>CAJJDP010000120.1:0-373883 GCA_905182995.1 Paramecium octaurelia
AAAAGGTTTTTTAAATTGCTGTATGGCACAAACAGAACGAGATAAGGAGCCATTTAAAATTATTAGAAATCACTTCTAGTTAAAGCTTATTTAAATGATATCTCTCTTTTTTAACCTAAATTTTAGTCATCTACCAGATGCTAATATAGTACCATCAATTAATACCAAATTCATGACCATCTAATTTGGCTTTTTCTTCTCCTGTTTTAACATCCCATAAACGGATAGAGTTATCTTCACTACCAGATGCTAACGTAGTACCGTCAGGAGAGTAACAAATTGTACTTACATTATCTGAATGACCATCTAATGTATGCAACTCATTAATCTTCAGATCTCTCCAGATGCAGCCAATCATTATTGCTCCATTAATATTAATTCCATTTATATTCGCATTATTAAATTCAGATAAGCTTAAATCACATTTTGCAAAATTTCCTCCTATTAAGGAAGTATCTCTGATTCTTATTTTTTAAAATCATGACTTTTTACATCTAACTAATAAATTCAGTGAGTTCACCCCCCTTAAATAAAACTTTTATCAATCACTGTTAAAATATAAGAAATTTTAAAAGTTTATTCAATATTTTTTTTTTTTCATTACTAATTGAAACTTCACCTATAATCAGATTTTATTAATCCATTTGGTTTTATAGATATTCTACAAAATTTTGATCATAATTGTTTCCTTTAGATAGCTATTTTAATATCTAATTGAATATCAGCCCCTGAAAATTTTTAAATAACTCTAATATGCCATATAAATGAGCCGCTATAAAGAACTCTTAGAGAGACTTATGAACAAATTAAAAGTTTATGCCTTTTTATTAAACTAAGGAACAACTCCTTAAATCCTTTTTATAGGAACCAAATTAACAATCATCATCATTAAAAAATTCATTTTACCATTTCTCCTCTTCTTTTTCTTCCTAATACAGAAATCCTTATTATTAATATTAAACTTATGTCATTTATTTTGTGCTCATTACTTTTGCAAGATTGATTGAATACTTATTTAAGTCATGTAAAAACCGATCAATAAGTATTGATTTTCCCAGATTTCTCTACTTTCTATTTGTTGATAATCATACTAATTAATAAATTCATCATAAAAGTCATAACTTGTAAGATTTAGTTCAGATAATGCATTGCAAACAACTTCAATCATTCTGTCTTTTTCAATGCTAAATTTTGTAAACTCATTTTTGAAGTGTTTAAGGTAGTGTCCAAATAGAAGATTTTTGTTATGATCATCTAATTCTTGAGAGTTGAAAAATTGGCTAGCGATTGAATGTTCTTCCATTTTATTCCAAATCTCATTAGCAATGGAAATGTAATTAATTTTATCCAAGTTTTCCACATCAGTTTAAGTAACCTGTTATTGTTATTCATTATTATTTGATTATTCTTTTTCATTACTATGCTGTTATTCATTCTCATTATTCTTATCCTGTTATTCGTTATCATTTTTTTCCTGTAATTCTTTATCTTTATTATCTTGTTATTGTTTTTCATCATTATCCTATTATACTATTTTGTTTTTATCCTGTTATTCATTTTCATTATTATCATATATTTCTTTTTTCTTATTATCCTATAATTCTTTTTCATCATTATCCTATATTTCTTTATCCCATTATTTTTTTTCATGATTACCCTATTATATATACATTTTCGATTGCCAATTATACATTTGAATCAGATAGTTACTTTTGTAAAACTCATGAAGCATGTTTGGAAAATTTTATAGAAAATTTAATCTCAAATTATTAATATCAGAGGCTTTCACCATCATTTTAGGCAGCACTTAAACTATTATTTCCATCATATATGGGGTTTCTATCAATCTATATAAATTTATTTGCTTCATCATCTTTTCATACATTTCAACACTCCACAGTTTTTATAATTTTAATTAGATTTCTTAAAGCCTCATTACTTTTAAAAGTAAAGTATTCATTATTCTTTAAAAATGATAAAATATCATCTTTTATTTTTTATTCAAAAGGGCTTCAGCATTAAACTTTGTCAAATTCAAACATTTTTCCTACAATTGTTCCCAACACTTTTCAAAATTATTGATATCCAATCCTCCTTAATTTGACATTTATGTTTACCATTCTAAATTTCGAAAATCAACATTTTAATGCTCTAAATTGTGAATTTTTTTATGTATTCCTCTATTTATTTTAGATTAAATTTTTAAAGCTGAATTTCCTTTAAATTTTCCTTCTTTTCTGGTGCAAACCATAAGGAATAATTACTGCTTGTAAAAATTTCACTTCTTGTTGTGAAAATAACAAGTGGGTCTGACCAATTCTATTTGACTTTATTATTCATATATAAATTTTTCTAAATATTTTGTAGTTTCATTTCATCATAACTATCCATTATCAATAACAATCTGAATTCTTTCTTCTCTAACATCTCTTTGCACTCTTTAGTTAAAGTTCGTCAAAACCGTATTCATCTTAATGAAGCGTTTCCTCCACTGCTTAAAACACAGGATTTTTTAAGGAGGGTAAGGAGATATAAACAGGTATGAGAATTTGATTTCTAATTTTTTTATTATTGTTATGTAATTTCCAAATAAATTCTTCTATTTTCTTAGCTGTTGTACTTTTACCAGATCCAGCTACCCCATGAATTAATAACACTGTATCTTTCTCTTCTAATAAAAACTCATTCACTTCTCCTTGAGTATCATTAATTTGTTCTAAATTTATTAAAATACTTAATTCATCCTCTTTCTTTTCACCTTTATGATCTATCTCTTTGGTTTCTAACGGTATGTAAATGGATTTAGCACTCTTAAGTGCAGCATCTCTCAATACCTTCCATTTTCGAATTTCAAATAATTATTCCACAGATTTTCCTCTCAAAAATTTAATATCGTTACCCATGCTTTTGAGTTATTCCTTCATTTCATTAATTTTCCCCTCCACTCTGATCAAGCCTTTTCTGATATGATTTACAAAATCGGTTAGCAGTCTCAATTATTACCCCATTTCACTGATATTTTCAATTTATTAATCTAATTGCTCTGTTGTTTCATTAAGGTATAAATCTCGCTTGTTGAGATTAGCCTCATGAGAAATTTGTTCTTACAAGTCATCAATTCTGCTCAACATTTCCTACATTTTCCCTGCAATTCTATCATGTTAAGTCTACCAATCTTTCGACAAAATTTACATTTAGATATTTATCAATTTTTTTCTAATTCTTAAATCTTTTTCTTGAACCCACAATTGTATAAGAACTTTTTAACAAAAAGATGTAAGAGAATCTGAAAAACAATTGGATGAAATTTAAATTATAGTAAAAACTAGACCCTATTTAATTTTCCATTATTCATTATTTTTAAGGTCTTTGAACCTTTGAACCAGATTATCTATTAAACCTAATTATTCAGTAGATTCTTCCCCAACATCTACTTCTTCACTGTCATCTAAGTATATTAATTTTATTTGTTGGATTAGAAAATCTTAATCAACTTGGATGTTTGAGAAACTTTTTTTTTAATCTAATTTTTTATATAAATAAAATTCTAAGCAATTAAGAAAATCAAAGATATTTATTTGAGCAATCTCTTAATCATTTACCCTTTTGAATAACTTGGTTTCTAATAAATATAAATGAAAATTTTCATCTTCTTTCTAATATAATTTAATTTATGAAAATGGTAACTACTCAAATTTTTAAATAAATTCTTTAGTACGAAATTTCTNATCTCTTTGCACTCTTTAGTTAAAGTTCGTCAAAACCGTATTCATCTTAATGAAGCGTTTCCTCCACTGCTTAAAACACAGGATTTTTTAAGGAGGGTAAGGAGATATAAACAGGTATGAGAATTTGATTTCTAATTTTTTTATTATTGTTATGTAATTTCCAAATAAATTCTTCTATTTTCTTAGCTGTTGTACTTTTACCAGATCCAGCTACCCCATGAATTAATAACACTGTATCTTTCTCTTCTAATAAAAACTCATTCACTTCTCCTTGAGTATCATTAATTTGTTCTAAATTTATTAAAATACTTAATTCATCCTCTTTCTTTTCACCTTTATGATCTATCTCTTTGGTTTCTAACGGTATGTAAATGGATTTAGCACTCTTAAGTGCAGCATCTCTCAATACCTTCCATTTTCGAATTTCAAATAATTATTCCACAGATTTTCCTCTCAAAAATTTAATATCGTTACCCATGCTTTTGAGTTATTCCTTCATTTCATTAATTTTCCCCTCCACTCTGATCAAGCCTTTTCTGATATGATTTACAAAATCGGTTAGCAGTCTCAATTATTACCCCATTTCACTGATATTTTCAATTTATTAATCTAATTGCTCTGTTGTTTCATTAAGGTATAAATCTCGCTTGTTGAGATTAGCCTCATGAGAAATTTGTTCTTACAAGTCATCAATTCTGCTCAACATTTCCTACATTTTCCCTGCAATTCTATCATGTTAAGTCTACCAATCTTTCGACAAAATTTACATTTAGATATTTATCAATTTTTTTCTAATTCTTAAATCTTTTTCTTGAACCCACAATTGTATAAGAACTTTTTAACAAAAAGATGTAAGAGAATCTGAAAAACAATTGGATGAAATTTAAATTATAGTAAAAACTAGACCCTATTTAATTTTCCATTATTCATTATTTTTAAGGTCTTTGAACCTTTGAACCAGATTATCTATTAAACCTAATTATTCAGTAGATTCTTCCCCAACATCTACTTCTTCACTGTCATCTAAGTATATTAATTTTATTTGTTGGATTAGAAAATCTTAATCAACTTGGATGTTTGAGAAACTTTTTTTTTAATCTAATTTTTTATATAAATAAAATTCTAAGCAATTAAGAAAATCAAAGATATTTATTTGAGCAATCTCTTAATCATTTACCCTTTTGAATAATTTGGTTTCTAATAAATATAAATGAAAATTTTCATCTTCTTTCTAATATAATTTAAATTATGAAAATGGTAACTACTCAAATTTTTAAATAAATTCTTTAGTACGAAATTTCAATCTTTCTAAAAATATGAGTTAAATTTCTTTTTTATACTCTTCAATTTATTTTATTTTATCAGAAAAAAATCAACTTCTTCAAGTAATTTGTGTAATAGCACAAACTCTTCTCTCAGTATTAATTTTTTTAACTTTATTAGGTAAGTTCTTTAGCTTTCATTGCTAGAAAAATTAAATTTCTTCCCAATTTAATTAGGGAAAACTCCATTTTCACTTTTTCCTACTTATTAATCGTCCTAGTCTTTTGATGATTCCTATACTTCATAATTTATTTTTGATATTATAGTTTTTAATTGGGTTAGCTCTTCATTAATTAACATTTTTATAATCTCCTTGTCTGGACATCCAAACTTTTCCAATGTTTGAATCACTGTTTCTGTTTTTCTGATTAATTGATCCCAATTTTAGATCTATTTACATTCTTTAAAATCTTCAATTTGTTTTAATTGAGGTAAAAAAATCTCATATTGCCCTTTTTCCAATTTCATTTCTGTAAAATTTAATTTGTCATCCTTCACCTTTTTTAAGGATTCATCAACTTAATGTTCTAAATTTTAAAAAAATTTCTTAATTTTCAACATATACTATTAGGAAGGAGATTCATTGATACATAATTCTCCAAATTCCTTTTCAATCAACTCTAAATCTTTCCCTACTTTTTCAATCAGGTTTTAATTTATACTCTATTTAAATATGAGGTATTTTATTATTCCTTTTTACTTCGATAAATTAAATTCAAAAATTTCTTCTGTGATTTCAATATTGCGTAATTCAGAAGGCAATAGGTTTAAGTTTACATTTTCTCTGATAATTCTTTGTGGAAAATCTTCAATTACATTAAGCAAAAATTCATCAATCTTTATGTGTTTTGACAATTGTTTTAACTTCTCTGGTTCCCCTTTTTCTAGTATCAATTAAAAAGACTTCTTTGAAGCAACCAATTTTAATTTTAGCATTAGAATTTTGAACCTTAAGCTTTTGACAAATTCAGGGAAGTGCTTATCAGCAAAGGCTTATTTAATTCTGTTAAGCTCAGCAATTGTTGGAACTGCTTCAAATTAATACATCATGATCATAATTTCCTTAAGGTGTAAATTGAACTCTGAAAAGGTGTTTTAAATTTCTTTACACTTGCTTTCATAAAATTAACTTAGGTTATTTACTAAATTCCAAAAATATTGCAATAAATCATTTTGAAGCTCATTTATTTCTAACTTGTAAATTTCTTTCTGATATATCTAGATCAACTATTAAACTTCTCCAAAAATTTTACTTTTATTTTTATAAGGTGACTCAAGAAAATAAAATTCTAAGGGTTTGGAATCAAAATTTTTTAACTCCTCAAAAATTAAATTTCTCAGCTCTTATATAGCATCATTTTCACCTCTAACATTTTGATCTTCAAAAATATACAATACTAATAGCTCTTTTTTAATCGACAATTTATTAATTTCCTCAAAATTCTTATTTTCACTCTTCTTTTTCAATTTGAGTTAATTAAGACTCATAATTTTTATGATATCCTGTATGTTTAAGAAATACTCTTCTAATGTTTATAAGATTTTTTTGAGTTATTATAAGGAAATCTTTAATGTAGTTCTTTCATTATATTGCTTATTTTTCATAAAATTACTCAAAATTTTTATAACTCCATTCAATTTTTCATCATTTTATTTAGTTAAAGTAAGCAACTTTTTGGAAACTAGAAAGTCTTAAAACTTCTTGATATTATTAATTGCAAATATAATTTCATCTTTTTAGAGTTATTTTCCTTCAATAGCTAATGTGCTTTTTAGATATGATCCAAATGTAAATGAGTGATTTTAATCTTGTTCATTTATGAGAAAATCTTTAAGTAATAGGAACATTTCCCATTCTTTGAAAAAGGCTTCTAATATTTTTGTATCGATTAAACTTAATTCATTATTTTAAAGTTAATTAAGTTAGATGACTGCTTAGTCATTTCTATAATTCATTTAAATTAATAATCCTTTTCTCTTATATTCATTCCAAATTTAATCTGGCTTTAATTCAAAGTTGAAAGAATTTATCAGCTGAGATAATTTCTTTTTAGTTAAGAGAGGATTATATTATAAGATTTTTCCAATCATTTACACCCAAAGATAATGATACTTCCATAAATTTGAATTTTTTACTATGTTTTCATGTACTTGCTCAACTTCTAAAAGTATTTCGTCTAGATTTTTCGATGTTTCGTTCTTAAAATAATTTATTATTTCCCATTACAACATATCTATTTAATAATAAACTTCAAATTATTTTCTATTGTTGCTTACCTCGTACGATTTGTAAATAAGACAGGCTCCTCGAAATAATGATTCAAGCAATTATTCGTTTGGCTTCATTTCAATTATCGAACCAATAATACCCTATAAACATCCTGATAAGATTTATGTCCTTTCATTACTATTATTTGGTGAGATCTCGAAAGAAGCTTTTGTTAAGAAAAGATAGACTTCAATTTAATTTTGAATCAAATCATTCTTTTCTATTTCTATTTGTTATCTTAGTTCATCAGAGATATCTAAAAATTCCTGTTAAAATTCGTATTTCATAAATCTCTCCTTTTTTAATATATGGAAGCTAAATATAAAGATTCAAACGAATCAGCAGCAACAACAGCCTTAGTGCAAATTTTCTCAACATAAAAATTGAATTTATTAAAGAAATCATGAAGTTCTTAATTATCCATATTTTAGATTCCTGATTATAGTGGGTTTATTTTTGAAGTTCCACAGCCACCTCCGCGCAAAATGGTTTCCATTTATGACATTTGAGATAACATTTTATCAAATTTAAAATAATAAATCAACATCGGTATACAATTATTAATAAACCTAAATTAATAAATTTGAAACTGATGATTAATAAAATTTTAATTTATGGCATAAAATTTTTAGATATTTCTTCTACTATTCTCGATGCAATAGGAACCCTTTACTAAATAGCAAAAATGTCTTGGACTAAATAACTCAAAATTATCTTAATCGAACTTACCTACATATATACTAATTTGTTAAATCATTACATTAATAATTAGAGCCGCTTTATATTAGTTTGACAGAATTTTAACAGAACTAAACTAATCAATATGATGGTCTAAAACCAGACATAGCTAAACAGGGTGATTTAATTAATGAGCAAATCAAAACAGTCTAACAAACAGGGATTATTAGGAATAAATTTGAAACAAATATTTTTCAATTATTAGAGACAACATTTGAAATGAGTGATTGTAAGTTGATTGTCTATGACTGAGCTCATTAAAGAAATGATTCTCTATATTAGAGATATTATCTAAATAGAATTTTTTCTTCCATTTACAGTTAATTCTTTCTTGAATAATTTCTTTAAACTTATTGGAGGATATTGTTCTTGATAATTGGTTTATATTTTCGAAATACTTAATTTCTAAACCCATATATCCAGAAATCAATCGAAATAGGAATGCTATTTAGCTTTGTTCTAACAGTTGATGGATAATTAATTAGCCTTAATCATCAATTTTGCCAGATTAAATGAAGTAATATATGTGAATAATTTGTTTCAACTGCAATTCATTTTACTATCTTATAAATTATATTAGAGAATTGATTGGTTACTTTTGTGATTACTTTTTTGATTACTTTTGTGATTACTCTTATATGGTTGTTTTGTTGATATATTGATAGATGACTTGGTCACTTTTATAAAAAGCTTAAGATTGTTAATCTTGCTTTAAATTTGGGTGGTTTTAATATCCAATTACCATAGATTCGATTCATACATTTGCAAGGTTCATACTTTTATGGCAGGAATTTTTGAATTTCTCAGTGCGGTTGAAGAATCTAATACATAAAGTGCAAATTATACTTTCGTCAAAGGATAAGCTTACCATACCTATATATTATATGATCTGATTGTAGGATTCTATAATCTTCTTGAATTATTCATCGGGGTCATTTAATACTTTATAAAATTGATTCTACAGTATTCGTCA
The DNA here is from genome assembly GCA_905182995.1 of Paramecium octaurelia. Taxonomy (NCBI): domain Eukaryota; phylum Ciliophora; class Oligohymenophorea; order Peniculida; family Parameciidae; genus Paramecium; species Paramecium octaurelia. Next base: position 9,032 of record CAJJDP010000120.1, read on the forward strand.
TTGTTCTAAAAACTAACATCTTAATCTTATTATAATTTGGGTTTAAAAATAATATACATATTTGATTTTTCAAATAAAACTTCAATAATTTTTGCCATTCATTTACTAGTCCTTTTATATTCTCAAAGTTATCATCTTTTAATTCAATCAATTCAAGGTCTCATTTAATCTGTCTTTGATTCGAGTTAAATTTTTTCTAAGCTAAAGTTAACTTCATATATTCCCAAAATAATTTCATAAAAAAGCTTTAGATAGTATCCCAATCCATATTTTCGGCAAGATATAATTGTCCCTTCTTCCAACAATTAATTGAGTCGCATTCAGAAGATCCTCGATTTTTCTCACCTTGAAGTTCCTAAGCTACAACAGCTCTGATATGCCAAATGGTAGTTGATAGTTAAGGATCTTTCTTAAGTTTTCTCACTAACTCTTGACTCTTAGCTGATTCTTAATCCGATATTCTCTCCTCCTATATAAGTTAAACTATCATCTACTTCTATTCATCTATATCTAATGTCTAGAAAATGCCTCTTACCTAAGAGCTATATTTCAAGTTTTTCATTTGCATTCAAAAATTTCTTTCTTCCTCTGGGTGGCTTGTTCGTTCCTTAAAACCAATCCTAAATACTTAGTTAAATTTTTTATATATTCTTATCCTTATAGAAAGCATCCAAATTTTGTTGAGGCCTATGTCACATTCAGAAGATGAAGTCAATCATGAATGATATAATTACAGTATTACATATTCAATTAAACGGCTCACATAAAACATTATGACAGTGTTGAAGAAATCTGCAGCAATATTTTTATAAGTACATGAATGAAACACTTAAAATAAGGGGATATGGACAGGCATACATTAATTGGAAACTGCAAACATGAGAAAATTATTACAAAATTAAAATTAAAGGGTAAACTCTAGTAATAAGACTTTACTGCTATGTGCAAGGTTGCCTCTTTAAAATTGCCATCTCCAACAAAACTATATAGAAGTTGATACAATTAGCCTAAAATTAAAATTAGAGGGGCTAAAATCAGTGGAGATACAATTGCAGCCTCTTTAAATTTTATAGCAGCCACAATAATAAGATAAAAAAATTCGCTCGACAAAGTGGAACATACTATTCATACTCCAAGTTGAATAAAACACATGCTGAACAGCCAAAAATGCATCAGATATTTAGCATTAGTTGTGTCTGAAATCTAGCTTTACTACATCAAGCAAAAGAACGTAGCACTTTTATTTGTACATTAAACATTTGTGATAGGAGTAATAGTTTGAATCATTGCTATACTATCTGTAAAAGCCTTTTCATAACACAAACCTTAAGCAGAAACAGAAGTGGTATTATTATTATATCCTTTTTGGCATCAGCAAGCCAAACAGTGAGTGTAAAAAATTGAGGGTTTAGCATCTTATTACAAATACAAATTACAAGAGTTGCTAAAAGTTTCGTTTTACTTCTCACAATTCTTAAAAGGGATTCGACTTAACTTAACAAAAATGAAAAAGTACGAAACTACAAGTACGCATCTCTACAGTTTCAATTTAAAATTGAATAATTTTTCACATCTTTTTTTTTCTTATTTTTAGATTAGACTATTCCGATGTTTGAATCAAAAGAGCTATAAAAATTTAGTTTTTTATCTTCCATAAATAGAATTTAATTAGATTCAATCTAAGTTTTAAATTTCGTTTTATAATAAATGTGCTTCTCTTTCAAAACTTGGAAAGCTATTTGCCATTCAGATTTAAAAAATATATTATTCATCCTTAGTAAAATTCAATATTTCTTGATAATCCTAGTTTGAATTATGTTTTGCTATTGAACTCCCAATGAGCTAAAAGTGTTAACTTCTTTTTATTCAATAATTGCTTAGGCTTCTTTTTTTCACTTTTTATTGGTAGATGAAAAAGCTTAAAGTGAAGCTAGTTCTAAGAATTTATGATATTCTGCATCTTGACTTTACTCTTTAAGTTTTAATCTAATAGATTATAAATAATTCCTAATTTCTCTTGAGGATTTTCTACCTAAAATAGGTTCTTCATCATTTTTTTTACTTCCATTTATTAACTTATAAATTAATCTTTGAATAGAATGACTTTTATTATATAAGCAAATATATTTCTCGGAATTGTCAAGAATTTTATCAGTTTTGCACATTTCTATCAATTATTTCAAGGTAGATTTAGTAATTTCATTTACTATTGTTCCATAAAAGGCCAACAAATACATGAAGCAGCCTTCTATATATTTTTAACTTCTCCAAATCAGATATAAAAGTTATGATGAATATCTTTTGAATAAATTGGTTGAAATTTAACTTGAATCTTTTTTGATATCTATTTACTTTTATATTTCTTAGTTCTGTGATGAAGATAGATGAAGCCCTCAATTTAATTTTAAAAACTCTACCTATTAATCTTAACAATTACTTAATCTCGTTCAAAACAATTTAGTTGGAAATTTTAGCCTTAGCATTATGAAAATTATAAATATATTTTCTACTAAATTATTATCATTTTTTTTTAACTATCAAAACGAATCAACTAATCAAATAACATCAACTCTTTATCTAATAACATTAATTGTGATAGGAAATTAATATTCAAAATGTGTCAGAAAAGGAATCTATTTTAGTAATTATTGATTAATAGAAAGAGAATGGAATCTGAAGTCATGCTAAATTTAACAAAATTATATTCAAAAGTCATCTCATAATTAACCAACATTATTTGGAATCCTGAGTTTCAATAATTTATTATTTTGACTGCTCTCTAAGTAATTGATGACTGAAGATATAAAAGCTATAAAAAAATATGTAAATTTGTAGGAATTAGGTGACTGAAGAATTCTAATCACTCTCTATATATTACATTTTTTGATTATTTAAAAGATTATTAATTTCTAAAATTCTATTCTTTAATGAAAAATTCCAAATAATATTTCAACAGGATATTTGGGATAAACTCATAAAAGTAACTTTAATAAAAATGAGAATCAAATTGAGAATTAGGCTTGTAATACTTTTGTAGTTATTATGAGTTATTGTGTGACTTTGCCATCCAGACCAGATCAATGAAATTTTGTAAGCATATTCAAATATTAATTAAAAATTCTTGTACTTCATTTATTCTCTTTTTCTGAATTACAACTTTAGCAAATGAATTATTTGATAGTAAAGATTGCAATCAGATAATCACTTTTGTAGAAATCTTTATGTATATTTGAGAAATTTTTATCAAAATCTAATTTCAAAATAATTATTTCAGTAGCTTTAGTTTTATTTAAAGCAACGCTTTTACTATTATTTTTATCATACATCTAAGATAATTGATAGCTGTTTTAATCTCTAAATTTATGCAAAGTTATTGAATTTTAAGAGAAATATATAATGCTACATTATCTGAAATATTAACAATTCAATTAAATTATTATAAAACTATAACTTCCTATATTCGCTATGGAATATCACCAATTCCTTTCAATCTAGGTATTTTCGAATAGAAAATTCAGGAAATTATTTGTGAACCTAATCAAGATCAAAAACCTGATTAAAAAAGAGAGTCTCCAAACTAATCTAAAAAAACCAATATATATATATGATCTAAATTGAATACTTACATGAATAATATTTGGTCAAGTTTATGCCCTAAAAACACAAATTGCCATCAAGTCGCAAAGTATTCTTGTAACAAACTCTGGACAAGATTCTCCAACTTAAACTTAATAGAATGAATCACTGATAATAAAGTCATAAGATAAATCATATCATAATATCAAATTGATTTATGATGAATATGTAAGAAATTATTTAAGAATAGCCTCCAATTACAGAAATAATGAATTTAAAAGAAAAACTAAAGTTAATAGATCAAGTTCACTTCAGTCTGAAAAGGAAAATGTGTAATATTTTGGAGATGTGAAATTTAATATGAAATGTAGCTTTGGTAAATAGTTTGATAAAAATAACTTAAGGTATTACTAAGATGAATTTCTATGGATCAATTTCATGGTTAAGGTGCTTAAATTAGTAAGATTGTACAAGTAATTTTCATATTTTCTAATCTAGCAAGGTATATTTTTTTAGGAGAGCTAGCAGAGGAGGCATTTCCCTTCTTATCGCGATCTTATGATTTGAAAATACAAACTTTCCAAAATTATCTAAATGGGGCAACATTTACAGGACTAATTGATGATAAAGGATAAAAAAGTGGCATTAGAAAATATATTTGGAAAGTTGGGTCTACATATATTTTGGTGAATTCTTTGGTGGTAGTTTTAATGGATTTGGCTAAATGACTTTGTAAATGGTAACAAATATGTGGGAGAATGAAAAAATGGAAAAATGAATGGTATTGGTCATTTTATATGGAAATTAAATAAAGAGGAATATATAGGGGAATATAAAAGAAACAAAAATAATGGGTTTGGAATTCATAAGTTTTTTTATGGAAAGAGATATATAGGTTATTTTCAAAATGGCACTTTCAAGGCTCAAGCAATATTGTAAAAAAAGAATCATGTAGTCAAAATTTCACTTTGGTAAGGTGGAAATTAAATATTTAAATAAATTTAATACACTAATGAAGAAAATTTTGATTATATAGTAATTAATGATTTATACATCATTGTTAACTTATTTATAAATATTTTATTCGAAATGATTTTTATTCTTTAGTCATTTAAAGAAAACTAGATTATTTATTAATTTGAATTAAAGTTTCAATAAATAGAATTTTATTATTCAAATCATATTTCCTATTCTATTTCTACTGCATCATCTTAATTTTCTGGAAGATCTTCTTCCCCTTCCTAGTTTTCTGGAAGATCAATTACTAATTGTTTTACTTAAGTATTAGGTGCTTCAGTTTATAAATTTGCTTATGTATTTTTTTTCTCTAGAGGAACAACAGAATATCCATATTTGTTATGATACATCGCAACTAATTGTTCATTGGTTTTGCCCCTTCCATCAATTAAACAAAAATGGCAATATATAAAATATAGATAATTTATTAGGGCAAATAGCAGAAATCCACCAAAAATCTTGATTCCCTTTTCCAAAAACGGAAAACAAAATATTAGGATGGCTTAGAAGCTCCATCTAAGTTCAGTAGATATAAATGTGCCATCACTATCATTTATTTAAGGCACTATGCTCTATTAAGGATAAAAAGATTAATTACCCACGCCACAGGCCCTAAAGTAGCAGCAAATGTCATTATTAGCAAAAGTAATAAAATGAAAATTACAAATTCTGTTCCTTTACTGGCATGTTGAGATATTATGGAGACAGCTAAATTCAAAGAGCCAATTATTAAAGATCCAATCACTATTAAAGTTGTGTATTTTAATACTTAAAATGTATTTACTCCCAATTTTATTAACCATATAAATAGTTGAGAATTAAGCAAGAAAGCCTGATAACCCAAGACATATTGTGTATATTGTCTTTTGAGTAATGTCATTATCTGATAAATCACTAAATATTTGTGCACTATAATAAAATACTGCAAAAGACCCACACCATATTTATACAAGCATCTAAGTTATGAATGAATTTTACAGAAATAATTCCTACTTGAAGGGTAATCAATTTTTGTTTTTCAAAAACTTTAAAAAATGATTATTACTTTTATAACAATTACTGTTAAGCTAATTAAGTGTACCTTTCATATTCTTCTTCGACATACTCTAATTTATAAATCTGGCAAATCACCTATTATTATTTTTAATAATTATTACATATTTGGCTTATTCATAATTTCCTCTTTTTATTAATTGCTCTGGGCTCTCATAATTATAAATGAAATGGATTATTAATTGTCTGGCTATGCAAATTATCGAAGGAAATAAAAAGACAACTCTCCACCAGTTAGAAGTAGGACCATGGTAGCTATTTTTAGAATGATGATAAATGAATACTTAATGTAACCTATTCCCATCAATTATCCAATGGCTAAACCAGTGTTGATGCCATAACCTACCAGCATACTCATTTGACTAAAATATTAAGAAGGGCATAAAGATTTTATATAAACAGGCATAATTAAGCTTGATATCCCATTAGATATTCCTAAGAAAAACCTAACAGCAACAATGACTTGATAATTAGAGATTGTAGCCAAAAGACTAAAAACTCCAATAACATCTGCAACTTGAAGACATTATTTATTTGTCAATTTTTATTTAATAATATACCCAATAAGGACACCAGCGACACATCCTAATGGGAGAATACCATTTAGCAAGCTTAGTTTTGAAGTTCTCTCTTCCTCTGTTATTTATCTAACTTATTTTAATTAAAATACAAGTTTGCAAAAAGCGTATCAATCGACAACGTCAAATAGCTTAAAACATATCCAATATTCAGAGATCCGATAGCTATATTCATATTCATCATTATGGTTGATAATTTAGATCTAACTTTTGAATCATTCTTTTGAGATGACATAATCAGCTAATAATTTATCAAAATAAAATGGTAATTAAGATTTGCTATTAATCTAAAAAATACGTTGAATATAATAGTATGTATGGAATTTGATATAAAATAAATAAGGAATATTTAACAAATTAACTAAGAAATTAATTTGCCAAACGTGATTGATTATTTTCCTTAGTCTTTAAATTAATTCCATAGCAAAATAATGATTCAAGAGAAAATTATGATTTAGGTTATAAATATATTGTCATTAATTATAATAAATTTCAAAAAGCTAGGGATTTAGAATGCTCTTATATATAATTTGAAATTAAAAATGCACGTTTTCCTCAACTTTTTTTAAAAAACACCTACATTAAATCCATGTAAAGATATTTAAATGTCAAAAATATTCAATCCAACTAAAGATACTTTGATAAATTCAATGCTATATGGAAATCATTCAGTTTTGAATACATAGCTAACAAGATGTTGTTTTAGTTTTTTTGAATGTCTGATTATTTACAAATAAAGATCATCAAACAAAAATATGATGATCAATTGTTAAATGTGAGAGAAGATTCTTAATAGAAGGAGAAGTTACTACGACCATCAATAAAATGCGTTAACTTACTAAAGGGGATGTTAAGGTTTATTTTCTTATTAAAATTAAAGGAGATATGATCAATTTTATTCATGAATATTAATGCTACTAATTTAAGTTGTAATAAACCCCAAGTATTCAGGTTGATTAATGTTCAGAATTGAAAATGAAGAACATTATTTTAAGAATTAGAAACAATAAACTTTTGGAAAGAATTCAAAAAAATAATATCAAATAAGATGGTTATTTCTAAATTCATAATTTAATCTTATGTGAATTATTTTTATAAGTTTAGAATAAAATATGAAATTTATTTAATAATTAACACAATCTAAAAATAGATGTATTATTTGAAAATAAGCTCTAAATAGAAATAAATTTATTAGGTAGTGAAAAGTAGTTTGAAACAAGATTAGGATTAATACATAGTTTTTTGAGTTTTGCGGTAAGCAGTAAATTGGATAAAATTGTTTTTACATGACTTATATCTTAGTTGATTGTTCGGTTATTAACTGAGTAGGCAGACATCTATTTTATATTTAGAAAATAAGTAGTAGCTAATAAAAAAATTGTAGGAAGCACAAATTCCAAAATCACTTGCAATAACTCCTTTCACCCTTTTCTTATATTCAATATTTAGAAGTACAGTTAACACAAAGATATATGGCCTAAGTGATTCTATTGCAATATCTAAATAAATAGTATAATTTTAATACCATTGTTGAATTTGCAAAAGACTTTTGAATTAGTTTTAGAAATATCAGCTATTCATATTCCATACTATAGTGGAATATAGCAGCCTTGCTTCAACTAGTTAGGCCATACTTAATGCTACATAAAAGAATAAAACAATTTTAATATCTGTTTAATGTTCAATGAATTGGTTATATGATCATGATAATTTTCTATAAAGTGGTAGAATTCTGTTTATATAAATATATTTATAAACATAAGAATAAGTATTTTGACAGTTATAAAATCTTTTCTATAATAATATTAAATAAATTTTTATCAAATGGGAATTTGTTCCAGCAATAAAGCCAATAAAGTTCATTCTCAAGATCGCGACGTAGATTATAAACCTTTTGTTTTTGATACTTCAATTGTTCCTGAGTAGCATCCAGAAGTGAATACAAAGTAAACTAATACTGTTGCTGATCGAATTATTCCCCAACATAATAATTCTAACCAAGCCACAACAATTTATAATCGTGCTCTAGAAGAAATGTAATATATTATGTTCATTTTTAGGCAAATAAAGTAACAAACAAAATTTGAAGATTCATTATTTCCTCCTCATTAAAGTAGTCTTTCAAAGGATACTAATTTTAAAAAAGGTAAAAACTTAGTTTGGAAAAGACCAGACCAGTTTTTAGAACCAGGTTAAATTAAATTGTTTGACGTAATATCTATTTAACTTGATAGACAATCGATCCAATGGACATTAAGCAAGGTGAGCTTGGAGATTGTTATTTTTTAAGTTCATTATCTGCTTTGGCAGAAATTCCACAATAAGTATAAAAATTGTTCAGACATCAAGAATATTAATAAAATGGTAAGAGTGTTTTTCTAAATAATAAGGACTTTATGGAATTTTTATGTGTAACAATGGAATACTTTAGGAGTGTGTGATAGATGATTTTATACCATGTCAAAAATAAGGAGGCCCAATATTTTCCAAAGCAAATGGAAATGAATTATGGGTACTTCTTTTGGAAAAAGCTTACGCGAAAATATATGGATCCTACCAAAAAATTGAATAAGGTTTAGCCGGCTAAGCATTAAAAGATTTAACTGGAGCTCCAAGTGAATATTTTATAAGAAAAGCTGAAACCTTAAAAGATGCTGATTTATGTTGGGAATTCATGGAAAAAAATGATAAAGAAAAATATATTCTAACTGCATCATCAGAAACAAATGAGCAAGGAACGGAATAAGATAATGGAAATGGTATCGTATCTTAACATTGCTATGCGATATTGGATTTATAAAGGGTTATAGGTAGTGATGGAAAACCTGATCGAATAATTAGGATTAGAAATGTATAGCATTTAAAGTAAATTTTATAGCCTTGGGGGCGAAAAGAATGGATAAAGGACTGGAGTGATAACTCTTCAAAATGGACTCCTGAACTAAGAGAAAGATTATAGGTCCACCGAAAAGATGATGGAATATTTTGGATGAGTGTTAATGATTTTATAACCGAATTTAGTTAGGTTTGTGTATGCAAATTTAAACCAGATTATTTGTATACAGCAACACCACTTAAAGTTGAGAAATCAGATGCTGTAACCACAAAAGTGATTTTAATGAAAGTCTACGAAAAATCGCATGCATTTATATCCTTAACATAATCAGATAAACGCTTTTTTTAGAAAGGCCATTAAAATTCATTAGCCAGATTAATTATCGGGGAATTAGATGCCCATAAGAAAGAAGTTTTACATTATTCAGGTTCTGCATTTGATAATGAAAGGGACATTGTAGTGGAGAAAATATTTGAACCAGGATATTATGCCTTATACGTTGAAGTAGATTGGGCCTAAAATTATGATCGATATTTAGCAATATCAAGTTATGGATCAAAATCAGTTTAATTTACTGAGTTAGAATTTCCAGCTGGGTAAGAAAAACACTCTATCGATAACATTTTTAATGGATTTTTGAGGGCACATGAGAGGGATACTGATGAAGAAAAGGTTAAAGATATTGAACCTGGAATCAGAAGGATTTCTGGAATTGTTGGTGGCTATATTTATTATTGGTATCAAAATCAAACAACTAAAAAAACACTTCATGAAGTTCTTCATTTAAATAGCATATAAAATCTGGAAATATGTCCTCCTTATTCAAATCCAAGCAAGGTGGAAATTTAAATCAAACCTTTATCAACAGTCATGATTAAATATAGAGTAACCAAGCAAGGCGGAGGTTCTTACGGATACACATTAAAATGTTAAACATAGGTTATAGAAGCCAAATCTGAATAAGATATCATTCAATAAGCCATCTAATAAGCAGATTAAAAATAGTAAAGAAGTCCTTAAGGAGAAGTATTAATTAATATATTTCAAGAATATATAAGTCTTCTTTTATCTTGTTAAGTTTCCGGCTGGAGTTGCTTTCTATTATGAAAATAAAGATCAAAGGACATATTAAGAAACCATTTCATTTGAAGTCTCTAATTTGAAAGGAGTTGAATTAGATATTTCTAAAGATGTAGTCATAGAAATTCCGCCTGGTCAATCTAAATTGATTAAATTGCAATCTATCGATCCAAGCTAAGGGTACTCTTATGCATATTCCTTTGTGTCTAAATTAATGTGAGAAATAGTTTGGTAATTATACAAATTATTATATATTAATTATTTATTCATTTACAATATTATGGGTTAAGCTTAGCCTGCTAAAATGAATTCTCAACAAGAGGAATAATCAAACGAAAAATTAACTCAATAACCTGCCTAAAGAAATGAAAAAAACTTTGAAGGTTAAGAATAACATTCTAACCAACCAAATTAATAATAGATGACCCAAAATCTAATTAGCCATTAAAATGAGCAATCAGATTCAGAGAATATTGATGAGGAAATACAGAGCGCTTATGATATTGAAAATATTTTGTTATCTAGAACTTTTGGAATATTTACAAACACCTAATAGATTTATGGTAAGGAAGTCGATTTTATACCCAAAGATTAAATATTGACAGTTGATTTTTTAATAGAACAAGTTTATTATTAGTTTTTAACATCCTCCTAGTTTACTGAGTAAGAAAAACTAAAATTCCTTATTAAATCATTATCCTCTCTATCTAATTCCGAAGTTAAAAATGAAGCAGTTATATTGGCTGAAGGCAGAATCAAAAAAGAAAGATACTTTGACCTCTTAAATCATATTTAAGGTTAACTACTTACTTGTACATTGTATCCTGATGCTTTTGAGTGGTAAAACATTGAAGAAGACCCTAATGTCTTTGAAGATGCTAAAAATTTTAGAGCCGATATTATCTTTAATGAAATATTTTGCTCAAATAATTGTGGCATGTCGGAAAATACTATTAAAAACTTATTGGATTATTTAGAAACATAAGCGAGTGAAGATGATTCATTTAAATTTTTAGAACTTATGTTGAAGAGAGAGCTCAAATTATATTAGCGCTTAGCTTTTGACAATATTCAATTATAAAAGCATTCACTTGCTCTATTACATATTTTGGCATAATACAAAAAGCTCATGGAGAAACTATTATTAAACAGTTGGGCCTATTGCAAATTCGATTTGATTAATACTGGAATTCATTTTTAATAAAGAAGCATAGTTGGAATTTTGTTATCCTTAAGCTCCTTTCCAACAGATGGACATCTATGGAAAAGTCATTTCTCAGATGATAGGAAATAAATGATGGAGCAAATGAGTAGTTTGAGAGCAAAAATATTTATAATTATAGATGAATTATGCATCCTATTCGAAAAGATTTTGAACTCAAACGAAATACTTAGATATAAATTATTTGAATTTCTGTCAAATATCATTAAATTGAATTTAAATTTAGAAAAATAATTGAACATTTAGTTGTAGAAGTTATCATCAAGTCCAGGATTAGTGTATCATTTTTTCTATATTCTTACCTATCTATTCAACAAATTTGCAGATTCATAAACCACAATCAACTTGTTCATAAAGAAAATAGATTTAAATTTATTAAGTTATTGTAAGAAACATCCTCTCTTTTAATCATTGTATTAGAATGTTGACTTGTTGGCTTCAGAATTAACTCCATTTGTTGAACCTGAAGAATTTAAAACTGTTATCGATCCAATGACAGCATTATATTTATTTACTTAAAGATTGAGTCATATTGTAGCTAATAGTTTATAACAATTTTACATCTCAACAATTATGAGAGAGATGAAAGATCTACCGCAAGAGGTCTTTTAGGCTTAAGCGATTAATAAGCTTTTAAAATAGAAAATCTCTTTTGACTTATAAATTTTACACCCAAAGAGTATTAAATACACAATGCAATTCTTAAGTTTTGCTAATTAATTAGCTTTAAGTCTAATAGATACAGATTTAAAACCTATTTATCCTTATGGGTTATTGTCAACCACTTTTTTAATTGATACTTAAGCATTTGTATCTATTTATTGTTTTAATGATGAAATTATAAACTATGTCATGGAATTACAAAAATGTTGCGAATTTGCAGCAATATCAATGAACAAAAAACTGCTTCCAAATCCTCACTTAAGAATAAGATCAATAAATATATTTCAAATAATTGATGACAAAAAGGGTTCTCTTTTGTCAAAGGAAGCTCGGTAAAATTGGAGGCAATCTTAAGACCTTAATATTTTGTTTGACTCTAAATATCTTAGAACATTTCTGGTTGATGGATTGATATAATCTTTTATCGATACAGAGAAAGTGGCAGAAGGAAACTAATATTTCTCGAAGTTAAACATTAGAGTTAAAATTTGTTTAATAATAAGATATCTCCTTTAAGTACATAAGGCTTCATATCAAGAAAGTTTATTTCACGGATTTAAGAATGATTAAGAACAGTAATTGCACTTTTCTAATTTCTTCTTGAACGACTTCATATATGTTATAGAGGAATGTTTATTAACCTTAAGAAATTTAAAGAAATTATAAGATGACTAACCGTCATTTTTCTAAAATCATCAATTTCATAGGTTGTAAAAAGAACTAACAGTTAAATCATATTTTTTTTATGAGTATTTACGATCACTGGAGGTCATAACTTCTATTTATCCTGAAATATTTTTGATTGATGAAATAAGAGAAAAATTAGCAATTCATTTAAATTATATTTTAGAATAAATTAATGGTAAATCATCTGAAGATAAACCTTAAAATATTGATTTATAAACTTTCGATAAAATGTTTATTGTGGAAATTTTAATAAATATCTACATGAATTTAAGAAAAAACAAGTAATTTATTCTTGAAGTGGTTAAGGATGAAAGGTAACATATATGTTTATTAAAATAGATCATTTTCTGTTGAATTATTTAAGAAAACATAATAATCTAACAATTGTGAAAAATATAGCTAATAATTTGAAGAATTCATAGTCTAAATTGAAGAACTAAATTAGAAATAAAAAGTTCTTTTTTAAAATCAGGAAGATATTCCAGAAGAATTCTTAGATCCATTATGTTTTTCGTTCATGAGTGATCCAGTTAAACTTCCTCATTCAAATGTATGACTGTAATTGATGGTTAGGTTATTGTGGATAGGCTCACCATTAAAAAGCATCTTCTGAATAATTCAATCGATCCTTTTGATAGGAGTCCCTTAACTTTGGATATGGTGATTGAGTAGAAAGAGTTAAAGCAGAAGATAGAGGACTACATTGCAAAAAATTTAGAAAAATTAAATAACAAATAGACTTTAAACTAAGAATAGAAATGATGAAAAATAAAGTATATAAATTAAATATTAATCGTCAAAAGAATTTCGTCACATTAATTATTATAATTTTAGAATAATTATAAAATACGTCTTAATTTAATCGAAATCGTAATAATTCGCTTTAAAATAGCAAGTCTCTTTCTTTTAAAGAGATTATATTATTTTAATTATGGCAAAATCTTTCAAAGTACTCGTGGGAACATTTTTCTTTTAATTCTGGATTTTATTTATGGGACTGGCTGGCTACATGATCTACAGATTGATTGTTTACAGAGAGACTTGGAATATAATTCTTTTTATTGTGACAATGATCCTACAATTCAAATATGTGAAATCAGAATTATTCATAAAATTCTAATTATGGTTCTAAATGATGGAATGGTTCGACAAGAGAGAAATTGTGGAAGTGGAAAAACCTAAGAAAAGCAATTCAATGGTACAAGACAATGATAATTTAGTTTTGTTTTCATCCTCACGGCATATACAGTATGGGAATGGTGCATAATTTGTACACAAAAAATACATTCTTCGAAAATTTGGTGGTATTGAGTTCGCGATTTGCACTATCAATTCCATTTTCTGGATTATTACTAACATTGTTTGGATTATAAGGAGTGCATCCCGAAAATCTAACTAAGCTGTTGAAAAAGGGGTCAAATGTAGGAATTATGGTAGGGGGATTTGAAGAAGCAACTTTAACCAAATATGGAGAAAATAGAGTGTATATTAAGGAAAGAAAAGGATTCATAAAATATGCATTGAGGTATGGAACCACAATCTATCCTGTCTTTACGTTTGGTGAAAACAATATGTTTTATACTTATAATGGATTTTAATCATTGAGACTTTGGCTTAACAAATTTAAATTAATAGGTACCATCTATTGGAGTAGATTTTTAACAGTGCCTGTATTATTATGTTTATTATCAAAAGGAACCTCATATTGAAATGATAACGGTTTGTGGAAAAGGGATAGAATTACCTAAGATTGAAAATCCATCTAAGGAGGATATCGATAAATATCACCAATCCTATATTCAAGGATTGAAGGAATTATACGATACATATGCTCCAAAATACGCACCAAAAGTACCTTTATAGATATTTTGAAAATTTATTGTTTATGTGATTAATATTAATATTAAAATTTAAATCATGAGTGTAGGAAAATTAAAATTCAAAGGCTCTTTTGGAGAAAAACAAGAGAAAAATGAATAAAAAATCAGAAATAAAGTAGAAAGGGAGGAACTTGCTTAAGATGAATAATAATTCTTAGAGAAAATTCAAGAAAAAGGACCAGCAAAAAGAGTAGTAATTGATAAACCATTATAAGATGGTTTAGGGATGATATTTACTTCTGGGACATCTGTTCATGGTTAAGATACTTAATTCTTAAAACAACTAGAAGCTGGAGATTTCTTAGTTATTCTTAATGAATAAACATTAGAAATGGAATCAAGAGAAATATTAACAATGTTGAATTAAAAGTCTCTATTGATAAGAGAGGCATTTGGTTAAGATATTCCAGTGTTCAAACCGTATTAATTCCGTAAAAAACCAACTGTCGAGGAAATGAAAAGCTTAGAGGATAGATTAGAAGAGAAATTCGCAGGAGTGGCTAAGAAAATTAAGAAATAAAAATAAACACTTGAAATGCGGTAAAAGAGTGGAATGTGGAGTTATAAGACTGATAAAATGGCTGTTGATGGGGAATTAAGTAGAGAAGATCTAGTTTTAATGAGATCAAAATAAAGTCGCGATAGGCATTGTTGGCACTGATTTTATTTAAAAAAAAAATACATATGTAATTAACTCAACTTAATCATATATTAATTTAATTATATTGATTCCCAGAAAACTCCTCTTAATCATTATAATAATTAGGTATGACTAACAATGTCACTTCAATATTCTACTAAATAAACATTTTACTTATTTAATTAATTAATTTTAAACCGATATTCAGACTAAAATAGTTGATAAAATAGAATACTGAAAGCACCTCCTTATGCAATTAATTTATGATACCATTATTACTTTAAATGTAGCGATTCAACCTGGAAATGTCAAAATAACCATAAATCCAAAATTAAATAGTGGAGCAAAATTTACTTGATATGAAAAGAGTAAATATATATTACATATTTAAGTTATCAACAAGGTAAGTTAACTACTAACTACAAACCCCAATCATCTTAACTATGTATAGTGGAATAGAAAACATAGCTATGGGATAATGTATGATTTATGTTTCGTTTTATATTGGATTAAAAATGGATTATTCTTTAAGGTTCGGTAAAGGAAATCATTTAATCAGTATTCTATGTTGCTTTAAGTAATTTAATAGAGGAAAAAATAAAGAATAATTTCAACAAAATTAATCTCATCTAAGACTTCATTTGTTTCCTCAGACCTGTCTATTTTATACTTATCTTGGAATTGTTTTGTTTCTAATAAACTTTGGTTTGAGATATTCAAATATCAAAAGTAAAAGCTATTCATAAATTATTTTAATATGCTTTTTATTTTACTACAAATATAAAACATCCTCTGTGGTACATTATGGCCAGCCTCCGATGCCATAACATTATCAATTTCTAATCGATATGAATTTGCGGATTACACCTTCAAGATGATTCCAGAATCAGCTATTCCTATTGGAGGTGAATTATAAATCATCTTCCCATCATAATATCTCTCTGGCTTGGGCATAGATCTTGTCTTAGATGATACCTGCTCACATGTTTGCTCAATTAGTGGATACTTGGTACGCTTTTATATGGAAAATGACATTCAAATCAATGAGACTATTACTGTCAAAATCAATAATGTAAAGAACCCTGAGAGAAAAGGTGGAACAGGAAATTTCATAGTAAGGTCTAAACTTGGGCAGAATGTTTTCGATGAAAACTTGATTTTTGGAACTGTTGGTATAGCTGATTATGCGCTTGATTTGAACTCCATGATAATCAAAATAGATGAGAATAGTACTAATGTGGTTAATGAAATGGCCTTATACAATTTCTATATAAAACCTCCTATTGATTTGCCTTCTGGATTTTACTTATAAATTACTAGTCCATTGATTAGTGATCTGACTACATGTAAATTAATTCCATTTAATTTCGTAACCCTAAGTGGTGAAATCAAATGTGAGGATGGAATTATTGTAACTGGCTTCCCTAGTGTGGCTGCTTTGCTTACATTTGGTATTCAAATCAATTTTAAAAACCCATCCTATTCTTAGACTACTCCTAGTTTTAGAATCGTAGCTTATAGGAAGAATACAAAGATGGCCTATGCTTGGAGATCAGCTGTTGATGGCCTATACATTTAGCCTAGTCAATTCATTAATATCACACTAACACCAGGATCAAAAAAGACCACTATAATTTCAGATTACAAACTCAATTTAAAAATAAAAAATGCTGTACCCAAGAGTGGAAGCATTGTAGTTTAATTGCCATTGAATTTTTAATTGGCCAATGGATATGATTACATATTTGTATCATCTGGCATTGTGAGTGATGCATTGGTCATTTCATCCACCTTATATTAATTCATCATTACAGATTTTGAAGAAGTATAAATCATTTTTATATCAGATACCTTAATATAGTGATATTGAAATAGTATTCAGAGTAGTCAACCCTTAAATTGCTGGCTAGAGTCAATCGTTTATTGTTCAAACTACCTATGATGGAACTCACATCATTGAACAATGCAATACTAATTTAACAGTCAATATTATAGAAGTAACTACATATAGCCCAGTAATAGCTACTCTTACTTCTCCATATGCTAATTCTCTTACAAATTTGTAGTTTACTATCAATAGCATCAAGAACTTAGCTAGTAAGATTGTGATTAATTTTGGACTATAATGGTAATTTTAGGTTACAACTCCTACGAATACCTAATGCTAATTAGGAGGAACATCATCTTCACTTTGTGAACTAGTTAATACAACTTTAACAATGACATTCGCTACCACAGTTTCAGGAACTAAAACGGTTGACATAAATGGAATATTGAAGGCACCTTCTTATGCAATAAATTAATTTTTAATTTATGATACTTTTGATACTTCAAATGTAGAGATTGAATCGGGAAGTGTCAAAATAACTATAAATCCAAAATTAGATAGTGGAGCATAATTTACTTGGTATGGTTAAGGAGTAATTATATATTTTAAATATTTAAGTTATCTACAAGTACAGTCAATTTGTATGCAACCTTATAAGTTAAGTTTACTCCCAGTGTGAAAATTCCACCATACATTATTATAGTAGATGACGGAACAGATGAAGGAGCTGTAGATGAGGGCACTACTACTACTGATGGAGGTACTACTACTGATGGAGATACTACAACTGATGGAGATACTACAACGGATGGAGGTACAACAGATGGAGGTACAGATACTCCTTCAACTCCTACTTATCCGACATTGGAGCCACCATCTCCACATGGTGAAATCTGGATTGAGTTTGGTCCTTTATTAACTTGGGATTCCGATTTAGGAATTGATACTCTGTTTTGTATTACTGATCTTGTCCCTTTGGATCAATATTCAATAGATTGTGAAATCTTTTAAGGCAGTTCAACTACTTTACCTGAAATTAGATTAAAGAATTTTAAAGAAATAACTGAAAATACTGCCATTAACATCAAGGTTACAGCAATTTAAAATCCACAATTAAGTCCTATTATTTTAACAATATATAGTGGAATTCGACAATATAGCAATAGGATAATATATGATTATGCCACAACAACTATTACTATGTCTACTATAGTTCCTTTAACTTAATTAACATTGACATCAAGTTTCTCCACCTCAGCACAAGCAGTAAATCAACTATTTAATCTGGTTTTCTAACCAGGATTTGCAGGAGCAGTTCCAGTAGGATCAGTAATTAGAATTCAATTGCCAGGATATGAAAATGGATTTCTCTAAGACACAACTAAATGCACTGTTGACACTACTGATATGACATGCAATAAATTTAGGAAAATAGATTGGGTAGAAATCCCTCTGACTTCAGCTGCCTCTACAACAAGCATAATTACGTTGTCAAATTTGAAATGGCCAACCACATCCAAAGCTTTTGGATATGTACATTGGGTTGTGTTTACATCGAATATGGAAGCATCAAAGGCTGTTGTTCAAGGAAGTGGAGCCACTTATTTTCCAGCTCCAAATCCAAATGACTTTAATTCTGCCACAATCACATAATATTAAACTGGGAGAGGATATCCTGGATAAATTTTTAAGTTTGAATTTAGTGTTAATAATGACATCCCAGCAGGAGCAACAATGAGAGTCTAATTTCCAAATGAGTTTGCCTTAAGAGCCAGTAATCCAACTCCAACTTGTAATGGGTATGATCCTGATGAAATTGAATTGACAGCAATTCCTGCCAAAACAATATTTTAAATAATCTGTATGGGTGTTAAAACTCCAACAAGTCCACCTGATAATGAAAGCGATGGATGGTCAGCATATATCTATATTGATGGAAGAATGCTTAACCAAAGATAGAATTTCTGTATAATTGTATACTTATAATTTAGTTTCTTATTTTTATACAAATGTATTTTCATAAGGAACTATCAACATTTTGTAATTATTTGCAATCCCATTAAATGTCAATGAAATTGCAACTTACACAATTGAATTCCAACCTGAAAATAGTTTGTTGATCGGAGCAGAAATACATGTCACATTTCCTAGTTCTAATTTTGACAATTTGCCATATCCTCCAAATCTAGCAGATTGTGATGTAGAAGGAGGTGTTGATTCATTTTAGAGTTGTCTATTGGATGGATCATCTTTCATCATAGTCTTAAATAAAATGTACGAGAGTGGATCCATTAAATTTATGATCAATAACATATAGAACCCACCAGATCTAATCAGCGATGGATTTATTATTCAATCATACTATGATGGAGTGTTGATAGATAGTACTGATTAGAGTACATTGCTTAATCGTACTATCACTTATTACAGTAAGCCTAATTCTTTGGTAATTAACTAAATGTCCTTCCAACCACAAAATCAAGGTATTAGGGCCAAATATTAATTTAACATATCAACTGAAACTAGTGATTCTGTCAATGGTTCGATAGTTATCACTTTCCCTAACACCTACGACAAGAGATTAGGAGATAATTTGAAAGCTTATGTGAATTCAATTAAAACTGATTTGAGTGTAAATAACAGAATTATCTCTCTCCCTGAATCCTAATATGCCACGTCATACAATTCAATCTTAGTTGAGATCTAAAATGTTATTAATCCAAACACAGAGGAGAATTCTAATACTGGGGAATTCAGAGTTGGTATTAGACAAAGTGGACGATATACTCATTATAATGGAAGTGTTGGAGTGTTGGAGATGTTGACTCCACCTGGCTGGCTCTATCTTGTGAGTATTCATTTGGCCAATCAATATTCAAGATGGCAATCCAAATATACTTTCGATATGATATTATACAACAAAATACCAATCAATGGTTATTTAGAAATGGATTTCCCAGAAGATTATGAAATCTCTGATCAATTAGCTCCATGCAGTTTCTCCAAATGCACATACACCAGTAATGTTCTAAAAGCATATGCAGATCAAATAAATGGGCAGTTGTAATTGAATGTTTATGTTGAAAATCCATTATCAGAGGTGACCATTAAACAGTTCATTATGCAATCCAAAGATGAAAGATAAGTTGTAGAACAATCATATCCAAATCTGGATCCATTTGAATATGAATTCTAATATTCTGGACCTTTGATCTTTATCAATAATGATTAAGATATCATAGTACCTCAAGGATCTGAATCTCCAGATTTATTATTTCTGGTCGAATATCCAATGGCCCTAAACCTTACTTTTAAACACACTTAAACTGGAGATTTCTCAGTCACTCCCAAAGACATTGTTTTCTCCTATACCAAAATGTCCACCACATTCAGAGTTTAGATTCCCTCATCACTGTAGACTGGCACATATTATATTTATTGGAAGACATATGGAGAAAAGGACTAACCCGTTTACACTCCCATCAAAAAATCTAAAGTTATTGTTGTTTCTCAAACACTCAATTTTTTAGTTACTGCCTTGTATCCCATTCCAAACGGAGGTAATTCCCTTACCATGACTGTTTCTACTGTCAATGCTCCCTACGAGACAACTACCATAACAATCAAAAATAATGATAATACTTTCTACTTTGTGTCTGGTCAATAATCAGGGTCTTCTATTAAATTAACATTCCAATTAGGAGTTAATTCACAAACCTTCAGAGTTCATCAAAATTATACTGAGTTAATTAGATAAACTCAATTAGATATCTTGACAGAGGATGATCGTCTCATCTTTTATACCTGTGATAATCCTTTATACACCATACCATCATAATAAATAGTCAAATACATCGATGCCACCAATCTTAAACCAAAATTGTCTAAATTTTCTGTTGAAGACATCAAACAGTACTCAGCTACCATTTCTATTGAAATTAATCAAATTTCTGAAGCCTATTATATGTATTGTTTAAATAGAACAACCTAACCTGAAATCTCAGAGTTATTAAGTCTAGGTCCTCCACTCTACATGTCTTCCTTATCAAAATATGGATATTTGAATATTTTGGCCAAATCAAGCATATCCTTAGACTTATTTGCTTAAACTGACTATGCCTTCTACATTGTGTTGAAGAATCAAGAGGGAATTACATCAGATTTATTTAGTCTAAATTTCACTACAAAAAATAGAAGTAAAATAGCATAATTCAATTGTTTCCTCCCTTTTTAAGCGAATCAAGCCTAACTTGTTACGGTAATGAATTACATAGCCTTCATACTCAGTTTACCTAGTTGGAAGATTCAATAAAAAGTGGAGTACTAGACATCCACTAGACTTTTGGCTACAACCACTTTGCAAATGTACATTATACCATTCAATGATACTGACACTTATCCAGTGCCTAAAGACTTGATCAGCAGAATCACATCAGATGCATAATTTAAAAGATTGATGGGAATGTACTTGTCATTTGTTTCCATCTCTGCAATTAACTAAGCAATAGCTGAAGTACCCACTATTCAATCATCTACTTTAAGTAATTCATATCTTTATGATTGCGAAATCAAAGTACAATTAAGTACCTATGGTTACATCTTTGCTGTTGCATCCCAAAGCGAAATTTCAACTCCATTCCAAATATTCAAAGGCCTAAACAATATCAATGTGTAAATTCCATCTGCTAATGTTCATGTCACTAACCTCACAATTGCTAGCTCCTTTAATTTATCAAATTTAGAACCAAATTCAACATATTCCATCTATATCATATCTGCATCAGATCTCCCTGAATACCCCGATCTCTCAGATGCAGTTCAAACACTTACATGCGCAACTAAAAAGCTAACAGATAGGGCACCTTTTGAAATTGTTTACAATTCAATCCTAGCAGTAGGCTTGATTTTATATTTCATATTAATTTGAAATATGATCATATTTTAAACTCTATACTGTTCTTTAATGCATATATTCATATCATTATTTGTAGATTTATTAATAAAATTGTTATGATATTAAAATATAATTTAACAATAATAAATAATTTGTATCATTTGAATTTACCTTATGTTTGATGTTTAATAAAGTCCGAATCATTATAAAATAAAAAAAAATGCAATTTTTCTAATTTATAACAATTACAATACATTTTTCAACAATCAATGAGTTCATCTAACATTATGGGCAATTTAATGGGAAGATTATGCAGCATGAACCTATTGCATGGTTTTTGCAATCCAAATTTTAATAAGTATTGTACTCTGTAAAGGGGGAGTGACAAAATGTGCAATCCTCCTAAAACTCTGGATCAATGCTCTTAATTTCAGATACGTCTTTCGTAAATTGAACCTAAATTTATAAAAAGTATTCATCCAGCAAGTCTTCATTTATCACTATGTTGCATTTTAGACACTTTGGAGTTCGTTATGATTTATAGATAGCAGTAACACATTTTACACATATTAAGTGATGACAATTTGTTTTACAAAATGATTCTGTCTTTTCGCAGATCTTCTCGCAATTGCCACATATTTATTGTGAGTTTTAACTCTAAGATAACTTAAAATATTAACTTAATTCTTTTGATTTTATAATTTCATTACATTTCGATATATTACATTTGAATTACTCAGCATTTATATTTTATATCTTTAAGAAACAAGATTTACATATTAAATGATTGCATCTAGTCTTGTATATAAAATCTTCTGTGAATTACTTAAGACAATAATTACATTGGGGATTTAGATTCTTATCAATAGATTTCCCATTGCTAGAAATCATAGATTATGAGATTTGTTTTTATTAATTATCAGGTTTCATTATTATTTCAGTTTATTTTTGAACGATTTGAGATTGTGTTATTTTACTAGAAATGCTTGATGGTATTTCTTTTTAATTAAATTTACCATTGCAGCCAACAATAAGACACCTTAAATCATTTTGTTAATTGGTTTTGAATTTATCTTACAAACATTGCATGCAAAACATATGAGAACATTCTTGTGGCCTTATTAAAAATTCAAGATTTGATTTGGTTTTACAAAGAATGCAGCACTCTTGGGATATTGGTATTATTGAAGTGTCTCCATAATTTTTCATTTTTTATTAGAACTATTAATAAGTTATTTAAGAGGGACAGTGTTATTGATTGCAATTTATTTTAATTTAATTTTGAGAGAATTACTTCTTTAAACAAGTCAGACAAATTAAATGGTTGCATTCAAATTTCAGCAATTCTTTTGAATTTTTATTTTAACAACAGCGACATTTTTCAACCAAGTTGTTCTGCTCTTTTTTAATCACATAGTACTTATTATCCAAATTGAATATAATAATACTATTTCTGTCTTTAGAATCAATCGGTTGTTAATTTGACTATTTTGTAGGAGGATATTTTGAAATAATCAATTTAATTTTGAAGACTTTCTAAAATTCTTGAATTAATTCTTCATCTGAAAGAGAATAACTATATTTCCCCTTAAAAAATTCATCTAGAAATTGTTATGTGGAATTATTATATTAATCCTTTTGCATTAAGTATTCTAAGATGTAAATAATTATTGAATCGCCTTATAAGTTCTTTAGGGCATTGTACAAAGTATTCTTAAATTTTAATGCTTTATCGTTGCCTTAGCATGATGTAAGTTAGATCATATCTTTCAATATACCAATTTCATTATTATTGATACAATGCTCAATTATACCAATCATTATTGCTCCTTTTAAGTTTGATCCTACACGAGTCCATTTCTTAAAGTTTTGTAATTGATTGATATGTTCTGGAATGTTTTAGATTGTAAAATTCTAATAATTATTTATCATGAAAAAGAAAAAGTTATTAATATGCAAATATATATGTATTTTATATTTATTTTAAACAGATGATAATTTTAAATAATATATATTTGAAAATTTATTAACTGCTATGAGTTTAGACTAATCACTCGATAATAGTTCAAATCATTGGGAATAATTCGAATAGTTTAGAAAAAAAATTACTTAAGAGTGCTAGAGCGAGGAGAAGCACTTCAAAACTAAGAGGGATTCCTATACTTCATTAGAAAAAATTAGAAAATCCTCTGTGCATGATGATAGTGGCCCAAAAGAAGTGTAATTCACTGTAGATGGCAAACCTCCAATTCTTGTATAGCCAAGCGAAGCTGATAGAATTATTAAGTTGAGAATAGAGAATTAGGAATTGAAAGAGAAATTAGAGAAATACGAGAAAAATGAGTAGACACAACAAACAAATTCTGAGGAGTTGGAATTGATCAAATAAGCACATGCAAAATAATTAAAATCATAAAAAGAATATTACGAAGTTGAAAACAATTAGTTAAAAAACAAAATAAATTCATTCAACGAAGAATTGGAAGAACTAAAAAAGGTATATAAGGAAAAGAACATGAAATTGTACAACCTTGTATTACAACTAGAATAAGTATAAAATTATATTAATGCAATAGGAAAAATAAGAATTGATTGACAAAAACATTCAATTATTAGAAAACAGACAATAAAGTTCATAATAAGACATACATCATCTTGTTGAAGAGAGAACTCGAGTCTTGAGTGAATAAATCTATTAATTAGAGGAAAGGAATGCAAAATTGTAAGTAGAGAAAAGCAAAATCGAAGATAAATATATGAATTTATTGAGTGGTAAATAGCAATCAATGCAAAACACACTAAGATCAGAAAGATCTGAGAGAAAGGAAACTAAAAACTGTGATACAGATAGAAAGTCAATTGAAAAGTTAAATCGATCCTCAATACATAAATCTGATTGTAAACCTCCTATGCCTACATCAATAAGTTAAAGCTTTGAGTAGCTTCCCCCTGCTTAAAAGTCGATATTGAAACCTTCTAAATTAAATACTTCATCAAAAGAGAATCTTTAACCTATGAATCACTCAAAAATACTTGATACACCTCAATCGAATAGAAAATCCGCAAGGGCATAATCCTCTGTCTCTAAAAAAGCTACTAAACCTCAAAGCCAAACTTAAAAGGTCGTGAAGAAAAAGTAGATATATTCAAAAATTAAATGAGCTTTAATATTCATTAATTATAATAAAAATTTGAATTTCAATTTGTCTTTTTAAAACAAGCACAACACTTAAATAGAAAAGACAAAATTCTGTTTATAATCATGCTTAAGAAATCACAGGTAAGAACCATCTTATTTTGATTTGTACTAATTAGTATAACAAAAATTAAGAGCATATCAAATTTAATTGAATTTAATATTAATTGATCAGAATCTTTCTCCTCTGATTCTTCTGGCTAATTGGATATCTCTTGACATAATGGTGACTCTTCTTGCATGAATTGCACATAAGTTGGTATCCTCAAATAATCCGACAAGATAAGCTTCAGCAGCCTCTTAAAGTGCTAAAACAGCTGAGCTTTAGAATCTGAGTTCCTTCTAGAATTCATGTGCAATCTCTCTCACTAATCTTTGGAATGGAAGTTTTCTGATTAAGAGTTCGGTTGATTTTTAGTATTTTCTGATTTCTCTTAGGGCAACAGTTCCTGGTCTGAATTTATGTGGCTTTTTCAATCCTCCTGTTGCTCCAACAGCTGGTGCAGTCTTTCTTGCAGCCTTGGTTGCCAAATGTTTTGTGGGCTTTTTGTTACCAGCAGTACTCTTTCTTGCAGTTTACTTAGTTCTAGCCATTTTTTATTTCTTAATTTATTTTTGAATTTATTACGAGGCTAATTAACATTATAAAAATAAGTAATTCTGTCTTATGATTGGTCGGCTTAGAATATCATGAAAGTTCTTATTTTTCCTGTTAATTGTAATCTATATTCAACTGTATTAAAAAGCCTGTAATTTTGAAATTACTAATCCTAAGATATTCTTTCATCTATCAGATATTTTGGGTTTTAATACAAATTTTTTGATAATTTTGAATAATTAAATTTTTAAAGATATCTTTTATAGATTCATAAATACTTTGATTAACATCCACAAATTCATTTATTTATAAACTAATGCAATAGATAGAAATAAAATTACTACGAAAACATAATATGATATTTTCAGATTTCTTAATAGCATAAGTACTTGAATTAGAATGTTATCAATTTGTAATATAAATGCTTATAATATTTAAGATTGGTTGAATAAAGTTCAAATTAATCAAATTTAGAGAAATTAGATTTTTGAGATTTGTCATTTCATTTTAGAAAATTAAATTTCTTAGAATACTATAAAATTATTGGTATAAAAGAAAAATAATTTTGAAAAATAAATTGAATGAATTCAATACTCAAATGATAGAAAAAATTAAGCTATTAAATAAATACATACTTACACATTTCCTTTAATAAAATACTTGGAAATGGATAATATTGATAATTTAACAAATAAAAAGGATTAATATATATTTAAGTATGAATACATTATACTCTAATTTGAAATAATTGTGCGAAATAGATTTATTCTTAGATTATTAAGAGAGAAAATCACACTATTTAAGTTATTAGGATTTTACTTTAGCAAGAAAGTATATATTATTTAAGGTAATTACATTAATTATAATTAATAAGAAATAGTTTTATATTGATAAATTTCATAAATAAAATTTATTTAAACTTATATTAATATAGATATAAACAATATTCATAAGACAAGTGTTCTACCTAATGCAGAGGCTATTAATTCAATACCTAAAGCCACAGTTTATGTTCCTTATATTCTACCAATCTAATTATAGTTAGTAATTATTACTTATTAGAAATCTCCGAAAAACTCCTCTCTAAATTCTGGTGTCTTTTCTAGTTGAGGATTTACTTCTACCAAATCCATTCCTACTAATTATTTTGATGATGCCAATTTTCTTAATAAATAATGAGCTTCTCTATACGAAATTCCTCCATCAACAAGAGTACCAGTTCCATGTGCAAATTCAGGATCTATTGAATCAACATCGAAACTGACATGTATTGGTTTGCCTTCAAATTGCTTAAGAATTCGATTCATCACCTATCCTATTCCCAATTCAATGATTTCATCCATTCCATAATATACTATTTTCTAATCTCTTATAAATTCTCGTTCCATTGGATCTATGTCTCTGATGCCAACGTAAATAAGATTCTTTGGATCCAATCTGTGTTTTAACCACTCAAACCCTTTAATTGGTTCTAGAATGGAACCATATAGATGAGCCAATGGCATTCCATGATAGTTTCTATTTGGTCCAAGTTCATAATTGCAATCTGCATGAGCATCAACCCAAACAACTCTTAATTCATCTCCATAATGTTATAACAACCCATGGATTGACCCACTGGCTACACTATGATCTCCTCCAATATTAAGCATAAACTTGTTCTGTTTGGCAATATCAAAGGACCTTTTGTTAATTTCTCCATTGATAACACCTAATTATTGACTATTACGAAACTATTGGCTTTTGACATTGTGGAGTCTGTAATTCTTACCTTAGATATCTCCCATATCATTAATTTCCCAACCCAAATTATACAAGGCTGATATGAGACCACCTTCTCTGAGTGATCTTGGTGCCAATTCTGTTCCTGTTTTTGTTTATCCCTCATGAACTGCGGAACCAAACAATCCAACCGCATTACGAACGAATTTCCACTGATTCATTAAAACCAGAAATATTTTTTTATATGTTAACTTATATCACTGCTTATATTTTCACAACAATCCTTATTTTTTTAAATCATAATAAGTTTTTTTATTAAGAAGATTTCCATCAGTATCTTCATATTCCTCCTCATATTCTGGTCTGAATTTGCTTCTTTCTTGATCTTATTGAATTTTTTTGTACAAACTGATGGCATCCTAAATTTTAGTGATTTCCTTAAAATGCAAAGTATTTGGTATTCTCAGACATCTAAAAAATAATAGAATCGAATACCTCATGCCATAAGAATGTCTCCAACCTTGAAAGTGATCTTCAAAAGCCTTCCTTCCCCAATAGGATGTATTACCACATATTTCGCATTTATATTCAACACCCAAACCATGTAGTTTGTATAACCAATAAGGAATAGGTCTTCCATCCCATCCCAATGGTAAATTCTTTGGATTATAGATTGGACTTTCATCTTCACTACTTGCTTCTTCAGGTTGATCTACATAATATAATTACTCAATGCTACCTAATTATTAATCTTAAACTGGAACAGCTTCTTCATCTTCATTTTCTTCATATCTTCTACTTTATTTCTTTCTCACTAAATTCATTGTGTCATTCAATTGTTATTGTAGTGTATCCTTATATTATAAGATGGCCACTTCTAAGTAAGCCATCTTCCTTTTCCTTTGACCTTCATTGTCTTCCTTGGGCAATTCTTATTGATTGCTAGCTTAAATGACTTGCTCAATCTGTTTTTCTTTTAGTTTAGCTAATGCTTTGTGTTTCTTGCCATCAAAATGATTAACAAAGGTATTTTCATTTTAGAATTTCTTTTAACAAGCTTCACAATAATGAGGATGTCCTCTCATTTCTTCAGTTTCTTCCTTTCTATGCTCCCAACCCTTAACTTAACCATTTTCCCATTAGGTTTAAAAATCAATATCTATTTTTTATTCAATTTTGCTAACATCTTATAATGGATTTACCTAAAATAAATTAATGATCTACTCTTAAATAAAAACTACGCAAATATTCCAACATATTGATTAGATATCTCTTGTATTTGCTTCCCTCTTTTTCTTTGATATATAGTGGGATGTCATGAAAATTTTAAAAGTTTTGCAAATACCACAAATAATCCCCAATTTTGATTTTGTTGCTTTCCTTTAACTTTTTGAGATTCAAGAATTCCTTATAGCTAGCATGCATATCAAGAAATCTACCATGATGTTCTTCTCCGGAGAAATAAGGTTCTTTGAATGGTGGTGCAAAAGCTTACTCATAGTAAAATTCAACCTGAACACATTTAAGTTAATATAATGTACTTTATTTTGCATAGTCTGAACATTGGTTACTCTTTTATGATAATCTTTGATTTCTTTGAATCTTTCATAGAAGTTTTCCCAGACATCTCCTGAACCTCCGACTCCTTGGAGATAATTCATCTCTTCTTTCTTCCAACCATCAGCACCATCTATCAATATCAAGGCATCGGCTGCTGTCTTTTGCGCCATTTGAATTAAGTTGTGGATTCTGTGATCCAAGAGGACTGCCTAATTGGGAATCACTTGTTTGCTCTGCATACAAAATACTATGGTCTTTTCGATGACTTCGATTTAGGAGAAGGCTGCTCTCACCTATTCCAAGTAAGTGCTCGACATAAATTAATAAAAATGAATTAATTTATACAATCATATATTAAAAAATTAATAAACAATCAAATTTTGATTTTTTGGTAAAATAAATTTTGATTTTTCTCTCTCTCTCTCTTTTAATCTATTTAGTATTATTATTTAAATGGAGAGCAAAAGCGAAGTTTGGAGAATGAAGAAAATTAAAAAGATTGGGCGGAAGTGTTTACAAGTTAAAATAAATAATTTTAATTTATGAAATACCTCAACTACGACTTTATTGCACCCACTCATTTACATTACTTGAAGAGCTATCGCTATAAGGGCACAGATCAGTCCCTCCTATACAATTACATACTCTCACCTTTGGCTGAATTATGTCTAAGATTTGTACCTATGAATGTTGCGTATTTGAATTTGAATCAACCTTTATTATTAGACCAAATGTATTAACATTGATGGGACTGGCATGTATTATCTTACCACATATACTTTACTTTTTTGTGATGGGCGACAACTTTGCGGGATTCATTCCGAATTGGTTGCTGTGGCTGACAGCCCTGTTGCATATGCTATACATGGTAATATATGTATCTTAAGAAGAATTTCGACAACTTGGATGGGAAGCAAGCAAGGAGAACAAGTAAAAATAAAATAAATGTTTATAAGAAAATTCCTCACCTCTGGGAATGATTTTGGATCACAATTTTGATTCCATGATCATCTTGCTATAGGGTATTCATCTTGCTTTTATGTTCTTCAAATAGGCACGAGCATGACTACTGCAATGCAATTTGGCAATACAATTTTCTCTGTCATCCTCTACATAATTCCCTCTGTGCCATTCTATATAATTGCTCACGAAGAATATTATACGCACGAAATGAACCTGCCTATAATCAATGCTGCAGCAGAAGGCACAATAAGTGTGGCAGTAGTCTTTGCAGCAACTGCCTACTATGGTATTGATCAACTCTTAATTAGGATGCGACATGTGGGTGTAAAAATTGCCATGGTTCTTCGATTACCAGATCAACCAATTTGTTATGCTTATGTTCATTATTTCAGTTATCATAACTATGCCTGCAGTGTAAAATATACATGCCCTAACCTATTAGTTTCCTGAAGATCAAGAGGTTCA
Source organism: Paramecium octaurelia (assembly GCA_905182995.1). Lineage (NCBI taxonomy): Eukaryota > Ciliophora > Oligohymenophorea > Peniculida > Parameciidae > Paramecium > Paramecium octaurelia. The sequence goes on from CAJJDP010000120.1 coordinate 39,490, forward strand.
CCACCATCACTTCCTTATTAAAGTAACTAAGATATTTCTTCCTTTTTAATACTGTCATTCTGTATAGCATTTTGTTTTCACAGACCAACGTGATTCAAGATCATGTGAGAGCCTATATGTACACTGTCGGATTCACTATGTCAAAAGCAGTGGGGGTTGTTGCTCTAAACCATGTCAGCAATTAAAACTTGCCAGAATATCAGAATTCAATTTACATCTTTGTGGTCATTTTACTAAATACAATTTCCGGATAAATACTTGGACAAACAATTATCGATGAAGGATGTTTAATTTAATTTGCTGCCACAGCAAGTTTTTTAATTCATCTACATTTCCTCTACAATATCGCAAGATAGATATCAGAAGCACTCAACATTAAAATTTTTTAAATCAATTCAACAAACAAATGACATTATATAATAATAAATAATTTATGGAAATTTATTTTATAATCTCTTATTTTACTGTTGTGACTCTCTTCATTATTTGGAAATCATTTGAAGAAAAACAATCAGAAGAACAATGGACCCATACTCTTCGTTAAGTTCATCTATCTCTCCAAGAATTGGCATAAACCTACCAAAATAAACAACATTCGAACATGTTAGAACACATTAAGGAAAATATGAAAATATTGTCTTCAATGCAGGAATAATTTTTAAATAGTAATTATTACCAACTTCACATCTAGCCCTCTTATAAACTCAAAATTCAATGATCAAAAAAATCAATAGCAGTCGTCTCAGCAGTCGATCTTTGAATTACAGCTACAGAGAATTATCATTTGATAATGAATTAAAGTTTTAATGATCCACACCTGTCTATTTATTAAATTCACACACAATAACTATCAAGCTAGCCCTCCTAGCTCAGTTGGTCAGAGCGTTGGCCTTTTAAGCCAAATGTCAAGGGTTCGACCCCCTTGGAGGGCGGTTCTTTTTTTTATTTTTTTTAATTATTTAAATAATATATTAATTATGCATAATCATTTGGTTTCTTCAATATCAAAATGCTCAGTATATATAAGGCAAGCATAATTTATGGTAACTTTAAACAGGCTATTTAGAATAGGGTAAAAAATCATATGACACTGCAATTCGAAGAGTGATAGATGAACTTTATAATTTAACTATTATTGTTATTATAGAATTTATATTTAAACACTTCATATGACTTAAAATTCGTTAAGATTATATGTAAATATTCTAATGGATGAGCTTGTAAAAGTAATTAAAATTTATTCTATTTTAGAACCACTCTTCTATTATGTTTGATTAAAAATAGGGATAATATGCTCTACTAATTGTGGTATATCAAGAATGAAAAAATTGATTCATAATGCTGCTATGGATATTTATTTATTAATTAAATTCAAATTTAAAAGAAATCATTTTACTCTAGACATTGCTATATTTCTTCGATAGATTTAAGGGTTAGCAATTCAGTTGATTGCTAGTTCAAAGCTTATTCTAAAATTTATAAGAACTCTTGTTTGGTATGTAAATCTATTAGTGATTGCTATTTTACTTTTTTCAATTTCTTAATCATCTTCATCTTCGTCGGTTTCTATTTCCTCCTCTACGTCTCCATTGATCAGACTTTAACATGAAATCATTATTTGCATTTCCTTCGTTATTTCCATTTCTTGTAAGGTCTTGTTGCCTTTGAAAGGCACCTTTTTGCCATTGTAATACATATGCGCTTTGTTATTGAATGTTTTGAGATTGATTTTGTGTTCTAACATATCGTAGATGTACTTTCTAAATTTATCAAATTTGATCCAAGGACAAGCTGGCACTTTTATGGCCATCATTAGACCCTTATCATGTGGCTGTACAACCACCAATACAAGGTAAAACACTTCAGTGCAAATGCAAACACCTTAATCTAAATTTTCACAAGTAAAATAATTTGTTAAGTTTGGGAGAATTTGAGTAACAAACACAATCACCTCATAATCTAGATTCATTTTTCGTCATATTGTATACCTGCGCTATAATACAATTTGAGAAAGCTCCAAATCTCTATTGAAATAATTTCGTAATCCTAACCATACTTAACATTAGATTTCAATTAATAAATTCGTGAGAATGTCATACTATGTTATTATGGTATTGAATATCCATCTACGTTTGGTTAAAAGGCATGATTGAGATCACATATATTTTGGTTGTTAATCTCTCCAATTTTACTAATATTAACTCCATTTGGATTTTATAAGTAATTATTAAATTATCTAAACCTGAGGATGATTTCAAATAAGTACCATTGTGTTGAAATTGCAAAAGCATACCCTTCCTTAATCAAGGTATTTAAGGTCCTGTACTGGTGTATGAAATCTTAGTCGAACATCTCTCTTTAATATAAAAATTATTGTAAATTAATCTTTTTTATATATATAACTACATAAATATCTTTAATTTATTGTAGAATATATCAGATATATCTATAAACCTCGATCGTAAAGTCATTTCGCTTGACTTAATGGCTCTCTCAATAATATGGAGTAATCAATCATTTGTGAGCATAGTATGTTTATGAATTTAAAATCTGATTAATTTATTTAACTGAATTATAATTTCAAATGGAGGATCTCCTTGATATAAATGTGGAAAGAAACTTTCATGACATCACTTACATCATAAATATCAATGCCAATACTGAAATGCTGACAATAGATGTAGAATCAAAGTAATCAGGGGATTCTTGGATCGCAAACTTTTAAGCATCCTATATCGAGGAAATCACATCCAAGACTGGGAATTATAAGAAATACCCAACATTTATCAAGATGTTGCAATCTGCAATCAAAAATCAGACAGATACTGTCTACATTGACATTCTCACATTCTAAGATCTAGAGCAAATCAAAAACAAAAGACCCAAATAAAATCAATAACAAAGTCTGGTCCCAAATAATAAACGTTATTTGATCCTTAGTTACATTGTTGAGTTTGATAAAGTTCATTACCCATTACCCCTCAATTTCAATGAGCAGCCCAATATTTAGCAAATGAAGAATACCATTATAAGGCTGAGAAGGGAGAATGAGCAATAAGCAAAACAATTGACAACACTTTTAGAGTCAAAGAAAAATGAAGTTAATCCTTTGGAGGTCATAAATGAACAGAATAAAGAAATTGAGTTTTTAAAAAATCTATTGGAATAAAAGGATAGAGACATTTTGGAACTCAAGAACATACTGCATCAATAATCTTCAACAACTGTGAACAAGTAGGAGTATATTGAATTGAGATCAAAATATTTGCAAAGTGAAAGTACAAATGCAGAAATCACTAAGAAAGTGATTGAATTAGAGGATTGTCTCCAGTAAATTATAGATGAAAATCACCTATTAAAAAACCAAGATAAAAAAAACAAATAGAGAATATCATCTTTGGAATAGGAACTATAATAAACTCTAACAAGATCTAAAACAAAATTGTAACCTAACATTTCAAGATCTCCTTCAACTTCTAAATCTTCTAATCAATTCAAGGTTTCAAGCAGCATTAATAAAGTCTTATCGAAAAAGAAGAGTGCAGAGAAAACAACTCCCATCAGAGTATAATTTATGTTAAAATATTTAGATTAGAAAAGAGAGTTTTGATAGTGATACTGAGTCCTCTTTCAGACGTAAATCAAATTCAAAAAGGACAGATTAGAGTCCATCTGCAAGGTCAAACTCTTCTCGCAAAACATCTTAAAAATTGAAACAATCAAATTCAAATTTATTCAAAAAACAAAAGTAAACTACAACGAATGAATCGAGAAAATTTGAAGATCCTGAGGAATAGAGACTTTTAAAAAGATTGAGGGATTTGAGAGAAAAAAATAAGGAAAATACTATAGTAACAACTCCATCTAATAAAATGGAAGCCAGTTGTGAGGATTTGCATAGTATTGATGAAAGATTAAACAAATTGAGCAATCTATTGCAAAGAGCAAAAAATTAATGATCATTATTTATTCTATATTTTAGAATTGATAATATTATTCAATAATCCAATTTACTCTTTTTTATTTGAGATGTAGAGGTGAAGAATATGATTGAAAAAACGATGAGAATAAATGATTGATCATGAACATTTAAAATATGTATTAAATACTTTCATTATGATTTTACTTTGTGTTTTGTATCCCAAAATCTCTTTTTTAAATCAAAGAATGCCAATATGTAAAATATGACCAAAATAACACATCCTATTTAGACGACGATCTAAAATATGCTGTGAATAGAATTACCATTCTGGGCTCAAAGAAGTTGACTTTTGGGATGTTATATATTTAAGGGACTTGATGATGGTGATGGCAATTTCCATTCTTAAACTCGCACATCGTGTTGTTCAAATGATAAATCCAAATGCCTTTTTGAGCTATGTTGTCTTTGATCCATGGATTGGTTTAGAGATTCACGAGTCCTTTTTAGTACGAATCTGGAAAGGAATTTACGATAGTAATAGTTTCTTGTTCACATTCCTGATCACAAAATGCAATGACCCAATCATAGACTACATAGTGTTTGGATATGAGAGTTCGTTTCTAAAAGTTGGCATCGTTAAAATACTCAAGTTATTAAGCCAGAGCAATTGATATTAAAAGAAATAGCATAAATAATCAAAAACCCAATTCTTTTTTTAGTTTATCCAGTCTCTCTTTGCAGCCTTTCAAATTTTCAGTTTTGGTTCTTTCAACTTTAAAGATCTTGCGCATTCTTTCTTTCTCTTAACGCACTTCATACAGTCTTTGCACAGTCTTTTGACGTGCCAATTCGAGATCGTTAAGTTCTTTATTTAACCCTTCAATAGTGGATTTGTTGTGTTCGTAGAGTTTCTTCAGGTCCATAAATTTATGAGATTTCTTCTTGATTGATTGATTTTCATGTTGATAATTGTAAGTATTTTGATCTTGAGGTTTATCTTGTTTTAAGAGTTCAGTCGACCATAACATATACCTCGGATCTAATTGATACTTGATATTGTCTGCAATGAACTCTATGGTTTGTAATTCGCTGTCCTTAAATTATCCGATGTCGTTTTTTTCTTATCCATTCCTAAAATTGGTTTAAGATTTGATTTGAGTCTGAGAGCCCTCTTTATTCTCATTAGATTTTGAATTGTCTTATGCATGTTACTTTATATATGTTTATGATGAAGAGGGGTCCATAAAAAGTTATTATAATAAATAGATTATTAACGAATGCTTGGCAGTAGAAGAGTCCGATCTCATGAATCTTCACTAACAAATTTGGATGCTTACAATCCTAATTGTCAAGTTAAAGTGCATATCAACCATCACTAATTTAAAACTCTTAAGTGTGAGAGTTAGCATTAAATCGATCAAAAAAAGTTTTGCCCTTTTTTTCATGATGAATCAGACCGAAGACGCGATGTTAAATAGCATTCATACGAGTAAAAATGGAATAACAATTATTTTTTTAATTTATAGATGCCAATTGTGTCCATAAGCGAATAAATGCCCAAGAGGAGATTAGTGCTAATGGTCTCATAATAAGGTTGAGCAAGTCTATCATCCAAATAGATACAAGACAAAATATTGCACCCATTTAAGGGATTGTGAATATGGAGTTTATTGTTCATTTGCTCATTCGGAGTAAGAGTTAATTATCCCAGTAAAATTGGATGGCATGGTTTAAGATAAAAATTTTTGGATATTTCAATATAAAACAGTGTGGTGTCCTCATACTGTCAAGTAAATTTAAATGTTGATGTTTTAGTCATGACAGGGCATCGTGTGTTTATGCTCATAATGCACAGGATTTCAGAAGAGATCCGAAAATATTGTAACCCAAGGAGTGTCCACATTGGAATAAAACCAATCAAATTTTAAATTACGATAAGGGAGGCTGTCCAGATTAAGAATCATGCAAATATTGTCATGGGTGGAAGGAATACGAATACCATCCTTTGATCTATAAGACTAAACCTTGTACACAGTAGAATTGCACCAAGAAATAAGGAGAATGTGCTTTCTTTCATTCTGAATAGGAGAAAAGGTAATTAAAGTATGCCATTTAGGGTGCGCAAGTAAGTTGCAGAAAACTCTTGGGTTATTGAAGAACCCAACATTCATATCGAAGCTAAAAGACAACCATACAAGAGTACATCAAACTATTTAGGACCTATAATACCCAATTACATTCCTCAAGATTACTTGAGCAGAGAGAAGATGGAAATTGGACAGCCCTTTTGTTAATAATCAATTTCTAACACTAAAACTTCTGATACTCAATCTAGAAGAGGTTCTGATTTTTCAGATGGTTCAAAAACACAAAAGAAAAAACACACTATTCAATAACAATACTAATCTCAAAAAAAACCTCGTACTGCTCCTGTTACTCCAGATCAAAAACAGTTTATGAGTAACAATTACACCATGAAGGTATAAAATAATGTGCAAACTAATTCTTATCTTACTTATTCGAAAAAACTCTATGAAGAAATTTTGAAATTACATGAAGTATTTATTTAACATCAATTCTAGGGAGAGTACATCTATAAAATTCTCCAGGGTTTCAAAATATCTGAGAAGATGCTTATGTAGATGAGTGATGAACAAATTCAATAACTCAATATTACTGAGCATCAAATAACTCAACTTATTTAGGCATTAGCAGCCATAAAATAAGAACAAAGATATGATGAAACATGTGGAGATGAAATTCTTAGTTTGATTTCAAACTAAGGCAAATTTTGAAATTTTCAATATACATAAATATTGCAAAAATAAATTTTCCCCACATTAATTTATTCTAAATGAGTTGGTAGTAAAAATTGAAAAAGCAAATAGGGTCACAAGCTTACTCTGAAATCAAGCAACTCAGATTTAATAATCTCCAACTTAATAAATTACCAGATGACTTCGTTTCAGAAATTCATAAATGCACCAATTTGGAGATCCTGAGTTTAAATTAATGCGGCATCCGATCACTTGAAAATTTATAATAAATGAGTTCAGTCACTCGACTTGAGTATCTAGACAACTTTACAACTTCTAAGACCTTGCAACAAATCGCCAAGGCTTTTCCCAATCTTGAAATTCTGATCGCAGGAGGGAATTTCCTAAGGGATCTTACAGACTTAGATTCATTGAAAACGTTGAAGAAATTAGAGGTTCTCAACATTATGAACGGCATAAATAAACCAGTATTTCATTTATTCATGTTTCCAAGGATTCCGAAGTTCGAAAGTACGCTTTTCAGATATTGCAGAACTTGAAAGAGTTGGATGAAAAGGATTAATACGGACAGATTTATGTAAAGCCAAAGGAAGAGAAAAAACCACTTGAAATCGAAACTCAAAATAATATGGAATAAGAAGAGGTGAGTCAAGAGGATGAGGAGTCTGCACTTTGTTCTGATGATAGCAACGAGGAAGAGGAATCTGATAGCGAAGAGGAAGATGATAGTGATCTCAGCGATTTCATTGAAAAAAAAGTAAAAAACGAATGATTTTATGTATACTTCATAAATGGTTTACTTCCTCATCATCTATTTCAGAATAATCCTATTTTTTCATGTGACAAGCTATGACATTATAAATGAAATAACTAAATCCCAATATCAAGGCCACTAAGATTGCTGTATAGCTATCCATCTCCAAATTAATATTTATAATTATACATATAATTTATTTTCATTTAGACATCATTTAACCAACAAAATTAGTAACTACCTTGTTTGTAATATCCCCTTACAAATCTTTCACTTTCTATTTGTGATCTCCATTGCATTTGTAGTATCCGACCAGATTGGTCCAACACAACGACAACCCTATTATGTCGATAACAAACTAATTTAGTCATCCTAAATACTTTCATTAATGTAAATGAGACCATATTTGAAAAAGTAAACACTCCCCAAGCCAAAGTAAAGCCTAACTGAGCAGTCCAAAAAAAGGTTTTATCGACTGCATTCACCTATTTATTCGGGAGGGAGTAGAATTCCCATTTTGAAGACCCATCTTCCATAATGATATTCTCCCACTTTAAACCAACTAACAATCTACGTCTAGCAAGAATACGAATACCTTCCAGTGATATTCTTAACAGTCCAAAAGTCGAATGCGGAAAAAATAATCACCAATATGAATGACCAAATGCTTTCCCCGAAAATGAGGTAGAACATCAATGCGAGTGCTTTGAATAGACATGTGAAAATGCACGCTTTAGGATGAGATGCTCGATTCAAGTCATAATTTGACGTTTAAAGAGGAACAGAATCTGAAGTCGAGGCTACAGACAATTTGGCTGGTTCATCTGTCGATGTTTATATTAAGGGTTTGGGAGGAGCTGATGGCATCTCCTACATTTGAATCTTAAAATGCAAATCCTACAGGTGAATAATTTTCATACTTCTTCCATTAGTATTAACCCGAAATTGTTTAATATAAATTATTATTTTATTTTTCAAAACATCTACACTATAATATATTATAAATCATAAAGAAAAATCCGTATTGTTTGAATAGTTCTAGGTGAAAATTATAATGATGTCGCTATCAGTTCAATTGGCACACCAAGATAAAGATCTCTAAATTAGAGATTCAAATAATATTATGCTTTAATTATAATTAGAGATCATAATTGTTGATTCATCTGAAGTCCAAATCATTTCGACTAAACCTGGAAAGAGAAATGCCTTGGAGAACTTAAATTTGAGTTCCAAATTGAGGTTTCTTCTAGAACAATCCAATAATATCATCAGCCTAGGTGCTTCTCTTACTGCCCCTCCTTAGCTTAATGGCCTTGTTTAGTGGATGAACAGATTTTTTATCCATGGGTGGATCATCTCTAAAATAATGGCATTATATATAAGGATTACATTAATTTGAGTTTTCTTTTTATCCTCGATATCTTTGCAATGGCTAGTGAGTTGAATGTATAAAATGAAAATTAATGAAAATAATATCTTCTTTTTTCAAGATTCTTCAATATAACCTTCATGGTTCTTGCAACAACCACTTTGGCATTATTCCAACTGAAATAGTGAGAAAAGTTCTTTAATACTTCAAAATCCTCCAATTCCATAGATACAGCCTATCTCTCGAAAACTGGAATTGAAATCTCCTAAGTCGGAGTCTCTTGAACTAATTTGGTGGTCTTATGAGTTTTGGCAGTTCTACTTCTGTTGGTTTTGGTTTTGGTGGTTCTCCTTTTTTAATCCCTTCTATCATCCTTCCTATCTATGGAATCTCTCTTATGATCAACCGATTGGATGGAAGGAGTGACTGGGATATCACTGAGAGGGTCTTTCATTTTTTACTTTTTTGTCTATGATTTTTCCCTCTCTTGGTTGATATCCACTTTGGTTTAGGACGAAAAGGGTTTGTAGGATTCCTCTCGTTTCTGTTTTCTAACTAAAGTAATTCTCTTTTTATTCAGTCTTGCTTGAGTATCAACTTGATTTGGTAGAATGAGCGAATCATTTTTGATGTTGTATCTATTTTCATCTTTCATGGAAGGAGAGACATTCCCAAAACTTGTAGCATTTAGATCCTAATCGTCAGTCCGTATTCTGTTTTAGAAGGAATCTTAGCCTCCGAATCCAGCAGTTTAGAGTGTTTATTTGACTTGCATGTTTCGTTTCTTATTCGGACTTGGACTATCTGCTGAGTCTTCACTTTCCTATATAGGTTATAGATTTTTTGTGTTGTTATTATTGTCGTATTAGGAATAAGACCTATTTTACGACTGTTGTCTCGATATTTTGGAGAAGCTCTTGGAGAAGGAGGCTAAAAGGATAGAAGGATCAAAGACTTACAATAATCTTGTTCATTAGGTGATCCATCATTTTCTTCATAGGAAACATCCAAATCATCTTCAATGACAGTGATATTGTCAGCTTGAGTTTCTCTGGTCTGAAAATCTCTTATATAAGCAATAGTCTTTTTCATCTCTAACAAAGTAGCATAATAATTGCGATCAGTCCTTTTCCTCTTGTAAGTGATAGTTCTTTCTTATTGGAACGGAAAGTACTCCTTCTTGATGACTCTTTCTTTGTCAGGTACATAATGGAGAACTGGACAATCTTTAATTAGATGATTGAACTTTTTGCAGGAATAGCAACTTAATTTGGCTGGCTGGAAGTTTTCACCTAACAACATGGAATCTCTTACTTCACAAAAGCGTTCCTAAATTACTAAAATAATCATATACCAAGTCAATTTAATTAGTTGATAAAACAATTAATAAAGATTGTCTGGGGATTTTGTACGCTCTTGAAAAGCCTATACTTTTGGCTGAGGCACATCTGTTGAGTCCTGTAAAAAAGGAGTATTCACCAAAAGATTCCCCCTTTTCTAAATAGGAAAGGACTCTAGTGTTCCTGCCTTGAGGTTCATCCTGAAATAACACAGACACAGTTCCTTTGGTGATGATATATAGAGAGCAATCATCTTGAGTACCTTGGAGTAAAATTTGATCTTCAGGGGAATATCTTACTTCTTCAATTACCAATGACAGTTATCTTAGTGTTTTTTAAGAGAACTTGGTTAACACTTTGTTTGTCTTCATAACATTTAATCGAATTTCAAAATTCAATTCTTCTTAAAGTGAACTGGACAACTTGGTTGTGATTTGAGAGACTTCCTCGTCATTGATTTCCTGTTCTTCTTGAAAGATGTAATCATAATAATTTCTTATTCTGGATTGTAATTCGATCTTAATTTAATTTTTAGTCAAATAGGAATTCAAAAGGTTGGTACTGCGTTTATAAAGCACCTATCTGGAATTTAGATTGCTGAGCATAAGACCAATACTATTAAATGAAAAGGCAAACACACCACATGCTAAGAACATGCTCAGATTGGCGCACAATCTCTCATAATTATTCTGAGGTGTTAGATCTCCATATCCAACTGTGATCATAGTTTAGACAGACCAATAGAATGCGTAATTGTATTTAGTAAAAATGTCTTAAGTGGCAACATCATAGGCTTCAAGCCAAGTCTTTCTGAACCCTATTTAATAGAAAGCTACTCCATGCCATAAACATGCGAAGAGATGACCAACGTACACTACCATAAATAGGAGTTTAACCAATTCAATTAGATCTTGCACCCATCCTGAGAAGTTGAAAAATCTAGATGATTATTTGAATTAATACTCCTCAAGTTTATGTACTCTGGCTTGCAATTTAAATTGTCTACTGCAGTAGTATATTGTGTAGGGTATCAATTGCCATCCGATTTTCTCATTTGAACTGTCCACATTAAATTATTGGGCAACCAACATTGATGCGAATGAACACTTGATTATAACATATCATTTTACTAAATCGTATATTCCTTATGTGTTGACATAATTAATAAAGATTTTGCCTCTCTGTTTGATGATGATCCCTTTTTCAATATAGGATGTGTTGATGACAATGAAGGCATCAACGAGAATGGAAAATAAGAAATAGTATTCTACCTCTCTCACTGTCAATGTCCCGAATACGACTTATTCGAAGGTGATTCCAAAGGAGATGTTGAAGGGAGTCCAAAAAAATATAATGATGATTGTCAAGATGTGAAGCAATTGCCATCCAATGACCAAATAGCTGCTTTAATCAAAGATCGGCACAAACCTAAGCTTCTTGCAGATCTTGCCAATCAGATTCTTGTGGACTTTGTGCTTTGAATCGATATATCTTAGATCGTCCAACATGGTATTTTAATAAATGTTGAAATGAGACAATTTCTTTACATAGGATTTTTGGAGCATATTCTCAACAAAACGGTTGAAGTAGCTTTTAGCCAAGACAAGTTTAATGAAATTGTTGATGCCTTCCTTCTATGCAATTGCAGTTGTTTATCCAATTTCCTTGATTTGTTCCTTGTTTTGCGGATTCATCAAGATTTTCTCCTCAAGAATAGAAGTTTTTGGAGAAAACTATATCATTCCTGAATTTGGCGATTATGAAGGAGGAATGTGATCGGTTACTTTGTGTAAACTAGACATTGATGGTGGTTTTATAGTATAATCGCCATCTTATAGCGGATCTATTTTTGTAGCAAATTTGGCAGGTCCCGTGAACTACTTCTTAGTTTGATCCTCTAAGAGAATATGCAAATGACTTACCGAATTAGGAGTGACCACTCCCACTATAATCTACTAACAGATCATTTAAACTCATTAATTAATTTATGTCTTATACACTATACGGATTTGCAATGTCCTCCTGTACCCAGCGTATTAGGAGCATTCTCAACTACAAGAAGATCCCCTACACCTAAGTTTCAGTGAACTTCCTCAAGAAAGAGCAATTGTCAGAGGAGTATAAAAAAATACATCCCCGTCAAATAATTCCAGCTCTTATTACTCCAGAAGGACAGACTCTCATTGAGAGTGTGGCCATCGCAGAATACTTAGAGGATGTGCATCCAGAAAAACCAATCTTGCCTAAAAATAGGATTCAAAGGGCTCAAGTCAGGTATTTATTTTTGGTACTCACTTTGTAGAGCCATCGCTGAATACATCAACTCATCAATTCAGCCATTCCAACATTTGGGCATCTAACAATATATCAATTCGCACACGGAAAAGATATTGGAATGGAAAGATCAATGGATTCACTGGAATATGTTGGGTATCAGCAATCTAGAGAAGAGCATCTCAAGAACAAGAGGCAGATTCAGTGTCGGCGACTAATTAACACTGGCAGACATTATGATCTATTGTCAAGTCGATTCGGCATAGACTAGATTCGGTTTAGACTTTGGATAATATCATAACATTATGAATATCTACTTCAATGTCAACAATATCAAAGAAATCGAATAATCAAGAGGAATCTATTAAAAAGATTTCCCTAAATGATTATAAGTGATTAATCAAAAATAACAAGTATTATTTTTATATCTACTCTATAAAATTACATATCATTTTTATATTAAACTTGAATTACTTCATCAATTGAATATAAAATAATATTTAATATTTCCAATTTGAAATTATACCATTACTGCAATTTTGAACTATTATTGGCGTAATCCAAATCCTAAAAGAGAATTAAATATGCAACACCTAGAACTATTAAAAATACTCCTATTATATTGCATTCCTATTCTGAATGACAGGAAGAGGGATTAAATAGTAAAACATTCAACTCCTTTGTCAAACATAAACACGTAAAATTCTTAATACTACCCTTCCATTATTGAAATACCATTCTAAGCAGAATACTGAGATTAATACAGAGGTGTAGTGATCATTTGCCCATTTTGAAAGGGATATAAGAGTGGATATTGAGTATTTATAAATCTCTGATGGAGTTAGTAAAATAAGAATAATCTCATTTAACAACTTACAAGAACAATTGGATTCATAATCTCCTTTAAAACAAAGTGAAATTTAGGGGAATCAAAATTCTTTGTAGATAAGCAACCTTGATGCACTTAAATGATGACATGATTGAGAAGTGATTACGAGGATAATTTGAAGGGGATCCCTCATCGAAGGATTGTGATCATTATGAAAATTTTATTTATATTAAATGAATATAGAGTAACAATGTTCTTATGAGGAACAACGAATGCTGAGTTAATATCAATAATGTGTTAGCACTAGTCGTTATGGATCGATTGATGGCATTAAGGAACACTATATATAATTAATAAAAGCTGCTTAGTTAAAAATTAGGTACTTCCTCATAGCAAGTTCGATTTTGCTGCTTCTAACCACTATAACTAGTTTGAGCTGTTTGATTGATCCAGAAATGTTAGGCATTGAATTAAGTAAATGGTTTTCGCATTTGCTCACTTTGATATTGTATATGGCAATTTATTTGGATTTAAAAAATGCTAACTCAGAAATTCTGAATGTCCCAAAAGAAAATTTGAAACTGTTGTGTATTACATATGAAAAGAGTGTTTATGAGTTCCTAGAGGAGTTCAAATTTCAGGAGAAATTCGATTTGATTAACGTTTTGATGTACAGTTCCTTCATTTGGAGTTTTTGGTTCAGCCAATTCGTATTTATCCTACACTCCAACAGCAAGATATTCCCATTGCTAATGATATCCTATGTGTTGCACATGGTTCTATACTTGATGGCTTGGGTATATTCTTGCTTCCGACAAAGTCCAGGGAATTGCGAATGCTCAATCCTTAAGACTAAAGTTGGATATCAGTACATTAACCTACCAAGTAAATTCCTTAAAAGTAGTCTTAGGGTTGATTGAAACTAAAAGGAATACGTTGAAAATGACAATCATATTACTGATGTATTATAAAATAAAATTAGCAGTGATTGCCAGTTTTATTGACTCAGTTGATAGCGAAACAACAATAGTGATCTACCTGTACATAATATACTGTGTAACCATGATCATCAAACAGTTCTATCACTTGATTCTACTCAGAATGATAAGAAAAGTCAATTATCGTCACTTAAGTTGCTTTTAAAATGCCTACATGTTATACTACAAATTGTTCTTCTACGAATCCTGTGCGAATACCACCTTGAAGGGTGTGGTTTACTTATCTTCATTCGCCTGTGTAATAGTGTGTTTAATGTTCAATCTCAAAAACTACTTCAAATACATAGAGGAATCAATTTTCAAAATTGAAATTTACTTGGTTAATGATACAATCTGCTTTGTTATGTCACTGGTGATTTACGTTTATTATGCCATCAAAAAGTATTCAAATAGAGTTCAATTGAATCATCTAGAATCATATGAATCAGTGTTCGATATGAGGTTTTACGACCTAAATGAAATTGTCCAAAACCCCTATTACAATGCATTGAGTAGGTACTTGCAAACAGAACTACAGCAATTGGAAGAGAGGAACCATCGAGAAATAATTCGGAAATTGTAATTATCCCCTGATAAATCGATCAATTTGGAAGAGAATGGAGACTGTGTTATTTGCAGAGAAAGATTGCTCTTGGATCAACAACTTGTGGGATTGTAATGCCATCCTACTCACATTTTCCATAAGGAATGTCTCATCAATTGGGTATTGTTACATACAACCTGTCCCACCTGCAGAACTTAAATTTAATGACACATATAAAATTTAGTATATTTAATAGATTCAATACTTAGTGAATAGGAACTAGGAAATTAATTACTGTATCTCAAATATAAAAACTGAAAATGGCTTCTCACTCTTCACAGATTTAGGCACTTGCCTCTCTATGTTATCGAATCCTCCTTAAGCAAATTTGACTGGATGAATCATGTTCTTAAAATTGATCTCTCCTTCCTTCTCCAATTAATCAATCATATCTGAGAATGATTCCTTAATCTAATTGATAAATGCAATATTTTTACAGGTTTTTTGTATCGAAACAGCATACGATCCTTCAACCATTCAGCATTGGAAATGTTGGTGTCTTCCTTAAGAGTATACTTGTTATTTGGAGGACAAAATACCTTCCTGTAATATTAATTACATTACATGAGCCTTCATGTCAAAATATCGCGATATTAATACGATTTCTATGTCACAGAGGGTTTGGGTTCCTTCTATTATTCTGTTCTTGGTTGGTTGGTTCTGTGTCTTCAATTACTCATTTAAGATAAATGAAGCAAAATGATTCTGGGCAGGCTACACATTTCTCATAACATCATCAGGAGTAACAAAAGGAGCAGATGCCCCAAATTGAAAACTTGGTATTGAAACTCCGGGAGCCAAATGCGACAATTGAATGCTGTCATTATTTTTGATCAATTGAGGGAAGGACTCACCTTAATTACTAAATTTGGATTCTTACTTGAGTTCCTAACCTGTAGAGGAGGAGGCTGACTCATATAATCCTACACTACTGGTATGTAACAATTGTAAACAAAATAAGTACTACTTGGAGTTTGATTTAATTGTGGTACAACATTTTACTCTTTTTATACTTCCTTATTTGTTTCTGATAGCATATAATAATAAAAAAATTAATTTTGTTCGATTAATTAAATGATATTTGCTAGTCAATGATCTCATTTGTGGCGTCAGAGTTAAAACTACAGTAATTTAAGTATAAAATTTAGATTCTGTTAAAATAATCAATTAGAAACATACAATTTAGATCATTTTAAAAATATCTCTTTCAGATTTTTTTTTATTATTTTAAAACTTTTGTTTATTTGATTGTTGATTTCTTCATTATTTTGATCTTAGATCTAGTCCTATTATTGTAGCAACCCAACTAATTTATTTTTGGCCTTCATTTTTTTTTTATTTTGCAAACTATCATCCTTGCTTTGTATATCGCATTTTATTTAATTTAAAAACTCCTTCTGATCCTCAATTGTGATTTTCTTTGCTTCCTTCAGCATCTCCGATAATACAATAAGAGCTTTTACTATGTTTTTTTTGAATGTTGAGGATGTTATCTTATTGAAA
The DNA here is from genome assembly GCA_905182995.1 of Paramecium octaurelia. Lineage (NCBI taxonomy): Eukaryota > Ciliophora > Oligohymenophorea > Peniculida > Parameciidae > Paramecium > Paramecium octaurelia. The sequence goes on from CAJJDP010000120.1 coordinate 55,839, forward strand.
AAACTCTCTACATTTTCGAATAAGAATAAGCCATCAAATTTACCATCTGCTTCATTTTAAATTAAGCCTTAAGGTCCAGTTAAATTCCCTATTTCTATCATTATCTTATAAAGAAATTCTCTCTTCGAACTAAAGGACTCGTAAGGAATGGTTTTTTTATTCACACCACTATTGCTTGGTTTCTCATTAGGATTATATGCTTTAAAGTATTTGGAATTATTATCGCTTTTTTCAGTGGGTGGGAGAATACGACCTTCTAGAAATTTCATTAATTTATTTATGTTTTCAGAGTTTATTAAAGCTTATACTAAATTATGAACTTACTATACATTTTAGGATTACTTGGTTTACTAAAATGCACAATTCTGCTATATTTTGTATGAAAATTGTTGAGACCTAGTGCAGATTTAAGAAATATGGAAATGGATCATAGGTATTCATTACAGAAGCATCAGGCGGAATAGGAATATAATTAGCAATTAAATTTTCAAAGGAGGGATTTAAAATAATCTTAGTTGCTCTGAGCGCGTTCAAAATTAGAGGCAGTAGAGTAGCAATGGCAAACGAAATCACTTAATTTATGGACAATATATCACTTGAAAGGCTAATTCAGGAGGTAGGTGAGAGGGTTGTGAGTACAGTAATAAACAATATAGGTGTAGATGCTTTCAGTAGTTTCCATGTGATTTCAGATGAAGTTATCTACAAAACCATTAAAGTGAATTGCTTATCAGTGACAATTTTAATTAAAAGGTTTATCCCCCAACTGTTAAGAGGGAGATCATATATATCTGCAATATTAAAATGTGACTTCTCTGGCAAGGTGAATTCCAACTCCCTTTTTCAATTTATATAATGAAAGTAAATCTTAGAGTGAATTCTTAACATAAACACTCATCTCTTCAGATTGTGCTGATGGACTAATAAAAAGGATAGGTTAGAATATGAATGGCCATTTGAATCATAAGATCCAAGCAGAATTATATAAATTAGTACCACCTTGGCTATGTAATTTGGTATTGATAAAGGTAAGATTATGGAATATTAGTTTAGTTCATTGCTCCTTAAGATAAGAACATCTACAACAAACAATTGAAAGAAAAACAAATGATGATACCTGTGATTAAACTGATTTTTAAATTATTTTCCAATTTGATACTATAAGGGTTCTTTTTCCAATAGAATAATAATTTAATATTGATGCCTCTTAATTCAATTTGCATTATAATTCTTGCTTAAATATTTATGAGAATATGATAAGAGGATTATAAGGATTGACTATTAAATAAAGCATGAGAGTGTAGGTAATTAGTTTATAAATGATTATTCTAATACACTATGATACCATTAAAGGTGCTTCACTTAAGACTATATACTGGGAATGATTAATATGGAATGGACGGAGTTGGTATAATTGAATAAACAGGACATATGAATTAATAGGAAAGTAGAGGCGATCTAATGTACGAATAGTTATGAAAGGGCCTGAATTAATATGATAATAATAATATAATAATAAATATGAATTAAGAAGTTGATTTGTATATGATTACTATTTTTCATATTGACAACAAACTAAAGACTTTGGCTCCGATATTTTACTCGATAATTTTTGTGATTTACTTGGGAAACAATATCATTTTTGGAGAGTTGTTGTTGGGGTATGAATTATGTTTCAATTCAGGAAGGCTGAACCATTTCAATATGTCACAATCACTTTATGTTGTAGCATTGTGATCAATTATTGCCTAATAAAACTCTGTTCTCAACATTAGGTCTATGTAAGTCAAGAGATTCATTTAATTGGCTTAGGATTTGCTGTCTTGGTCTTAAGTGCATTGCTTAGTTATAAATATAATGTTATGCCATTTTATTCAATCATTCTAATCAAAGGATGGATTGCCCAAGCCATTAATGAAACTCATCTTCTGGGCGAGATATATTAAAAGAAGGAGTTGATATGCTTCATTGTACACTTTCAATAGTAATTCCTAGGGTATTTCTGTTGGAGCAATACTCTGCACATTTGAATGGGCCTTTTAATTCTTGGGGTTATTGTTCGGATGGATTGGAGCAGCATCGATGGTACTAATAGGTCATAATTTAAAAAAAGTCAAGAAAGTAAGAACTCATACAATTACCCAATATGTTATGATATACACCATAACAGTGCTTGGATTGTATTATCCAATCCATAAGTTTGGAACTTTCAATATTGAACTCGTAACCTATTCCATTATTAATGGAGTCTTGTTTCCCCTATGTTGCACCTTGTTTCTTCATGCTTTTCAAATTGGGTATCCCTCAATGAATTTGGCTATTTTCATGCTCATCAATATGAGTGGTGCTGCCTTACAAATAGGACATCAATTTGATATGCTCAGCATTGTTGGCATTTGCATTTGTTTAATTTCAGTGTACTGCATAATATTATTTGCTAAGTTCCTACCTTTTGCTCAATCACAAGTCTTATATTGAAGTAGCAGGATTCGAAATAGAGGCAGAAGAAAATCCATATTATGAACTAAATTAATATCATTAGAGAATCTGATAGTAATAATAGCAAATATTTTCATATTATTTTTATTAATAATTTAAGAAATTTCTTTTATAAAAGTAAAATGGAGATTGAAAAGTCATTTGCCAAATATGCTAATTACACAGTCAAGTAGACCCTGGGCAAAGGTGCTCAAGGAAAGTAAATAGACATTATATTTCTTAGAGTTAAATTGGCTTTGGATGGAGATAAGGAAGTAGCATTAAAATTTGTTTAATTTTCAAAAGAAATCGAAAAAGAGATGTAAATTCACAGAGGATTAAATCACAAAAATTTGATTAAACTATTGAATTTTCATGTGAACGAAGAATACACAAAAAGAAGTGGCAAGAAGGAACTCAAATCTTGTTTAGTTTATGATTATATGAAGGATGGAGAATTATATGAATACCTATCACAAACTGGGCCATTCAAAGAAGAAACAGCTCGAACATTATTCCATTAACTTATCGAAGTGCTGTCGTATTTACATGGCTAAGGTCTTGCTCACAGAGATTTAAAACCAGAAAACATATTATTTAAAGATGGATTGCTCAAAGTATCTGATCTGGGATTTGCTACATTTGTTGGGGGCAATTAAGGAGATGGAGTGCTGGCATCTTTCAAGGGCACTATTAGTTACATGGCTCCAGAAATATTAGTTAGATAAAAATACGTTGGACAAAGTGTCGATATATTTGCAGCTGGTATTATTTTATATCTAATGATGACTGCTCAATTGCCATTCAAACAAGCAAATGCAAAGGATTAATTATATAATCTCATTTGCACAAATCGGTTTGACTAGTTTTGGGCTTACAAAGAGAAATCTGGAATCCCAAGATTCTCTAATGAACTCAAGACTCTCATTAATTCTATGTTAGCCTTTGATCCACTATAAAGACCCACTCTTTCTGAAATCATTAGTACTTCTTGGTATCAAGGAGCCACCATTACCAATGAAATAGTTGTTAAATTGCTTAATGCACGTAAATTAAAAATTCAAGCATAATAAGATAAAGAAAATTTGTAGAAATTGCTTGACAAGTAAAAAAGATAAGCAGCTAATTAAAATTAACAATGTAAGCATCCGCTTCTAATTTAGTGACTGTTGGAATTGGAAATTTCAAAAGAGGAGAGGAGGACATCACCATTGATTTAACGCTAAAAAGGGAATTAAAACGATTTAAATAGACAGATGTAATTCTTCCCTTTGAACCTAATCTCATCTTTGTTAAACTAATTGAAAATATGGACAAATTCGCCAACAAGATTAATTATGTCGATGACAAAAAATATAGAGTATCAATACAATTGTTATATTAGCTACATTACTGGTTTTTATAAAACAATGAAGAGTTTGAAATGGCTATATAGTTAGTACATGGACCCATAGAATCCACTGTTGGGCTTGATTTTGAATTAATCAAAGGAAATGGGTTGGAGTTTTATCAAAAAAAACAATAAGTAGAGGATATGCTGTTATAAATAGAATGAATATCATATTATAAATATTATTATATGTTTTGCAAATTAATTGCAAAAGCTGCCACTCAAGTGATCAAATACTAATTTAGAACTTTGATTGCTACAAGCATTATTAAAAACAATCATTTGATGATACATAATCTAATAGCCTTTCAATTTGATATCCTGCCTTCCTTACAAGAAGAATAGGAGAAAGAAATCATTGAACTTCTTACCACTGATTGCCGACTTAGACTTTGTATAAAATGAATATCTATATTTATTTGTTATCCTCCTAATTTGCACATTCGGCAACTTTTCTATAAATTTTATATGGTTTAACAGAAAATTTATTAAAAAATATTTCAGTGAAATTCTCAGCATCTTCTTTAACCAGATTTTCTTCTCATTTATCCATCTTTTTAATCTTTTTCCAACTATTTCTTTGATTCTCCTTTATTCTATACAACTTTACCTTCATCTTTGGTATTTTTTGTATTTTTTTTACTATAAGTTTATTTTTACAATATACTTATCTTTATCGTCCTTTTTGTCGTCCTTTTTATCATCTTTCTTTTCCTCCTTCTTAATTTCCTTTTCTTTCTACTCAATCTTTATTGCAGCTGTCTCATCTTCTTCTTTCATTTTTTTAGGTCCCCTTTTATATGGTGGCAATTCTTAATATTCCAAGTCTTATTTTGAAGCGGATCGTTTAAATTTTTCTTCAATCAATTTATCAAACTATTCTTATTTTTCAGCAAATTTTCTATGGTTTCAAATATGAATTCTTACTTTTGCCAAACCTCTATTTCTTTATGGTATTATTCCAATTTCCTTTGAAAGTCATCCTCATACCTTTTTTTATCCCTACTTGAAAGAGCACTATATTTGTCTGCCAAAACCTTAGTGACTTTGGCCATATTCATATCAGGATTTTCACTACTGAAATCCTTTCTATGCTCTGCGATGTATACTAGACATGCAGAAGCAGGTTTTCTGGGTTTCTCTGGAATTTCCATTAATGCCTTGTATTTTTTGATGTCTTGTGTGTTCCCTCCATAATACAGTATCAGGTCTTCTTTATATTTGGATTCCAATTCGTGGAACTAATCCTCAAATTTCTGCCTCTCGTCATCGTCCAAACCTCTCCACATTTCTGAGATCTTATGACCTGCATCTCCAACTTAAAATTTGCCCTCCTTTTTCAACTCAGGCAATTTGGTTGCATAGAATATTTGATAGCCTGAGATGTAATTTCTAGTTGGGGGTTTCTTGAGTACACCACTTCTTAATTGCATATTTTGGGAGGGATTATTTAAATTTTAATTTTATTAATGTATGATCAATTTGTAAGTGAGACTTGAAACACAATAAAAAGTAATGATTAAATATGATTTATCAAATGCATTTAAAATTATAGAGAACTAAATTTATTCCAAAATTTATTATTACCAAATTCTTTTATTGATAAATTTAATAATATTTATATAAATTTTTAATTAATGGAACATTGTGAACATTGCAGAGAAACCATAAATGAAATGCTTGCTTTAGAAAAGTAAGTTGAAAGCATCAGAAATTAGTTGGAGATTGCAGAAACCCAATTGAAGCTCTTACGAGAGGAGAATGAACTTTTAAAGAGTAACATTAAAAAGCCTAATAAGCCAAAGCATTACAACTAGAGCATGCAAAGCGAGACACAGAAATGCTATTAGGAGATTGCGAAATTACAAGAGATCATCAGACACAAAGATGAAATCATATAAAATCAAATTCGAAATGATGACAGTGTTAGCGATAAAACTGAAACCCGTTCCAAGTAGATCGACACATGCAGAAAGAAAGTTAAATTTTGATCGTTTTATTCATAGATATGTAAATTTATTATTCTCACCTTTTAAATAATTTACGTATAAGGCAAAAAATGATTCTATTTAATAATCATCAAAATTCATCTCAATATTATGCTATATTGGTTTAAATTGAAGTGGAAATCCATTTAATTTTTATTAATAAAACACTCATAAAAATATTAAGAGAAAGAATATGCAAGAATAAAGTTCACTATTCTTTTGTCCTGAAAATGAAGAGAGTGAAATCGTAAAAGCTAAAACCTATGATGCTTAAACATAGAGAATAGCTGCTAGCTTCTACTCCCAATTTTCAGATGGCACTGACCCTTTTTTGGATCTAAGACGGCAACATTAATGCAATTCTGCTTGCTCTTCATCTAGTTTGCAATCCTCTCGAACTTTGCCAGATGAATGTATGCAACATAATTATTCAAAATGTTTAGGTACAAAAAGACATATAAAATTTAGATTTGGACATCTTATCTGAAGCTGCTAAACAATCATTTACTTTTGTCTTCAAATCTTAAGAAGATTGGTTGGAACATTTCATATCAAAATGCATTGATTTGGATACCTTTTTCAAAGACTGTGCTTTCAATTCCTTGATAGAAAAAGAAATTTAAAATGAAGATTGCAATATAAAAAAAGGCATAGTATTAACTGTTGATTACTTTACAAATCTATTCACCTTTTCATTGTATCTCTTATGGAAATGGATTCAAAATGAGAATTCAATGGATATGGCCAATTATGTTTCATGTTAGAACTCTATTCCAGTATTCTTCAACCTCATTTTTTAATTTCGCTTTAATGAATTAAAGAATGATAAAATCTTTATTGCATTCGTAGAATAAACCATTCAAACCATTTCCAAATTAAAATTTGAAGACGACTAGCAATCGAAATCCTATTTGGGACTAGGAATGAGCTAGAATTCTAAACCACTCCCCCTACTTAAAGAAAATGAAGTATTCCCTTGGAATCCTGAGGAAGTAGCAAAAGTATTAAGCACTATTAATTAAGCCTTTTACGCTGATTTGCTAATTAGGAACGTAGTTGTCAAAGGAGGACTTAAATACGTACAATTATAATTTAAACTAGTATTTCTAAAGAATCAACACACTCTCATAATACATAATTTACTCAGTTGTGAAAAGTCCTTGTAAGTACAAAAGGTAGGAGGCTTTGTCATATTGGATTGATTTGGCTGAAAGATTACAAATTCAAAATGATTTGGAAGGACTGTTTATAGTTTTTAAATATGGCATATAATTATTATTGAAAGATTACATTTCAACAATGCCAATCTTATTCAAACATTAAAATCGAATCTAAAAAATTAATGCCTATTATGAATAGCAGATAAAAGACAATCTAAAGAATGTGAAACCAAACCCAAAAGCTTATAACATACCTTCCTTTCAAAAATATTAGACTCACATAAAAAGATTGGAGTTGTAAGCAAAATAAAATAGATAAGCTTTTGAATAAATTGCCAGCCTTTTAGCAGAATTGGTGGCCATTTCAAAAGAACAATAATAAAGATAATAGATAATGAATCATTAAGTATAAATTGAAAATATCAATAAGTTATCATTTCATGAGTAACAGATAGTCAGATTTTTAACTTCAGGTATCGAAAATGAATTGGAGAATAGTCTAAAAATTCCTCTAGAAAAAGAAACCTTGGTATATATTTAACTAATCAAATTATCAAAAATTATGAACTGACTCCTTTAAAAAATTGACCCTATTAATGTACTTTGTTTTAATCACTATGAAAGTTTATTTTATTTTTTTTTCAATTTAAAGTTAATTTTTAGAAATTCTTTGTTTATAAATTCTGAATTAATGAATTATGTATATTGCTCTATTTTATTTAAATCTTTTTTATCCAATTCTATACTTGATTTAGGAAAAGATTAAGAATTCTAATCATTCTCACAAAGGATCAGTATTCAGGGGAATATTTACAAACTAAAGAAAATGACTTGGTTAAAATTTGAATTAAGTTAATATAAGATATGTAGGAGATAACATCATTTGATTGTCCCGGTAGATTTAGGTAGAGAAAAAATCATTTTAGTTGGACTAAAGATTGGTATTTATAAATTTAAGGTAGTCGGAGAATCTAAGTCATCGATTTCAATTTCTTTGTCTGACAGAACAATTGTTGGAGTCAGAGGAATCTCTCTTTTAGATTTGCGTTCCATCGCTCTCTTCATAAATTTATTGTTCTCGATATTTAAGCAATTCATATCGCTTTCAAAATGTTAATTAAAATATTTATTGATTTATTTAAATAATAGATACTTTTCAATAGTTTTATAGTAAAATTAAGAATTTAACGAAGAACTGATCTAATTGGTTATCTAACTCAAAGAAATGTTGAGATTTCGATTTTGAGAATAACAAAATCAAGAAAGCAATGTGTCAGAAAGAATAAAATAATTATATGACGGATGATAATAAGTATTAAGAAATAATAATTAATAAAACTTTATTTTGTTTTATTTCAATATTTAGTTAAATTTTGTTGATAAATTAATTGCAACAACACAATTGAAAAAACTGTTGGAGAATAATAATATATGTAATTCAATAATCTCAAAAAAATAAATTACTGTAAACTTTCATCTATTTTTTGATCCAGAATGTTTTAAAGGTCTTTAATTGATTGATGGCTAAAAATTAATGAAAATGTTACACTTGAAAAGTATAGGTTGGCACATCAGATTTTCTTGAGTTGGGCTTCTTCAATAAGTCGTGTTTTTCTTTGTTTGAAAGAGTGTATACTAATCTCATCGCAGATTCAATGAATTCACTTTTAGTAAGTATATGTCTACCTTCTTCCATCTCAGAAAATAGTGGTTAGAGTATTTGAATAACAGTTTAATTAAGATTTCCTAGATTAATTCTAATGGCATCTATTTCCCCATCCTCATCAGTATCAATCAAATCAAATATATTTGCAAGAGAATTTATAATAGCTTATTGTGTTAAGAATTCAGATTTCTAACTGGCTCTTACTTTTGATTAATTCATAATTTTTTCCTTGCTACAAGATAAAACTGCTGCTCTTTTTTAAGCTAATAATTAAGCATCTTTATATAGATTATCAAACAAATTTTCTGGCCTTTACTCAGGTGGTCTACCTGTCCTTGGTCTGAACATATTGCTTTCATCTGCACTGGAATTTCTTTCTTTGGATTTATGTCTAAACTTTTATCTTCTTTCTTCAAAACTCAGACCTTAAACTAATTGTTCAGATATTTAATCAATTTTGGGATGAAATGTATGTTTCTAAGTAAAATAATTTCTATCTAATTCATTCAGTTTTTGTTGTTTCACATCCATATCTTAATACAAGGATTCGTAATGAGGTATTGCAATTTAGGATTATTTCTTTTTCTCGTCTACAATTGAAGAGGAACTTAAAATATAACTGGAATAGATTACACTCTATTAATTTAAGGATGAAATGAACAACTTTGCTATTCCATTTCCAACTTATAATTTTGAGCATTCTCTCTTTTCTCCTATATTAACTTTGCTAATTCATTTAAATGTTCACCGACTGGTTTAGGGGAGCGTTATGCAATTTTAGATGAAAGAGAATTGATTTGAGGTTTGTGAGTACATTCAACAAGTTAAGATTTTTGTAGGTCTTTTCTTGCACTTTCAGCCTTTTGTAATTTCTCTTCTTTTTTTTGAATTCCCTTTTAATATAGTATCAAACCATAATTCACTTCTGATTCTTGAGATTTCATAATCTAACTGCTAGACTTGTTTTCTGATAATTGCAATTGTTTTTTCAGCTTTTTATTGTGAGCATCTTGATATAGTCTGTCATATACAGTTTAGTTTATGCTCTCTTGTTTCATAGGGGATTGTTGAGATTATGCTATGATTGGAGAAGAGCCCTATTACTGAGTGTGCATTTCACTAGATTACTCAGTTGGTCTTTGATTTTGCTTCTTTTGAGACAGCTAAATAGGTTTCCAACATCTTACATATTGAACCATATTCATGCGTTCCTTTTGGGCTATTGAAATTTGTTTTTGAATATTATCTATAAGTAATGGTGCCACCCTCTAATTTAAATTATATTTAATGCAAAAATCTCGTGCCAGTATTTCAGGATCATCTCCTTCGAATACATCTATTCTACCACTTCGTTTATCATCTATTTGGATTGTCATCACCAACAACTGTCCATTCTAAAATTACTTAAATCCTATGTACCCTTTATTCCATAGAGCTATGACTCATGCGATTGTTATAATTAATTTTTTTAATTAATAATTACGTTAATGGATCAATTGGCTCTCAAGAAACTCGTTAATAAACTAATTGATGAAAAGCTCAAACTAGTTTGTGAAGAATGTCGCAAGAAAACAACCCAAAAAAAACTCGGATATCATAATTTCAACATTTCCATTCAACCAACACCAATCAACTTTGATTTTAGTATCGACAATGAGAACAAGGAAAACTGCCTTTCATCCAATAGAAATGCAAATAGAGTCAAAGCATCCAAGAGTTAAGCCCTTGATCTAGGACAATAGATATTTAATGCAGATATAAGGTATGTAAAGATATCTATTAATTCAAAAGTGTAATTAGACCAATTTCTTAATTTTCAAGTCCAACGATTAAAGCATCTCGAAAAAAATCTATGCCTTTTCTCAAAAAGGAGACACAAACGACTTATGAGAAAGTACTTAAGTCGAAGAAGTGATTTACTTATATAATTAATTTATACACATAATTTAGTTTCCTAAACTAACAATTTTCATCATTCATCTTCAAACTAATGGATAAGAAATTACAATAGTTAAATTAATTTATTAAAATAAATAGTAGTAGTAAATATACCTCTTGTATTAATAAGTTCTAAATTACATTGAAAGAATTCCAGAAATAAATTATGTATAAACTATTATATTTCATGGTGTTTATTTCAATTTTTGATAAGACATCCATCATAATTAATTTAAATCTCCCTACTATTTTTACATATTTGTAAAAAAAAAATTGTTAGCAAAAATGAATAATTTTTATTTTAATGGGCAATTAATGCTGTTCTCAAACTTCAACTGCAACTCAATCTTCAAAAGAAATTCTAAATCCTATTCGTTAGGATAGTGGAATCAAATCTTTAGGGGACTCAATTTAAATTGGGCAATTTGGAGATCTAATCTAATAGCATTGCTAATTGTATCAATATTAAGATGGAGATGGTTTGCTATCTCCTCCACCATTATCTCCAAAATAATAACATGTTATTGTTTATCTTGAGCCAAAAGTAGTGATCGATGAAGCAATTCACTTTTAATCGGATGTTATGAAAGGAATTTTAAGCACACGATCACATGAATGCTAATCTGATTCTCCTTGTAGTCCAAACAACGCCAAAGAAAAACCATAAAGAAGAGTCTAATTTAAAGAATAATTAATATAATGATATATTATTCTTTCATCTTATATCATCTAAGTTATTATCTTGAGTGTGTTTCTGAAAAATTCTCAAATTTGATTTATTCTCCTACATATTACTCGCAGGATTATAATAATTATTTTTTTAATATTTTTTCTATTCCAATTATTGAATATTAATATTAGGAATTTCTATAGAACTTTAAAGATTACCCAACAGGATAAAATTAAAAAATACTATATTTTCAAAAATACTTCCTACTAACTATCCTCTTTTTATTAAGATTTATTTAATAATACGAATAATAGAACACTTTAGGCATTTTTAATAATTTATTTTTTAATTAAATAAACCTATATTGCTACTTGAATAAACCCAATCTTATTTTCATTTAGTATTGAATCACACTAATTCATGAATGTGAGAGGTAAATTTTAAATTTCACCCAGATTTATATTTAATTCTAAAAATACTTAAAAAGATGTATCAAACAAAGTAGTCTTAAAAACTAGATATTATTCAAATTTTAAGGACACTTTATTGATTTCATGTATATCTATATAAAAGAACATTTCTTTTAGATTATAACTCATATAAATTTATCAAACTAATTTACGGATTTTCTTGCCTTATAGCATATTATCAAGACTTGTATAACCATCAATTATGCCATGTTTTAATAATAAATTTGGGGCTATTATCCCATTTCGATATATTTCATTCTATCTATCCTCGTATTTAGAATTATCTAATTTCCTATTAGTTTCAATCATGTTTATTAATTCTTCCTCTTAATTTTTCATTTATTATTCTACCCATTCTTTATCCTTTTCAGCTAACTCACTCAAAGGATTTAGAATTTTCATGTTATCATTTGTAGCAACATGTTTCTATTTGATCAACCAATTTGAGGCGAAATTTCTTAAATCAAAAAAAGGTTGTGCATATCCCATATTTCCAACAATGGCATAGGGATCTATAATTTTAATTTTATTAACTCACATAAGCCTTATCACCAATAGTTAATAATCCCAAAGCACTCTTAATTACAATATCCTCTCCAAAACAGTAAATCGGAACACTAATCTAAAAGAGAGATTACTTATTAGTTTGACTATACTTTTTTATTATATTTGCTAGATTCTAAGTTTAAATAAGAGATCCTCCTAAGGAATTAATTATCAAAGCAACAAATTCAGGTTTGTAAATTGTCCATTTGTCCAAGGAGTCAGCAACTTTCTCAACTCTTGAATATATTCAAAATAGTTACAATTATGGAGTAATAATTGATGAGATCTTGATTCTAAAAACTCGATTTCTAAAATTCATAAATATATTTATAAAATATTTGGTCATTATTTCTTAAATTAATGGTTATGATTAGGAAGAATATTTTAGGAATTTTTCTAATTTAGAACCCTTTTTATATACATTATAGTGTAAGGTGGTTTTAAATTTTGAGTATATGGAAATGTAAAGTTCTGATAAACTTTGTGGAGCAATTAGATTTTTATTAATCGACTTCTCTAAGACAGAATTCTCAAAAGAATGACCTCTACAAGGTATAGGAATTCAGAACAAGCAGATTAAAGTATTTGATATGAATTTCTAATTTTATAATGAAAGAGGCTTTACTAAAAATAATGAAGGGAGTTAAATAGAGGAAAAACAACTTAGGATATCATTGGCTAAGCTAAATAATTTATGAATAATTTTTCTAATTTTAGCACATTCTTAATACAATTTGGATGTTTATCATTTTTAAGTGAGATTATATATAATAAGTGGTAGCTAATGGTTCTGAATTCCAATCAGAACAGATTACCATATTGATTTATAATGTTAATTTATTTCACAGTTAATTTGGATTATTCTTGGAGAGAAGTAAAGAAAGGAATATCACTTTGGGCTTGATATGATTTTCATCTTGGGATGAATGAGATGAAACAAAGACTGGTGTTGGCTTATAGCTCTGGGAGTACAAACAATTTGAGTGATATTAATTCATTTTTAATTCAGACTCATTTACAAGGCCTTTTAGAAATCTTCATCGTCGTCATCATTAAATTGTTTGGATATTTCTTCTTTTTGTTTGGATTTTGGTTTAGTCTATTTCTATGGTTTTCTTCTGGTGACTTGCTTTATTTCTTTGACTGATGAATCATCTGAAGATTATTCAGAGGTGGGTTCACTAGTAATACGTTTTAATCGATTTAGTTTAGAGGGTTGTTGTTATTCGATTCCACAAACACTAATGTGCAAATTGAACTCTACAGCATGGCCTAATAATTTACCTCTTTTTTGTATATGCTTTTTGCAAATTTAACATTATTCGGTTCTCGAACCACAATTTGCTTGGTGTCTGGGCATTTCTGCCAAATTGATCATCAGATCACAGAATCCGCACTTCTCTGGTTTATTGGGACAATTATTCTAATGCATTCCTAAGAGTCTTTTTTCGAACTTTTAAGAGCAATATAGGCATTCAGTCTAAGAATACATACTCATCTATACTTTCTAATGCGAGTCCATATGGGCATCCTATTCATTGACATCCATCCTTTGATCACAGATACTGCATTTTGTAATGTTTCGTTCGCAATAGAGAGAATGAAGCAAATAATTACTGGCCAAAACTTCTTCCAAACTCAATTATAAGTCAAATACTTACCAGCCTTCACACAACTTAGTTTCACTCATATTTAAAATTAAACTAAATAAGAACTCATTAACTCATAAATTATCAAATTCTTTTACCTCAATTTCCAAAATATTCAGAAAAATAACAGAATATGGGTACAATAACTAGTTTTTCAATTCCATCAATTCCATTTTCTGCAATTAATTAAGTGCTATGGAATCTGAGTTGAGATATGAGAGTAAAATGAAATTATTTATAACTAATATTCACAAAATGTAGTTTAATATTAAAGAAAATATAGTGAAAAGATCTGAGTTTAAATATTGAAGTCTCTTTGCATATATGCTATGAAGATTCTCCTAATTTCTAATTAATTCACATGTAGAGATATAATTATTTAGGTTTAGAATTTGGAGTTGCTCAGAAATGTTGGAATACAAATAAGTTATCCAGTGGTTTGGGATGTTGGTTCGATGAGATATCAGTGAAGTAGATTGGTAATTTAGAGATGTTATTATTTATATATATATATAAAATGAACATAGACTAATTATTAAATGTTGTGGCTGAGAGGATGGATGAGTTCGATATCGGTAGTGTTGTATAGCATTATTTGTTCGATTTGGCTCAGATGGTGGATGACAATTAAAACTAAGTAATTGATTTGCAAAGTTTTGTAACATTTTATGTGTAACGAATGGAGGAGAGTGGTTTGGATGGATTAATTACTATAACAAGATTATTATAATTTTATCAGGATGTGCGATCACAAATCCAATGCTCTGTATAATTAAAGCATATCACAGACTATTTGATTTCAAGTGCCGAATAATTGGATATTCATTTCAATAAGAAGTTTCTTCCTAAGCATCAGATCAGAACAAAAAAGCGTTAACTAATAGCTTCAGAAATATCACCACCAGAAATACTGGGGTTGAATCAGGATATGCTTAGGAGGATAGTGAATGATCTAAAGACAATTGACACCAACAGTAAGACATAAATAATCTAGGCGATCGCACATTAGAATGAACTGTTTCTATTGATGCAATTTCAAGAGAGGATAAGTTTATTTGTGGGTTTTGAGTTTCAAAAGTTTATTAATCTAAAAAAGAATGATGAAGGCAATTATATACAGTTTATTAGTTATGGCAATGAAAGATTGGGATGCGTGATGCGTGATTTAACAATTGTGTTTTGGGATCAGAGTGATGGCTACTAATTTGATTACAAAGTAGAGAACAATGTGGAGATCTCCAAATTGAGATATCTTCATCTCTAAGATTAATGGATAAGTGTAAATAAACAGAATTAAATAATGATATGGAATTTAGAAACTGCCAACTATACATGTATAACTCAATAGATAAATTCAATTACAGAGATCTGCGAAATAGATCATCTTCAAATGTTATTGGTGATCTCCAATCCCAATATAATCAACTGCTTTGATATGTTCGAACAGAAATTCCTCTTTAGATTCTCCACTCTCCACAACATCATAACCAATGTCAAGTATTCGAGAACATTTCAATTGATATTTACTATTGGTCTGGATAGTTAAATATGTTGTTATCAATTGCACACCAAATACAATGACCAAAATTTGAAATGCTAATTAAAAGGTCATTTATAGACTATAAGTTGTATTGAACTGCTTGAAAACACATCGCTTTTGGTAAGTATCGATTGTAAAAACACTATCATACTGTGGGATATCAGATCATAATAGATTCATTAACACATTAAATTGTAAACTAAATTAATGTCCAAATAGTTATTCTATTACAATAAGTGTTTGTGTCTCATTACCACCAGGTTGCAGGCTTTGAGGTTTGAACAACATGATGACACACCCAAAAACACCAAATTAATTGAATTGATTTATGATCAATGGAATCAAAGGAATATCATAGTAACAAGGACAGATGTGAGAATTCAAAATTGCATAAACGGGAAAATTGAATACATCTTATAAGACTTTAAGGACGAGATAACCGCAGTTTGTCTCATAGAACATAACAATTATATGATATTAGGCACATCTGAAGGGCATGTGATGAAAGTGTTAATTAAAAACGGAGAGATCGTCCAATAATGGGATTAATTATTCAATGAGGAGATCATTAAAATAGCATATGATGAAACATCCAATTTGCTGCATATATTTAATATTGACTCCTCTCTCAAATGTCTACCATTGCAACATCTAAATGTACGTAAAGACAATGTGATTGCCAAAGATAAGAGAGCTCTCAGGTAATTGATGCATCATTCTTAAGTGAATATATGCACATTCAATCTATCTCATGGGTTGTTGATTACAAGTAACGATGACTTTATCACTATATGGAATCTTGAATATTACTCAGTGGTTATTCAAATTCAATTGGAAGAATAGGCCATTGCCACTAGTATTGTGATATCCAATAATAGATAATACTTCATTGTTGGCACCAATCAAGCTTCATTGTACTTTATATCGATAACATCCAAAAATGATCATTATGTATGTGCGATTGAGTCTATTTTAAATGTAGAAAGTGGTCTCCTGATGTTGACCAGTATCAACGAAAGAAACTATGCCACTTAAATGTTGATAGATGACATTGACTTGATTGTTGGATTGAACAATGGGTATATGTTGAAATATGACATTTCTGAATTGAAACTGCAACATCAGGATCCCATCAACACCAAACCAAACTACAATCCATACCGAGTTATTTATCATAATAGTATCTAAGAACACTTTATTGATAACTACAGAATTCTCAACTCTTATTTAGTTAAAGATATTAATATGAGCTAACACTTAATATAACTTCAACGATCACCCAATTAGAAAATTAAGTAAAAGTTCAGAACAGGAATGACTAGATTGAGTGCAGTCAAAAATATGGCAGGCTAATTCTATGATCAGCATTTTGAAAATCCAAATTAATCACCTACTTTGAGTGTTTCAATTCACTCAGAAAGTGTAATCCAATTGTCATACATGCAAATTGATCCTTTTGAAGTACTCTTTTCTACCAAAACATAACTTATAATTTCAGCTAGCAGTAATGACATTATCAAAATAATAAATAAATAATTTGAAGTGCTATGTTTATTTGAAATTAACAATCCCACTTCTCATTTTTGGAATCTCAATGCTCAAACTTACAAATTAAAAGCCCATATCCTTTTTGCTCTCGAATTACTAAAGTCTATTCAACACAAACTCACCAAAGAAAAATAGATGTCCTATAATATTGACAACATTTTAAGAGAATGCTCCTTGATTTACATGAAGAATAAATACTATCCATCTAAAGCCTAGAGTCATACTCTAACCAGTAATCAAAACAACATCACAAGCTCTCTCCCTGATCTAATCAACAAAAGCACTCATTCTCTTAGATTTTATAATGAAAAAATCAAGTATCAGAAACAATAATTGGATATCCAACAATAGGAAAAACAAATTGAGGATTCAGCAAAGCAGAGGAACAGATACTTTTAAACATAATAATTACAAAGTCAAAAGAAGGAGATTTTAGATTACCTAAGATCTGATGATAAACAAAATGAGCATGACGATTTTGCTAAGACTTTGATCAATATGCGTATGAGAACAGAACCGAAGAGCAATCTACAAATCTCAAAGATAACTCGAACTACCAATTTTACAGAGATGACCAATCGTTCTCAAGTGAAATTTCCTAATCACAGTAAGGAAGTATTCAATTTGATTAAGTAAGTTATATCTAGTCCAAGCAAAAGATTCACAGCTCAAGAAAAAAGTGAGATAAAATCAAAATTAAAAATCCCGAAAATGGAAAAGTTCAAGTCTAAATTATCTTGATATGTTTATCTATATATATAATCAATCATATTTATATATAAAAAGTTTAAATAATTATGGACCCATAACCGAGTTCATTTTAGTAAGTAGTTCAATAAGATACTTCTAATACACAGACCTTAGCTACTTGATCTGTATCATTTTTTATCCCCTGACAATTGGAAAATTGTTATCAATGGTTTCACTGATAACTTGGTGTTCTACACTCCTACTACTTTTTTTGACATAATAATAATTCTATAGGCTTAGTTATTATGCCCACTTTATTTCATAATCCATAGCAATTCTATTTATTTCTTTGATCTGTTGAGTGTAATGAAAACTCAATCTATGGAATGAATTTGATCTTAATTCAACAAAACTGACACCTGCCAACTAAGAATCAGCATAGTATTTGATCATCTGAGATTGGGAATCACAAAACATCTTTTCATAACTTTGCTTTGAAACTTGAAAATATGTATCATTGAACAATTGATGAGCTTCTTAATCGTAATTTGCTGGTTTAGCAATCACAATTAAACTACTTTTTTTTTACTTTCTTAACAAAGCTACAAAGTCACTGGGCCATTTGAAATGTAACTAATTTTTTTAATCCACTTTCACATCCATATGTAACTCATTATTCAATGAACAAACATGTTTCTTGAGTTGATCATGTGGATGTTCTTTAAATCCGAATTTATTCAATGAAGTAAAATCTAAGCGTTATGATAATACTAGTAAAAAGTCTTAGAATGCCTATCTTGTTTACAAGGTTTCTTAACAAGGACGAGACAAATCAACGTATTGTAATAAATTATTATATATAGATTGTTTAATTGGTTCAACGTCGAAATATTCCTAAGTTAACTTTCTATGAGTATTTAAAATATATATACCTCATAGCTTTTAAACATCTTTTTGGTGAATTGTATTGGAGAGCAGGTATTTTGCAGACGATTTGTTGGCAACAACTTTTGGGATTGGAATGATAAAATAATTGGCCTGACTTACGCCAACTGTTGTCTTGAAGTTGAGTGTAGAGTGAATCGTCAAAATTCTAAATTTAAAGAACAGTTCCATTTGCAGTCAGTTTTTTGCAACTTAGACAGAAACCCTGTTATTCGATGTTAACAGTTTTAATATCGATGCTGGCCATCATAAATTTTGTATATTACAATTGTAGAATTGGTTTGTGAAAGTTTTTTAAGAGAATGATAATAGATCATTATATTATGTATGCGAATTAATTTTACAACACAATTTAATTAGTATTATCTATTATGAATACTAATTGGCCTTAATGATGCTCAGGTTAATGTCGATGCTGTCAGAAATTTAAGCAATTATAAATATCATATATATGTTTTAATGTGTAAGTTCAAAGACAATCCTTGAGGAAGGAGGCTCCTGAACATTGGATAATACCTACAATCACACCAAACAAACCAAGTGCTGAACCGAAGATTTCAACCACCAAAATTTTCACAAAGGTTTCTGGAGTCTAAGCATCAGCAATGGCACACCCAGAACCTGTCACACCCACTGCAATACTAAAATTGATAACATATTCGATTTACCCACAGATCAGATTCGACAATCCAACTGATACACCAGTCCAAAAGAGGGAATAACCACCGAACAAAGCTGTTGTGTAGCATTATGACATCTAATTCTCAGGGTATGACTCAATGGTTTGCACTTTACCAATCATGATAATTGCCATAATCACACCATAGATAGCCACAGCCTCACAAAAAATGACTGAAATCAAATTCTTTGATCTGATTCGTGGTGCTTTCACAGTCGAACCCAACAAAGATACACCTGTCACAAATATACCCCATGATGCCCCTATAATTGATGTGGCTAATGCCAAAGCCACTCCAAAATAACTAGATATTTAATCATTTGCATCTACCTCCAAAAGTAAGGGTCGATATACATGAATCTTTCTCCCCATGTGGCACTTTACCATTCTACAGCTGTCCAATCATATGGATTGCCCCAATTCATAATACTCATATTTTTATATTATATTTAATTAATTAGTATCATTCTCCAGAATAAGTTTATTCACTTTCTGTTCATATTTTCAAACTCTTGATTCATTATATATTAAATAATGATACATTAAAGAATTAGGAACAATCTTTTTCTAAAATCTGCGTAATGTAATATTAAAATAAATTTGAAATAGTTTAAGAAAATCAATATTTTAGTTTGATTTAACAAGCTGATATTATTTTTTAAATACTTCTTAACTTCTATTTTACTAGATATTGTTGTACTAAATTATAAAGATTAAAGTTTGTTATATATTACAAATACACAAACCTTATGTTTTTTACTAATAAGGATTAATGGAAATTATGATTTTAATTATTTTATTGGTTCAAAATAATTGATCATAATATTATAATACCAGTTGGAAAGTAAATTGTAAATAATAGTAGTGAGTTAAAATGATGTAAGAATGATTTTGAAATATGGCTAATCTATATTTTTTTTGGAAGAATTACAAAAGAATTTAAAAATAACTCATAACGAAATTTATGGCTTCCTTGACCAAGATGAATTTATTATGAGTTTGATTGAAGTATATTATTGAGATATTTCATTTTTTCTTTTATCCACACACTTCACATTTCTCTTCTGTGTTTTCTTCATATGTACAAAATGCACAAGTCCATGATTGCAATGCTATGTACAAATTCACTTTCTTTATTATAGACAGTTTCTTTCTTATCTCATTTATGTCATTTGTACAATTCACATAATAAGATTTCCCATCGTCATCTATATATGTTAATAAAGGGCTAACGATATTCATTTGATCCTTTATAAAACGAATGATCTCATCATAGGTTGGGTTCTCTTTTTCATACAATTTTTCTGAATCACTTGCAACTATATTAAATAACATAAATTTTATATTAATATTAATGTATTAAGTCTTTATTAGTGGCTTGCCATACACTGCTTCAGAAAACGATGTTTAAAGTCTTTTTGAAGATTGTGGGGAAATCCTGTATGTCATATCATCTAATCTAGTTCCATTAAATTGCCAAGATATTAAGATTCAAACAGACTTCTGGGTTACGGTCATATCACCTTTAATGACTCGGATGCTATTCAAAAGGCATTAGCACTCAATGGTTCCTAATTGGGAGGCAGGTACATTGATGTCAAGGAGGCCAAAGGAACCCAAACTCAAAAACCAAGTGTTCCTCCTCCTGAATGCCATACTATATTTGTGAAAAATCTGTCTTACGATTTAAATGCTGATCAGATTGGAGACTCCTTCAGACCATGTGGTAAAGTGGCAAATGTTAGAATGGTTTACAACACGGTCACCAATAATTTTAAAGGCTTTGCATACATAGATTTTGAGGATCATTAATCAGTCATCAAGGCCCTTTAGATGAATGGAAAAAAGGTTCATGGAAGACAAGTGTAAGTAGACTTTGATATCAAGAAACCTAAAGCAGGATTTAGATACTCAACAAAGCAAGTTGAGCAATAGAACAAATATAATAAAGAATATTAGGAGATTTAAAAAAAGAAAATTAAAAAGGAAAAGGCAGTGTAGAAAGTCAACAAAATTAAAAATTTTGCTGAGACTTAAAAGTAAATATCTGCTTAAAGAAATAAGTAATAAATATGATTTCTTCATGTTTTATAGTTTTTAAAGTATATTAAATATTTAGTTTATAATTATCAATAATTTTGAATACAAATAATTTTGAACATCAATCAATTTAATATCTCAAATATAATATTTAAACGGTCCCCATAATTTGATGTTATTGTAAATTATACAGATTTTAAATTTGATTATGTTATGTTAAACTCGGTATTGTTTTGTTTATAATTCATTTAAAGTGAAAATTCATAGAATTCTAAAAAAGGACATTATTCAAATTATAAATTGCTTTCCGATTCAATTTAAATTAGAATTCACAGTTGCAACATGCTTAACGCTTACTGTATCAATATAAATGTCTGTATGAGTGGATGAGAATATTTTAAATTATGAATACGGAAAACAGGATAATTGAATTGGCTAAGTTTAAGGTGGTTCACTTAAGGCGAATTTGGAAAGATTTCGAGGTTTTTTGGATTAAATTGAGTAAGTAATCAAAATAATTTTAAAATACTTTTTATATATTTATATGTTACGACGGTTTCATTTTCTTAGAATAAAAATTTAATGGAGTTAAAAGGTATAAATTTATGCTGCTCGAAAGGTTAGGTTGCAAAATGCAATTTTTGTATTGATTTCTAAATAATTTTACTTGAAATTAGTAGTAGAAATAATTCTTGAGTATGGTTTTTCTATTGGGAGTACAAATTTTAATTGATATAAAATTGATTTAATCATTTTGATCAATTAATCTACAGTTTATTCGTCAGGTCACCCTAATTTGATCTGACATCAATATTGGAGTGTATAAGTGATTAAATGGTGATTATTAGTATATTAAATAATTTAGAGAGCATTAATAAATTTAAAATATGGGATGTACTACTTCAGGTGACACTGTTGCATTGGCATTTAATGATTTTCAATTACTTAAGCTAGGAACTTAATCGATAGAGTTGACTCAATTGTTCCTGGTTGCAAACAATTTATTAAGTGAAGTCTAACAACTATATAAGAAAGTTGAAGGGAACAGACTCATTTTATTACGCATCACAAAAGTAAGTTACTACCCCACTATTGTAGGTATCCTTAACTGCTAATCAGACCTTGATAGATGCGTTTGGCTTTTGGACTCGATATGTTTCAATATGTAACCTCGGATAGGGTGGCTAGAATGGGGTGTTTTACAAATTTGAAAATGAAGGTATCGCATATCACTATTTGCAAAGGGAAATATTTGAACTATAGTTTGGGTTTGAATGGCGATTTAAAATTGCAATGGTTTGGGGAGGTTTTGAATGATTATCTCAAAGAACTCGAAGGGATTGCCAAAATAATCCCAAGCATTCTTGAATAGTTAAAAGTAGTTCTGGAAAAGGTTGTTGCCATGACAGCAAATGTTAAGGAGAAGAATCAAGCTTCTAGACATAATATAAGTTTATTAAAATTCAATATAAGTTTCATAAAAATAATCAACATTAAAATCATAAAGTACAATGAGGAACTAGAGATGCTCAGGAATAAATATAAATAAGTAGCAGAAAATGCAGATGAGTAAGGAATAAAACTGTATAAAAAATACGGAGTGCGAAAATTGTTGAATGAAGAAAAATACTGTTTAAAAACAAAACTCAACATTCTCATAGAACAATGCTTTTAAGGTTAAATGAGAACAGAAATAGAATAGGAAATGTAGAATAAATAAAAAGAAAAAAGAAGATTAAAGAAACCCGCATGGACTTTTGGAGATGATATTGGAATTGGAATCAAGAAGTTTCCCTTCAGAATCAGATGGACAGGATGCGAATGTGTAGATCATTCCTTTTTTATTATCTCGAACTACTTGGAAAATCACAGTAAACATCTGCTCTTACTCAGAAAATTATCAGTTATCCTGAGATACTTGACTTAGGCATATAAAACTGATGAGGATACATTGGCAAGAGCATGGTCAATATTTTGTTGCTACCTAAATCAAAGGGAAAGAACTATAATATAAAACAGCATGTCCATCTTAGAAGGAATAAAAAGACTTAAACTCAAAAATTAGAATGCTGAAAAATGCAGAAAATATTTCATTTAATACATCGAGTAATTTGATAAGGAATTACTCGAAAAATTAGAATAAGAATGGGCAAATTATTTGGATGGACAATCCAAGGTATTATCCTTGTGGTCGAACAATCAGATATTTTCTACCATCGAATTCAAAGAACTTGATATACATGATAAGTATTATGCATTAACAAGTATGGCTAAAAATGTTTATGCACTTTAACACTATTTTCCAGTTGCTACTAAAATTTATAATTCAGGTATTGATTATTCATTTATATTTTAGTTTATTAGAAAAAGTTGACAAAAGGAAAAGATTTTCTCAATGAAATGCAATCAATATACATATCATCAGGAATCTATTCTCTTCCATTTGAAAATTTGCACACCTTAAACAAGGCTGAAGACGAAGCTATCAAAGTGAAAAATAAGGAGATCAAGTTCAAATATGCATATGATAAATTCGAGTAGAAGGGTTGAGCAATTCAATTGGAAATAATATTGAGTATTTATAAGATTAATTTTTATTTTATACATAACTTTCATAAATATGCTTAAGTAAGATCAGTCATCTTAGTCTTTATTTATTTGTTGTATGCTCTTAAAGTATTACACAAAGTTAATAAGTGCGAACTTTTGCTCCTCTTTTTTCAATTGTTTTATCTATTGTCTAAGAGTTTATTTTTTGCCTCCAATTGTATTACCCAATAAATTTGTAATCTAACTTGAAAGGTGAGGCAATTCGACCTTTGGATCATAAGGTGGTTCATCTCCATCAGTGAAGGAATCCTCCAATTTCTACTTCAGTGACTTGAAATCATTGATCATGCATTTGTCCAATCCTTTGATATCCGGATCATTTGGAGAAAGTACAGTTTTCATTTGATTTCCAATATTTAAATAGACATACAGCAAGAACCCATCCAATTTTGTGTGTAAATCCTTAGCTCTTCTATCATCTAAATCCATTGGTTTATCTCCTCTTATAATGGATAGCTTTTCTGCCAGTCGACTGCAAGCTTCAATAAATTCTTGAAAATTCATCTAATAGTGCTTTGAGGAAAATAGTTCATCCTTCTATGTAACCATGGATTGGAGATATACCATATAGGATTCCCTTTCACTCAAATCATCACAAATCAATTTGCATTCAGATATGAAGTCTTTAAAATCTGAAAAGGATACATAATCAAATTTAGTTTGTTGTTGTTTCTTACTTAATTTACAACAATATTTGTATAAGGATTTGAGCATTGCAAGTCTATCATTTAATAAGATGTCACACTTTTGATTCCAAAGTCTTGTTTTTCTCCATTGCTATGATTAATCGAATCTAGCAAAATATTCCTGACATTGTTGTTTGATGGCATTAATGGAATCCACCATCGAAGTATAAACTCCAGATCTGATATATTTATCATTACATAATCTGATCATGATTTCCAACAATTAACATCTGACAATACCTTTTTCAAATGCTTAAGGAAAGGCCACATCCTTTGCTGCACTAGTAGAAGTAAAACTAATGTCAATGTCGTTGGTTTTCATGCCGTCCATCAATGAAGTCTAGACCAAAAAGTCAATGAAATCCTATATCATAATGCAAGGTATTGGAGTATTCAATGATCCAGATGCGTGATATTTATAAACATGAAACAAATTTCTATACAACTCTCTTAGACATTCCTTCACTTCTGCTACCTCATTCTCCTTAACAAGTCTCGTAACTTTCGAATTCTAAAAGTCAAACTCATAACATTAATCAATTAATTGAGGAGTGTCTGGTTAGAAATTTCGAAATATTGAATTCTCCACCGACCAACAATGTTTCTTGATATTTAGATAAGGGGAGAAATCAAATTTAGCCAAGGGTTCTCTTGGTTTGCATTATACCAATGGCATGTACTTATCAAATAACTGCTATTTATTAAAGGTTTTCAGCACATTCAGACAGTCAATTGTATTTCCATCCACTAAAATTTCGTCATTATATAGAAATGGAATGGAAGACAAGGGAGTTTCTAACTAAATAATAGGTTGATCAAGTGCTGGCTATTATACTCCTAAAATTGGGTTAGTGAAAAAATAATGAATATTTTAATTGGGTGGACACATTTTAACCAAAAAGAATTCATGATTCAAATGAGTCATCAAAAGAGGTTTGTAATCTTCAAAATCCAAATGAATAAATATAGGTTCATTATACAGACTTCCAGATTTGTAGGCAGTCCATTCAAATTTAATTTCTTACCAACCTTCGCAAATCCAACAAGTGTCCAACTTGCCCATTTAATTAACTTTTTAAACATTTAGTTTTGTTGATCTTATTTTTCTTTATCTACTATAGGGCATAACAAACTCTTCATATTGTTTGACAGCATTGAAGACATCCTTTTTAGGTTGATCCAGTAATTTGAAAAATTGTGGTTGCTTATAAAGCAAGGTCAATTTGTCATTTTACATTTTTTTTTATTAGATATTGTTCATCAAGAACCCGTTCTAATTGACTACTAATTCTGTCTGGTTGCCTTCAAAGTGGAACCCATAAATAGTTTCATTTTTAATTAGTGCGTCAGCTATAAGTTGGGCCTACAAATAGGTAAACTTATTGTATGAAAGATCCACATGAAGCAATTCATTATAGGGTCTGGCTATTGCTTTTGCTATCGAGGCTGCACAATCAAGTGAGGCAATATTGTTATGAGATAAATCTAATATTTTGATGCTCGTATTCTTATACATGGCTTTCCAAATAGTGTTACCAGCACTCGAATTTAGGTGATTGTATCCAAGATATAATTCTAGGAGTCTTTAGGTTTGTTTCAATAAATTGGAAAGACCCAAACAGGATGATTCTGTGATTTGATTATTATTCAAATTGAGATGTTGGAGAGTATTGTTATTCATCAAATATTTCACTATTATTTTACATCCTTAATCCCTTATGTTATTCTTTTCCAAATTGATTTTGCTAATTTAATTTTTATTAATATAACTCATTAATACATCCATATGTTAATAGTGTAATTTACAGTCAATCAATTCTAAATCTTTCAACGTTGTTGGGAAACTTAAAAGCATATCTCTGAGTTGCATGGGATCAAATATATTATGATTCATTTGTAAACTGGTTATACTCTTACTTTGTTGAGTTTGCATTGCGTGAGAAAATGCTCTACAATCCTCACGAGATCTTAGACATCGATTGGTGTTCACAGAAACTAATTGTTGCGTATTTTGGATCAAACCGAAGGTCTTGGGGACTCTCTGAGGCTATGATAGATTTAAACTCAAATAGAGATTCTGAGGTTATTGTTTGTAAACTTTAGCAAACTCATTGAGTTTAGTTGAGTGTCGTACAGAACTTAGGAAGTCTTGGGTGCTCAAATTTGGTAGAAGTTTGCTACTATTGTATATGACAATTTACTTTCCTTGTTTCATTCTTTGAAAATAGAGGTATCTTTCATTTCCTTTTTGCAATTAGGAACTTCTATTTGTTGATTCTTAGGTTTTTGCTTTGTGCGTTGGTTCTTGGGGGAATTCATCCGAAGTATTCATTTGTTGGATTATCTCTTAATCCTTCTGCATGAAGAATTACCAATCGCATACTTCGTGCTTGAGAAGTTCATCAGCTATGTTTTTTTCAAAACTGGACGAAGCATTTGCATTCTCTTGATTCCTATCTACCCCAGGTTTATTGGTTGTATAGAGTTTTCTTTAGAAATTTTTGGTAGTATTGGGATGTTTTGTCCAACTCTAATAGCCCAAAGCTACCTCACTCTTATGAGGCAGCATTAATCTACGAAAGGTTTCTATTGGTTGAGATTATTGTTTAATAGTATCATCATGGGAAATCATATATAATTATTTTTTAATACTAGAAGTAACCAATTCGTTTATTATACTTAATTCGGATAAGTAATTTATTAAAATCAATGGTGAATTACAATTCTTAGACTTTGACATTCAATCGTCTATATCACCTATCGAAGTGCCATCGCTTCAATTTTTTGAACGGCTATTTTGACTTCAACTTTAAATGCATTTTAACGCTGAAGACTCAAATTCTGTATGTTTAATGATTGATTTACGTCTATTAATTTATTAAAAATGGAATGATCAATTAATCAGAATTGCTCGTCATAAGCATTTAAATAATATAAAAAAAATTATTATTAAATAAAAATGGGTTGTTGCGTGAGTGCAGCTAATCAAATTAAAGAACCTGAAAAATTGAATAACAAACCTATAAAAATTAGTCA
Source organism: Paramecium octaurelia (assembly GCA_905182995.1). Lineage (NCBI taxonomy): Eukaryota > Ciliophora > Oligohymenophorea > Peniculida > Parameciidae > Paramecium > Paramecium octaurelia. The sequence goes on from CAJJDP010000120.1 coordinate 83,568, forward strand.
TCCTTAGACATAATAACAGGATATCCAAAATAATCAAGTTAATGAAGAGGATACAAATGAAGATGAAAGGAAAAGATATGTGTAAAGGAAAAAAGACGTTCCTCCTCCTTCCAAATACCCTAAACCTATGAAAAAAGATTATCGTGAAGATATCCAATTTGAAATCCAATAATAACCTGTAGAGCCTTAAAAACCAAAATAACATAGGAATGAAAAATTGCACAAATTAATTCAACATGGAAGGGAGTATGTAGGATCACTTCATTATAATTCTGAAACTGACACATAAATCATAAGTGAAATTGAATCGTAAACCTTTTAAAAGTCACTCACCTTGGAAGAGTTGAATGTAACATATTATTAATTTTTAGAATATAGCATAAAGGTATGATAAAACATTGAATTAAATCTTATTTTTAAAATGTTGTACAGGCATCTCTTTGCTTGAACTTATCCTAATTAATATAGATAATTTTGATATAATAACCCATTTATTATTAGAGCAAAAATTTCCTATAAATGACGATCTCTATTATATTGCCATTCGAGTTATAAATAAACTTAAACCCTTAAGAAAAAGTGACAACTAAGTTTAATAATAGATTAATTTTCTTAAAGCAATCAGAGAATCCAATCAAGTTCGTGAATTAGTTCACAAAATTGAATCAGTTATGATTTTTAATGGGTTTTAAAATTTTGACTCTGAATTTAACTTTAAAAACCGTTATCATCTCAAATTATTAGGAACAATAGTTAAAATACTTAAAAGTTTCTAAATAGATTCAAGTCTTGAATAAATATATTGTGATGCAAAGATCGATCGCAATTTCACTAATTCCTCCATTCCAAAATCTATTCCAAAAGGAGAAAGTAAAGAAGTGAAGTCTTGTAAAATAGAATTGAAATATCTAAAAATGAATATATTTCACTAGATCGCCTTAAATAAAGAATGGGCACTTTTTCAATAATACTCAAATAACTACTACCAATAGCCAGATATAGCTGGAATGACTCCTTTTATGATCTTTTTTGAAAGGGCACCAATTAACATAATATACGAATATATAACAGAGTATCCTTCACAACTCAAATAGGCTATTAAGTATTCAACAAGTTAAGGTAAGAATATTGCACATTGCCTTTCTACGAATAAGGACATCTCAGAAGAGAATGAATCTATCATTATGAACATCTTGTCCCAATTATCTTCTTTAGGATCAGAAGAATAGATGTTAAAATAAATACTACTTCAGCCATACAATGATTTTATTCCATTGATTTCTTATTTGGATTCACATAAGGTGGTATTAAATTCAGTTTGTCAATTTTTGAGTCAATATATTACAAAGGAATTTGATTTAAACAAATTGCATATTCAAGCCAATATTCATTCACATCAAATAAAGAATTAGAAAAGAAAAGATCTTAAACAAAATGAAAACAATGTGTATCCAAGCTTGTACGAGAGATTTTATCGTTTTTAAAAATATGGTAAAACTTTAGCAAAATAATATCAATAAAAAAAACCATTTACTTTATATGATAATGTTTACTTACATTACATTCAATTAGTGAAATAAGTAATTAAAAAGGATTTTAAAGTAAAATTTGATTGGATTACTAATTATAATATTTACTCAAGTTACTTTCCTTATGATATAGGAACTACATAGTAGACATTGATGAGTTTGTTATTAAGAAATGGACATTCAGAATAAGTGAAATAGGGTATTACTTAAGTGATTTAGTTAATGGATTCTGGGATAAATCTGGATGTTGAGACCCCAAATGGATTTTCTCTGTAAGCATAACTTTTAGCAGAATTAATTAGTTTAAAAAGAGAATAAAAGCAGTATCCATATCAGACAGTTTTTGACATGATTGATTCAGTAGTGATTGAATAAATAAATCAATAACCTAAGTTGCTAATAGCTTCAATATTTGGAAATACTGATTTTAGAAAAATTGAATATTAATCAATATATTCCTACTTAATTTAATTAAAGGATTAAAAATTATTAGAAGGATGTTTAACTGCATAACTATTATTTGATATAAATTAAAATATAAAATACGAATTGCTGATAACAGCCTTTGAATTAAAATCATTAAATTCTAAAGACCATTTGCTTAAGAAAATACAAGATTCGATTTAATTGAAAGCTAGAATTAATTTAAATAAATAACCTGTTTTTTTATAGATTAAATTAAATGATAAATCATAACCATAAGAAGATGAGGAGATCCATACAATTAATTTTTAAACATTGCTTCAACTTGATATCTCAAGTTAATAATCAAAAAGAATAATAATAGAGCAGATTAAGGAAAGTGGTGATAAGAAAGATGATCAAGAACATATTTTTAAAGCCAGTATATCACCCCAAAATATTTTGATATTTCATTAGTAATCAGAATCCTACAAAACCTTTATAGAAATTATAAAATCTTAGCGTAAGCCAAATCTCAATATGTTTTGGACTTTGAAAGATAAAATCAACTTTAAACCATAATTATTATCTAATGAATATTATTATCAGACTATCACCGTTCATAATTTAACAGTAGATCAGTACGAATAATTATTCGATTGGTAAATTATTGGAATAGTTGCAAAAATTGTAAATTCAACCATTCCTATAAAAGAAGATACATTAACTCATAAACAAAGAGTTATTAGAAATTAAATTGTTAAAAAAATCAATTTTGCTGATGCTTTAGCTCAATCAAATAAACTTAATTAGGAATTTCAAGGCTATCTTTTAATACTTTCCCATAAGAATCTTCTTAATTTATTATCAAATCTATTGACAATGGCTGAAGAAGAAGCTTTTGATAATATCCGATCTTTAGTCATTTGTTTAAAATTTTCCGAATACTAACTCATATCATTATTAACCATTTAATATTTAAAATTTGAAAAGAATGGACAAAAGTAAACCTACTCATAAGATGATTAGTTTGTGTAAAAATATAACTACTTGCTATCAAAATTATTAGAATTGTAATTTCCTTAAATGGAAGATGGATTTTATAGAGATGATGAAAGATATTATCACATTAAAATTTTACTTTTGATTTCTCCTCAAAACTACTTATAATTGGATTAATATACAAAAATATAATTGTTTTCTAAAATAGGAAAATGGAATTATAGTTTAGAATAACATGTTTATGTCTTATTAAATGGCTTAAATGACTAGCTAGCTTTGCAAGAGATAACCTATAGAATAATGAGTAGTAAGGACCTGCCAAATAGTCTTGATTTAATCAATTTAGTCCTAGAATTTTCTTTGAGATAAGAAAATATAGAGAATAAATACAAGTAAAAGTTTTTTATCTCCATATTTTAACACTAAGAACAATTAGCCCTTAAATATTTAAATTAAATGAAGCTAGAAAAAACGGAAATTTATATTCTTTATGGAATGGTTTTGAGAAAGAATTAATCAAGCAAAGCATTAAATTAACTATTGCACTATTGTGAAAATAATTCCATTGTTCTTGATAATTAAATATACAAGACACCTTTAAAATGTCCAGAAAATTTAGAGAATTATTATAGAGCCTTGTCTAAACCCTATTAAATAGTTTTTACTTTATCTCAATATTAAGAATTTTATAAATAGATGCCTTTGACTATTGAATAAAAAACTAAACATATATAATAATTCCTTGAAAATGGGCTATATGAAAAATTATAATTTATACTTAGTTAAGGTGATTTCAGTTTTGAAACCTATAGCACGGCATACTTTTAAATGATGAAATCCTTTTTGGAGGAGTAATTATCTATCAAATTTGATAATTAGGATACAAATGGAGATGAAGCAGAAGAGATGGATGAAAACGGTAATTAATCCGTTTAAAAAAATACTAATAAATATCTATTTTTTGATCTTAAACCTAACGAATTAAAATTCAAATAATTAAAAAATAAAAAGACTAAACTGGAGTTAAAATAGGAGGCTTAAAAGATTGTTGAAGAATTTTGCAAAACCAATAATAAGTCTCTTCTCAAAATTAAGTTTATTAAAAAAGTAAATAATATACAATAAAAATTAAATTATTAACAAAATTAAAGTTTCGGAAATTAAACGCAAGATCGATCACCTTTATTTATGAACTCAGGAGGGTAGAAAGTAGATTTTCTTAAATGCATTGAAATAGTATAAAAACAATTTAATCCAAAAAAAGTTAAATCTAAAGAAATAATAGCAAATTATGAGTATTACTCCAATTTAATATACCCAAAGAATAAAAAAATAGAGAAATATCAAGCCATTATAACAACATTATTGCAAGTATTTAAACAGAACAAATTTCCTAACAGTTTTTTATCATCTAGAGCACAGGGTTATATTGATTTATACAATGCTAATGCCAATTTGAAATAAGCAGAAATAGAATTTGAATTTCCTTAACGATTTACGTCATTTTAGAAGTAATTTTTCTTGGAAATTTTATTGAGTCTGAAAAGTGACTCACAAAATGATACTGCTAATCTGATTTTAAGTTAATAGCATGAAAATATGAAGTGCGTAAAGTTTCTGTAAAAGAATTTAAGTGAATTAGAGAACATTAGATTCAATAGCACTACATTGTATTATGTAACTAAGTAAGTAGAGATATTAAAAAGTAATTCATATCCTTTGGATATTTTTAATCATTATAATGAATCTGAAAAAATAAAGACGACATTTTATAATTTGTAATACACATCAAATGAATTAACTAAGAATCAAGTATTTCTTAGAAAAGGAAGACATGACCACATCACAAAATAATCTTAGTTTACACAAAATCATTTAGTAGCTGCAATTATGAGCAATAATTATGCCTCAATAACTTATGCATTGAATCTACATGCAGAACCTGTAAAATGTGGATTAACAAATAATGTATTTTAAATTTTAATAATCTAATAATGCGAGAATAACATCATTAAATATTTCAACTCATTTGTTAAGGGAAGAGTATAAGCATACGAAAAACTATTATCACTCAATAATATTCCTATACTCTATTATGTATTTTACAAAAAAATGGAGAAAGTTTTTAAGGAATGTTTTCTTGCATTTTTAACAAATTTGATAGGTAAACAAAAAACATATGATATAATTAAAAGCTAATTGCAACTAACCTCCAATTTAACTGAATACAAAGTCTATTAAATTGCTTTAATGAATAAATGCTATTATGTTCTGAACTATTTGGATGGAATCATAACACAGGATGATTTGTAGCTGATAAGCTCACCATATATTCTGAAATGTCAGATTCATCCTGATAAATTAGAGGAAAACTCAAAAGAAGAATAATTTTATAAAAAGTATTTTGAATTGTTATCATTGGCATAATAAGAACTACATTGGCCTGAATTTGAAAGAAAAAAGAAGAAAGGCGAATAATAGGAAAATAAAAAAGAATAAGAAGAAGAAGAGGGAGAGGGAGAAAAAAAGAAAAAACCAAAAAAAAAGAAGAAGAAGAATAAAAAGGGTAAAAAGAATGTTACTTCAACAAAGAAATCAATTATCTCTAAAAAATCAAATAGTTTTTACATTAAAGATAAATAAATAAATGAATTAATTTTATTTGAATAGGCTTGCATAAATTCAGTATTTAAATTGAAAGCTGAAATTGAACTAAAGAATAAAATGTTAACTATGGCTTTAAGTGAAAATAAATGGGAATGTTTGGAAAAATATAAATATCCCAAGCATTTGTTTATATAATTAATTGCTGAATATAAAAGCAAGAATTTAATCCAAAATTTAGACCAAAGTTTACTTCAAAACATCTTTAAAAATTGTCTTCAATATTAAATACTTAATAGTAACTTGGTTATTGAACTTTGCCAAATTAACCCTCAATTACTTTTAAAAGTCTTAAAAGCAATACACGTAACCTTAGATATAGCTGTGATTTTATATGCTAAATTGAAGGATACTCCTGAACTTGACAATTTCTTGAGATATCATTCCAAAATGTACAAGGAGTACCTAAGAATTCCTTTAATGATGGTGCCTATAGAAGATGATGTGATCGAATAAGGAGAGGAATATCCCATACCAAGAGAATACATGTAACCTTCTGTAGCCTACATATTAATGTTATTACATAGTATAAAATAAGACAATTACGATCCTAACCTATTGAAAAAGCAATATATTTCAATTCCATTGTTTTAGAAAACCTACGATTTACTTAAATAACAATTCAATTAATAAAGTCTAACATAGATATAATTTACAAACAATACCTTGTAATTTTTGAAAGATTTCTCAGAAGTCACTTTAAATATTGAGAAGGATCGCTTTTTTGAAAGTCTGAATTCTGAAGATAATACTTTGGAAATGGTAGTTCTCAAAAGCATTATTTAAATAAAGTAAATTGAAGCAATTATTGAAAATTTCAAAGTCCAATGTTCATGGTAAGGCTATTATTAAAAGGAAAAAAAGCATGCCAAATAAATTAAAAATAGATTTTAGATTTACTTTGGTGATGGAGAGATAAGGTTTTCCTCTGAATGTTATGAAATCTATTTGACATTTGAAAAAAATCAATTCATTTTGAGTTAAGATAAAATTGATCGATTTTTTACTTTTTTAAAATAATAAGAGCACAAAAAAAATTTAGATGAGTAACCTGTATTGTTGGAAAAAATATTATAGTTTAAAACTGTTAATAATAAGTAGGTCAATTTAAGTAAATTTGATTTAAGTGCTTTGAATTCAATTGATTTTGATGGTATCAATTATGAGAATTGCATAAATTTAATATTAGAATTTACATTACCTTAAGGGAAGTGTGGATAATATGAAATCGATGACTTGTTTGCTCCTCATCAGCATGAATAAATTAGACAAATTGAATTGTCATAACAAATTTCTATATAATAACCAGCATTATAGAGATAACAATCTTCATAAATGGGTTAATCTTTAGGAGCTTTAAGTTTAACTAAACAAGTTTCCACTAATAAGAGGTAGAAATTAAGAGATGATTTTCAATTCATGCTAGAACTTTTGCCTGATAACACTTATTAAGTGCGACAGAGACATTAAAAATAGAATCAAAAGGAAATAATATTTTCTGAATTCTATTAATTCCAATAACCTAATGTTAAGTTGAATTTAATTAAATTAAGTTAAAAGGAATTCATTGAATAATATGACAGTAGAAAAACAATATCTATCGTAGTTTAGGATCTTTATAAATATAATGAATATTTAGGTAATTTGATTGAAGGCTAAAAACAATAAGAGGAATGGGTTGTTGACTTTCCATTCTATATTGTGAATAATTCAATCAAGTTTTCAGAATGTTTATTTACAACCTATAGCATTTAATGCATTTTTAACAAGCTTTTTAACTTTGTTGAAAAAGTAAGAGCAAATTCTTTATTTGACAAGAAGGACAATAAGAAATTGATTTGGAGAATTAATGCAACTTCATTTTTGGAGGTCTTTGTAAGCAAATTAATTGATTAGAAGAGTGAAAAATACCCTCAAGTTGAAATATATTCCTTGATAGATTCATTATTGGAATGGAAGAGTTTAACTATGATTTTAAACACATTAATATATCACAATTTGGAATAAGCTTAATAAGTGTTAAAGGTAATAAGGGGTATATATGTTGAGTTTAATGAAATTTCTGATTTGACTTAGCATAATTGCTAATTTATGGATACAAATTGTTCTCTTGATACAACATTTTTATTTGGTAATACCTCTTATTTGCTGTAAAATTAGATATTAATTATACGGTTGAATGTGAAAATAGAATCAAACCCCTCATAAATAATTAAAATAAAAAATAATATCATTGTTCCAGACGCTAGAATTTAATTGTATTATAATAATACCCTTAACATTTATGACTTTTTTAATTAGATTTTCAGCGCTGATCAACTGGTTTAGTTTATTTTTAATAAATTATAAGTTGATGGATGCTTGCTTAGTTATTCGAATTAAATAAGTTACCTTATAAATAAAGTAGTAACATTTTCAGTGGATCATTCACAATTATAATCTATATTTTCAGGTGAGATTTTGAGAGTGATGTCAATAAAAAACAATGAAACGAGATTAAAAGAATTTGAGAGCATTTGGTATATTTTAAATCAACTTTATTGTTATTTCACAACGGATTTGTATGAATATTTGCAAAATTCGTTTAAGAATGAAAAATTCAACAGTATGTTTTACATAAGGTTTCATTGTCTTCTGGATTCTATCAAATATAAAAAGAATTTGAATGAAATATTGAATTCAAATACTAGATAGATTTTTAAATCTAACGAAGGATTTGTCTTGGAGAAAGTCTGCAACTTAAATAAATACATAACCTCAGGTCTAGGATTTAGATTTGGTTTTTAATTAACTACTTCTTTTTACATTAGTAATTGCTAATTAGGTGATACTTGCGCAATTTTGCATTCTGATAATTCTAAATTAAATTTAATCTTTGGAGAACTGTTAAACAACACAAAACCAGGGTGTTTGGTATTTCAGGATTTGAGTGAATATAATGAGTATAGGTCGACAGCCGAAAGGGAATTGTCTATTAGTTTAGAGGATATTCAAACCATAGTAGTATTTAAAGTGTAATGGCCTAGCGATCCTTTATTTAATAGTAGCATTCTTAATTTATTTATCACTGATATTGAGAAAGACTTATTCATATGTAATGAGAAAAACTTCATCAAGTTTATGATTGAAATATATAATGAAGCAGATGAAAATGTTCAATAGGAAAAAATAGATAATTTATTTGGAGTTGGCTTAGCATCATTCTATACTGAAATTACTTTGACATAAATGACACCTACATTTGTTGATTAAATCAACTTTGACTTTATCTCGAATAATTCTTTAAAAAGATAGCAATCTGCGATTCAACCAAACACTGTTTTTATCAGAATCAATGAGGATAATTTTGTAGTAGATCCCATACCAACCTTACCCATAAATACTGCATGCTATTTTGAATCAAATGCTAAGAGTTACAAATTATAAGGGGAACTTAATAATTTTGTATAATAACATGAGGAATTTAGGGAAGTATTTCTGATATTTGATGATGAGCTTGATAGTTAAGTACATAGAGCGGCAGACAGAATAATAGCTGAAAATTCAGGCATAACCAGTTTCATTCAGGGCTATGAACAGTTTATATCAAATAATAATCAAAATTCTATCAATAGTTCATTGTAAATGTTCTTTGGAGTTTAATCCATTTCATCAATTAAAATTAACATCATTAAGAATTTGATTACTAAAATTGAGATTATTTTTGCTCCATTCAAACATGAAGGAGAAGCCTTAATTAAACTTAAAGATCAAACACTCTAAGTGTACTCTTTTTTGGGTGAAACCAAGATCCATTATCCAGAAATAGATGAAGTTTCTAATTTCTTTTATAATCTGATCATAAACTTTAAAGATCATCATTTTGAGTCATAAATTACTAATGATAATCAAATCCAAATCAACTTTAAGAGAGTACCTGATTTGGAGTTTATATAAGTATTTGTAGATATCGTATTGATTGCTTAATATATTCATTAACTTGTATGTATTATTGATAAAGAAAATTAAATCAAAGCAATAAACATATAGCATACTGATGAAATAAAAACGAATAATAAATATTCGTTCTATTAATTTGTAGATGATGTGATAATCATTAATTATTGCAAGTACTTTGATTTTAAGTTTTCAAATTTCATATTGGATTATTTAAATAGAAAATAAATCAATGAAATAAATAAGGTACAATAGAATTTCAGTTATTCTGGGCCACAAATACTTTAAAAACAATTAGATTTAATTCCTAAAGCAATATTCTCTGGTGTGAATTAGACCGATTAGGTAGATTTGCTATCCATAATTGATATGAATGTGACAATTCACAATTAAGAAAAAGCAGACCCATTAGAATTTAAAGAATTGATATTAATACCTAAAGTAAATGGTTGCTATATCAACTTATTCTACTTCAAAAGTTTCCAACATCCCACACTTGCCAAATATAATAATCAAAAATAAAGCCAATATTAAGTAGGTGAAGAGGTTCACTTTTTGTTGCATCCAATTAACTCTTAACATTCCCTAGATCAATAATTATAAAAATTGAAGGTAATTGTTAGTTTAGGATAAATGGAAAAAAAAAAATACAGCCTTAGTCAACTGATATTTTAGAATTCAGACTAGGAGCATTTAATTACAAAATTTTTATTTTTGAGTAATAATTTCATGCTTGTAACAATGAAAAGTGACTCTCGATTGAAAATTAATATTTATTCTACTTCATCAATTACTTTGTCTTAATAAAATTATTAATTTTCAAGACAATTAAATTTTGAGTATTAGATTTATACTGTTTAAGATTTAGAAAAGACTATACACGTTTCAGTAACACATGGTTAAAAAACCATAAAAGTTAAACTTGAAAAAGATGATCATACAACTTATGGCAAAGGCAATAAGTAGTTAATGAAGATTCTATCGAAAGAGTCAAAGAGAAATAAGAAAGAAATTTATTAGTCAGTGGAGTCTACAACTCATTCTTCAGAATTGTAAAGTGGAAATACAATAAACATGATTAGTAATTAGGATATCGCTGCAGCTACAAGAGCAGGAGTATTGAGGAAGGATTATATTGAGTTTAGAGATTCAAATTGCAATGTAGTTGAATAATTTATTTGTGAGAAGGTTAGCTTTGTTCATTCGATATTCTATCAAATATAATATGTGCCAGAGAAGGAAAGAGTAGGTGAAGGATTGAATTTGATTTGGACTCCTACTTTCAAAGGAATTTACCATTTGTTCATAGACAATGTGAAAATTGAGGGTCGTTTTGTTGTTCTGGCAAATGTGCCTGATTTAGAAAAATCAGCAATAGAAATATAAGATAATTTGGAAGTAATACCATTCTGCGAGAAAATATTGATCTCATTTTATTTGAAAGATAAATTTGAAAATTGCTATGGCGACACAGAAAATCAAATATTCTCTGAATCTAATTGCAATGTTAAGCAAGTGTCAGGCAATCAATCAAAGTTAAATTTGACTTTCACTAATTTAACAAAAGTCGGTAATTTGAATGCTTATCTTATATTTGATCCTATCGAAGTTTTAGTCTTAGAAGATACAGCTGCAGTTGAATATTTCATAAACAATTAATTAAAGAAAAGTAATTTATCTATTCATTGTTTTAGGTTAAATATGGAAACTCTCTGGTTTAGGATTGGATAAAAGAAGATAACGTTTCCAACAAGCCGTTAATTAAGTTTGGAAACCAACAAGTTATAACTTGAATATCAGTCGAGTTAATTTCTTGGAAGATCTCTTAGAATTGGCTGAGAAGAAGCTCAACTATCAATTTAGCATCAAATTTAATAATGAGCCAGGTATAGATGCTGGTGGTTTAAAGAGAGAGTTTTATGATATGATTGGCAATACACTCAAGGATGAAAATTATAAATTTTTCTCTCCTGTCTCTTCTAATCAAAGCAAATACTTTTTGCATCCAAAGTTTAATAAACAAAAGAATAAAGAACGATATGCATTACTATTTGGAAAAGTAATTATTTCTCTTAAATAATAAGTTAATTGCTAATGCAATATGTAATTCTTATCTCATAGGAATTGATATCATAGCTCCCTTCTGGAAGGTTGTATTTGATGAAAGAATTGTGTTTACGGACCTCAGTCTCATTTGGGATAAAGATACCTATAATAATTATGAGAAATTGAAAACAATGAGTGAAGAAGATCTAGAGTCTGTTTGTCTTGTGTTCACATATTCCACAGGCAACATTGAAACAGATTTGATTGTCAAAGGATCTTAGACAAATGTTACCAAGAAGAATTTAGAGTTGTATCTTAATAAGACTGCGGAGTATGTCATCCATAAACAGTTTGACAAAATCTATAAATCCTTTATTGAAGGATTTTCATCTGTTTTAGACATATCAGTATCATATAGTGAATATCACATAGGTTTACTAAAAGTGGTTGATGCCTGCAGAGATGTCTCTCTTGACTTAAGGATTGTTAGAAATCAAGTCTGAAATTCTGTTACAGAAATTCACTTTTAGTGGAGGAAAACCATAACATAAGTCCTACTTTGAGACCTATGTTAGTCAAGCTTCTCCTGAGACATTGAAGAATATGTTGAAATTCATCACAGGTAATTAATATTTTAATAGTCTAGGTTCATCTTCTATTCCATTTGATCAAAGTTCTTATGTGATTAGTGTCAGATTTGATTCAGGACTCTCAGATCGAAAGTTGCCTCTTAGTCACACTTGTTTCAAGTCCATAGAAGTGCCTCTTTACAAAAGCTTTGCAGAACTCAAATAGAAATTAGACATTGCATTTACTATTGGATTTGAAGGCTACGGATTTGGTTGAAATCATTTACATCTTAATCATGAATTAAATAAATAAATTATCATCACTTTCAAGAAACAATATCTTGAGTAACTATATTTTATTTATTCTTTACTACACGAATCCACTTTAATAAAACTTTAATTCAATCTCTTAAGAGTATTTAAGAATTCCTCAAAATCCAGTTTCTTTATGAATACTTAAATAGTATCCACTCCTCCTTTAGCTAGTAACCCTAAAACTATTCTTTCTCAATTTTAATAAAATTAACATTGTTTTCAATCAAATTTGCCTTTTGTATCTTTAAGAATTAGCAATTTAAGTATCAAAATATATATCAATATTATGAACTCTTCTTTACTCATTCTTAATCATTATCAATACCAGTATGCAGGATCAAAATCTACTGGAGCCAGTATACTAGACCCATTTAATAAAATACAAAATTTTTCAAATGAGCACCGTCATGATAGTTGAAGATGATAAGTAATTTTACAATCTTTTGGTTTTAATGAATAAAAATTGAAGAATAAAAATTATGAATATTACTTTGCGAAGATAGATAATTTAATTATAAAATATTAATACCTTAATGGGAAGTGGACAAAGCAATCAAAACTAACTTAACAATCAGAATCATCAAAGCTCTCAAAACAATCAAGAACATGTACCAGAATAGCAAACTTTAATTAATTCAAGTGTTGCCCTGAGATCTCAAGCACTGAAAAAAAGAATGATTTCTTAAGATGATGACGATGATGATGAGGATGATGATGAGGAAGAGGAACAAGACTCTAATGAGGATAGTGAGAATGAAGAATAATAGTTTGAAGTAAAAGCCTATTTAGAGAGTAGTCTAAAAAGAAAGAAGAATATGTTTTAGGTGATAAATTAGTCGAAAACAAATCGATGTATTCGGGTTATCTTCTAAATAGAATTTAATTACTTGCAATTAAAAAGATAGCCCTAAACAATAAAGAGAATTTCAAGATTATTAAATACAATTTGCAATAGCTCGCCAATCTGAGACATTAAAACATAGAACCCATTATCAGTTGGAATTTTGAAAATAGCAATAATAAGAAAAATTATTACCTAAATGTCTATTCCAATTTTGAGTCCAATGGCTCTTTACAATCTATAATTTCTAAATACTGTAAATTTTCATAAGAACTTGTTTTGACAATATTCCAATCAATATTAAAAGCCCTCGATTATTTGCATTGTTAAAACAAATTGCATAGGTACTTAATCAGTTTTTATTTTATTAGAAATCTAAAGACCTCAAACGTCTTAGTGGATCAAGAAGGAACAATCTTGATATCTGATATCTTGATCTAGAGTTAATATACTTTATCAAACTACAGTGCTCCAGAAGCTTTTGCATACGCTGACTATTCTGAGGCATCAGATATTTGGAGTGCAGGATGCATTGTTTACGAACTCATAACAAAAAGATAACCGTGGCAAACAGATGAAAGAGTCCTCTCAATTCAAGAAATTAAAAGGAAATATTCTTAAAATTGTAATCTTTGAACTCATATTTATTTTAGAACTATTCTTAAATGAAAAGGAAAGTATCTAAAAAAATTTACTACTTATCTTACAATAGATATTTTCATTTAATCCTTAAGAAAGACCGTCTGCAAGTCAACTTCTTAAAAATTCAATATTTCAGGAAAATTCATAAAACAAATTCAAATAGATTGTTAAATAATCATCTTCGAAGGAAATGTAAAAAAAACCACAATAACAGATTATGTCGTTAATTTAAAATTTTGAAAACAATAACAATGCAAAGACTCCTAAACCATTTTAATTTGTTAAAATGATAAAAAAGGAGGATGATGAAACTTAATTTCATATAAAAGAATGTGTTTTTAGTATTCTATCAAATACATTAAAAGAGTTCACTGTTTAAAATAATAGTAGTTAATTCTCTATAACAAAAGTATGATAATTCACTAAATTTTAGAATAATTTCTAGAGTTTGTGTTCTAAATAAGGCAAATTTGGTATGAATCTCATTCAATAACAATTATGCCAAAATAAATAGTCTTCTAGAGTCCAGGAAGCTTAAAATTTATTATAATTTGTATCTCAAATGAAAACTGCCATTAACTTTCAGGGAAGCAATCTTGAAAGTTAAAATTCTGTGTCTGACAAAAATTTTGATTTAAAAAGTGTTTAAAGACATAATCTAATTCTATAGAGTGAATAATCTGTGAAGTTGGAGAATCAATAAATAAAAGATTCATCATAGATTTAAGATTAAAAAGATATAAAACAAATAACCGAATAAATTTAAAAGGTTGATTTGATAGATCCTTAAACAGAGACAGTGAATCATTAAAAGAAAAATATCTTAGAATCTGAACAGATATTCTTTGATGGAGACTTTGTCTTTATACTATGAAAAAATGAATCACATGGATTTTTGCTGTTATTTTAAATATAATAACTAATTTAAAATAAATGTTTATTTCTAAAAAAGTATCAATATTGCACTATTCAGTTTCAAAATTTTATAATGGCTAATACATGTTTTCAAGAATCACTATTGTCTATTGTCTAAAAATTTTGAAAGATTCGTACTTAGTAAAATTCTTGGTTTAATTAAAAATAATAAATCAATTGTTATGAATGACACTTTGGGTATAATGAATAACAGGTTTCATAAGAAGGCAATATAAAGTCGAAAGAGAAATACATCAGTAGATACAAATACTATCATTCAAAAATAAAAAGGAAACAAAAAAAATGAGTACTATGAAAGATGGTTAACTAATTATAAGAAACCCCAATCAAGGTTGGATTCTGAATCAAATCTAGATAATCAAACACCACAAACACCTAAGGCTTAGATTCCAATTCAATTTGAGCCTAAATTAATTAGGGACGTAGTCTAGAAATTCTATCCTGATAAATATTGAATTTGATTTTCTTAGATATTATTGCTTTTTCTAAGATTCCCCTTTATTTATTGTATAAATTCTCATTTCAGATATTTTACATCTTTAATTCCGATAGATTCATTGTGTTTTAACTTTGTTAAAATTCAACAAATTCAAATATCAAGATAAGTACATAATAATAGGTTAGTTATGTGTAAAGTACATCTAAAGGTTGAATATTTTAGAATATTTGCTATAGTTGTCAATATTAAAATTTTGAGTTAAATGATTAGAAAGAATAGCGAAATTCTAATTTTATGTGAATATAATTTTTTGGTTAGAAAAAGGATTAAAATGAATATGGTTAGGAGGATATAATGGGAATAATGATGCGATTAATTAGCTAATAGGAACTTGAATTAACACAGAGAATATTGGGCTAAAAAAAATAATGGATTTTTGGATATTCGAATATTTACGATAGGTCACAAATTCTAAGCATTTTGAGTAATAGTTCATTGTTTGAATGTATAGAATGTAAATCATAGATAAAGAAGTTTTTTGGTGTGTGTTTGAGTTTGCCCATATATAATAAAGATAATTAATTAACAGCAAATGTTACCCAGTATAAAGAAGAATAAAGAGAATAGGTCTTCGTATAGGCTGAAGACTGAAGGAGTTTGCAGATATCCTAGAAGCAATTCCTTTTTGGGACAAATATCTCGAGAGCCAATTAGACAACGATTATGTGAGCGAGGTCCATTAAAAGAAATACAATCATTTGATAAGGAAATAAAGCTGCTGGAACAATATGAGAAAAAGTTGGATGCAGCGTATATGGAGAGACTGAGGATACAATTATATAGGATGCAGTTGTGAGAACTTTTATAGATGCTAATATTTATTATATAAATTAATGAATAGTTCATAAAACTTTCGTATCAAATCGATAAAAACAAACTAAAAAAATTCAAATCAATACAGATCTTTGTAGACGAGCTTGACTTGCAAATCATTAACAAATAGAGTTGTAAAATAGATGGGCTAATTTAAAAAAAGTGTCATCTAAATTTAACCAAGACAAGCCTTACAAAAACAGAGTAGCATAAATTGCAGACAGTCAATTGTTTCTGTTACTGAAAGTTAAGTAAGTGTGGATGAAGAGTTTGAAATCTGGGATAACAATCAAGATCTTAGATTGAAAAAACTAGTGATCGAAGAGAGAAAACCCTCAGTTGGACAATTTCTACAATTATACAAAGCTCGATATGGGTATAAGTGTATAATACATAAGAGGATTCCCAGGATATAGATAGCCAATTGAGAATGAGGAAGTTATTAAAGCTGCTATAAATCATGCATCATCGAGTAAATAATTATTCAAGAAATATTTTCCAAAAAAATAGATAGTCTTTGAAGATGATAACGATTATTCTTAGCCATATAAAATTGAAGATGATTAACATTTTAAAAGTTTCAATCGTTTTTTTAGAAATAAAAAGCTTCAAACTACTCTAAAGATCCCTTTGCAGAATCAGAGAGAAAAAAGTAGATGACAAGGAATTCTTGTTATTCTAATTAATGATCATATATCTTGATATACTTTATTCTATATCTAATTTTTAAAAATTATTCTTGAAAGTTAAATGATGTGTATTTTACTAATAATTTGAATAATATATCATTTAAGCAAATGGTCAACTGCAATTCTTTCATCGACTAATTCCTTGATGGTCTTATCTAATAAACCTTGATAGAATGGGGAAATGGGTAATCCTTGGACAATAGAATACTTGCCATTCTTAACTGTAACTGGGAAAGAGAAGATCAATCCCTTTGGTACTCCATAACTTCCATCAGATGGGATGGCCATGGAAGTATAATCACCTATTGGTTTTTAAAGAAATTGAATACCTTCAGCAGTTCCATTGACCCAGGTAGTGATGTGATTCATGGCTGCATTACCAGCTGAAGCGGCACTAGAGAGTTTTCTGGCTTTGATTATTTCAGCTCCTCTTTATTGAACAGTAGGGATGAATGTTTAGGTGACCCATTGTTAATCGACTGTGGCTTTGTGATCTATTGATAGACTTAGAATATTGTTATACTTTTTGCAGTCATTTAATCAATGTATGGAACCATGGTTGGAGAATGATTTCCGAAGATTGCAATTTTTCTGATGTCAGATGTGTGAACACCTAATTTATCAGCCAATTGATGTTGTGCTCTGTTGTGATCTAATCTTGTCATTGCAGTGAAATTCTCTTTGGGAATATCTTTGATTTGATTGGCCAAGATCAAACAATTGGTATTGCATGGATTACCAACGACGACGACTTTGATGTCTCTGCTTGCATGGTCCTATGTGATATAGATCATAAATTCATACATTAATGTATTTTCCTGTTTCTGTGAAGATTTTGCCATTGTCTTTCAACAAATCTCCTCTTTCCATTCCTGGTCCTCTTGGTTTAGCACCTACCAAAAGAGCATAATTGACATCCTTGAATCCTACTTATTAATTGTCTGTAGCCACGATTCCTTATACCAATGGGAAAGCACAATCTTGAATTTCCATCACGACACCATTTAATGCAGTCATAGCAAATGGTAAATCGATCAAATGGAGGATGACTGGTTAATTTGGTCCAAGCATTTCACCACTGGCAACTCTGAAAATCAGAGAATATCCGATTTAACCAGCAGCACCTGTGATGGCGACTCTAACAGGTGGCTTTAATTATTGACCAAAGTGAGCCAATGAAGCTCTTGTCAATTGGTTGGTAATGGCCTTTTGGAGATACTTTTGCATATTTGGATATTTAATTTATTTCTGGATTTGCTGCATCACTACATTTATTTTCAATACATAATACGTAATATTTTTATAACTATGGATTTCAATACTAAGGTTGATGAATAACTAATCTATGAAGGTAAGTGGCTGCATTTCAAACTTCTTCATTTCCAAGTAAATGGACACTAAAAAGTTTGGGAATATGTCGAAAGGCCTCCAGGAAATAGAGGTGGAGTTGACATCATCCCCATTATCAAATACAAAGATAAACCATCTTAAGTGATCGTGATAGCCAATTTCAGACCTCCCATAAGGAAGTTCTGTCTAGAATTCCCAGCAGGCATCGTAGACCCTGAAGGCAGCATCCAAGAGAATGGTCTAAGAGAAATCAAAGAGGAAACAGGATACACTGCATAAATCGGATAATATCAATACAATGGAGTGCGTATTAGAAACGACCCTTGGAAATCTACAGAGCATGGACTTTGCGTTATTGTGGATGTCGATGGTGATTCAGAAGTTAATATCAATCCTAAATAACATTTGGAATCAGACGAGAATATCATAGTTTACAAAATGAGTATGGGCAAGACCATGACTGATGAAATATTATAATTAGCTAAAGAGAAGGACTATGAAATTGCTGGACTTCTGTGGTTTTTTGCTTTGGGACAACAATTTAACAATTGAATGAATATAAATTAATTTTAGTATTCATTTTATGTTATTCTTATCATTATTTATAGGAAATTGTGTGGCTTCACTCAATCTGACAATTGGAATCGATATCACCAACAAGGAATCCTTAGCATACTTGGGAAGACTAGAATAACATTATGAATAGTTCGAAGAAAAAGGATGTAAGACTTGTATCCATTAATTAAGTAATCCTAAACATCGTAAATCACATCTTGCCATGTTACACTTGCTAACAAAGACATAATTACACTTAACCTGAACCAAATTGCTTTGGAGGAGGTAGATATTGTTGTAAGCAATTATGTCTTCAAATCTAGAATTCTCCCCTTATGCCAATGGTCAATTGTTGCTTACAGAAATTATCAGGTAGAATTGCTTATTTACAGCAAGTGTATACTTATATTTAAGTTACATCAATCTATTTTCATAAGATTGCTTAGAGAATCCACATTACACATTTTGCTCCGAGAATATTTTGAAGAATATCATTAATTACAATAGTACAGAACTAGATGAATGCATTAATGCTAGCTTCAAAGGACAGGGTGACAAAGCATTGCTGGAAAATTACATATTGTCTAAAGAAATGAATAAATAATATAATTAGAGTTTCCTCACTGTATTTCTAGATAGCAAGGACATTACAAATTAACCATTTAATGAAATGATTGTCTAACTATGTTAGAAATTGCATAACGATCCACCTGAATATTGCAATATCTATTCGGTAGTTGAAAAAAACACCACCATACAATTAGACGAATAAATCTTTTTTTATCTATTTATAGTAATACTCATACTCTTAATTTTGATATCCATAAGGATGTTAAAGAAAGTAAACTATGTGATTTTGAATAAAACCTCAATCCCTGTCGAAGAGACTATTGGAATTATCTCAGAGGAAAATGTGCAATGACTTTTTAAATTCTATTTGGAGTGTTAATATAAAAATAATCATTTATGCAAGTTATGATTACATTTAATGTAATCATTTGCACCTTGTCTATCTAAGAGCTCAATCTATATGGTCGAATGATAGATCCCAAATTTTCTGCATAATTTTGTTGCCTTCTTTAATACGTATTCAGGGTTCTCTAAGCAAACTATGTGGGCAGACATAGACGGCTTGCCTACAGACAACGACCAAATATGAAGATCATGAACTTCCCTTACTCTGTGAATTGCATTTAGTTATTCCCGAAATTCCTCAATGATCAAGTCTAAAATAACTAAGATAATTGATTACTTGTTGGGGTACCCTCCATTAACACTCGTACACATTCTTTCGCAACTCCAAATGTTGTAAAGAGAACTAGAATACTAAATAAATATGTGCATAGAGGATCAGCATATTACCAATAAGTGAATACAATTTCGTTATTTTCATCCTTTTTTTGTCCAAATATATAAATTAATAAAGCGGCTATTAAAACTCCTATTGATTGTAAGATATCTCCGATCACATGAATCATAGCTGCTTTCAAATTATAATTATCATGTTCATTGATTTCTGAAAGATTATGATTTTTCACTTTATTCTTTCGCTTTTTCGTCTATTCATCTCTTTCATCATGGTCATGGTGATCATGATCGTGATCATGGTCATGATGATCGTGATCGTGATCATGATCATGTTCGTGAGAATCATTATGATTATGATCATGAGAACATCTATGACTTTGGTCAGACTTATTTTTATTTTCCATCTTTTTTTATGCGTTATTTTAGCTTATGAATTCATCAGCCTCTATTTATTTTGAGTGATCATGATCACAACTTTCGGAGTGATCATGATCTAAAATTTCTTTTTAATTTGATTATTAAATAATTTATTGTTAAGAATTATTTTGTTTACCATTACTCGATTACTTACTTTCACTACTGATCTCTTCAATTGTCTAATTGCTCTTGCTATTTTTAGAACTAGATTCAGAATCAATACTTTATTCAACAACTAACAAACTTACTCCATTCTCACTGACCATTGATCGTTTTTATTTAACATTATATTTCTTCTTTTTCTACTTCTTATCTACTTCAATATGATCATTGTGATCATGACCGTGATCATGATTATGATCGTGTCCGTGATCGTGTCCATGACCATGATGATGTCCATTACATTAATGCATAATATTTCCATGATCATGTCCTCCTGTTGGTGAAGAATGCAATACTTTTGCCATTACTAAATTACAAAATAATCCAAATCCTGCTGTAATTAACATTATCAGTGGATCAGTTACCACAGCCTGATTTACCATTCTCTCGGTTGCCTCATAAAACAGCAAAATCGTCAGTCCCCAAATCAATACTATACTTGCCAATGCTCCAATTACTTCTGCTCTATGATATCCAAACGACATTTTCTAAGAAGCAGGTCGTTAACCAAGCCAAATTGAAAATATTGATATGAAAAACCCACTCATGTCAGAAAACATATGTGCTGCGTCAGATAATATGGCTAATGATTCTGCCCATAACCCTCCAATAACCTTAAAAATTTAGATCAAAATACATACTTCTACTATCAAAAATACAATGCAAACTACTGAAACTGCAATTAGCCGACAAAGAACATTTTGGGTGACATTAGTCAGATCTGGAATTTCATAAATATGAGTCTCATTCTTTGATTGTTCAGTCAATGCAGATATTTAAGACATCCCTCTCTGACTTTTTCCTTTGTTGTATTAACTACCATCGTTCATTAATGGCTCTTATATGGGTTCCTCCTCTTTGTTCATTTGTTAATTATATATATTATTTTTTCAATTAATCCTAAATTTCAATGTCTGATTTCATTTAATTCAAATTCATTCTAAGTGAGTCAATTCAAAGCAGAAATATCTTCATATTAATTTTTTCTTTCTAATACGTAATAATTAAATTTTATTACTTTAATATTATACTAGTAATTCATTATATCATCAATGATATAATCTTACGCTCTGTCATCAATGATTAATTTTCAATCTAAAAAAAGAATTTTATGAATAAAACATTTTGCCGTATAAAATTTTGAAAGAGATCATGACTAGGCTTATGGAGATGATCAGTTATAATATAATCTCAATATCATAAAATTTGGCTCTTTACAAATTTAAAAAAGTATGAATAAAAAGTAAAATCAATAAGTGATCAATAACTATTTAGACATACACAAATTAGCAATCATCAAAATGAATATTCATTACGTCTTATTAGCGCATAGATTATTTTACAGCGTTCAACTTTACTTTGGTTTGTTATTTTCAGAAAAAATAATATGAGGCACATTAAATCAATAAATAACCAAAGTCTTAACATCCTTTAATCAGTGCATTGTTTTATAAGGTTTGTAGGACTTACAAGATTTATTTTGCAGGATTCTACAATAAAGAAGAGTAAATAAATTATAAGCTGATTAAATCCATATAGATTAAAGAGAGCTATTAATTCTTTCTTGTTAAATCTGTAACATGTGACGTATATTATTTATTAATGATTTAAAATAGAAATTTTTTAATATTTTTCGTTTTTAATAAAAATATAAATTAAATGTTTCAATTTTCGAAAACTTAGTTCTAAACATTTCTTTTTCCTAATATAGATTAGATTTTGTAATTAGAAATTAGTTGTTATGGATATTTGTATTTTTTCAAAAAAAGAATACAATAATTATTCCTATAAAAATACTCCATAATTTAATCCAATAATTTAGTAAATTTGAAATGATAACATGTCTACCTTCTTAAATCTTCTTGTATCTTTGGGATATTTGTTAAGAGATTTATATGATATCAATAATAGTTTTTAAGCTTAATAATTTAATTCGAAGATTTTAAATAAGGTAAAATTTGTGTATGGGAGTATAGAGTGCTAAAAATTGCTAAACTATTCAACTTGATCTTTTGTTAGGAATAAATTATACAAATTGAGTGAAAGGAGACTATTTATAATTTCTAAATAATTAATTATAATAAGAGGTATAATCACAAAATAAAATATTGAGATCCCCCTTTTAGTTATAAAATTCATTAGCGCTTTTTTCTGAAACCTAGGCTTCTGCTTTTAGTATTATTGGGTTAGACAGAAACAAATAAGAGACTTTAATTGATTTCTGGAGATATAACTGATTTAACCCTTACTTCACTTCTTGGGAGAGGTATGTTTATCTCAGCAGAGGAAAATATAATGATAGGCTATCGAGTTTTCCTGAGATTAAATTTTCTCTCTTGCAATGTGGAATAATCAATTTAGTATTTGTATTTCTCTTTTACTTCTGAAAGTGTTTTAAGAGGGAAGTTCATAGTTTGCAATTTCTAATCTAGAGTGAGAGGTTGACTGTGATCAAGCATTGATTCCATAATTGGTTCCTCAAACATTTATAAAAATAATTATAATAATATTGAGATTAAAATAAGCTTAATTTTTTGTTATTCAAGGAGATCATGAAAACAAGCCATAAATTAAATTAATAATTTGAATTCTAAGGATAATATTTATAATTCGATTTGCTATCGATGGAGTTGAGAGTAGGAATGAATTTATACGAATAAATTAATTGCAATCTTAAATGATATATAGGAAACATATTTCAATCAAAATTTAATTAAGTGCCCAGATCTTGTTTGAGCATATTAAAATACTTGATAATCAACTCTCTACCTGATTAATCTGGGATTTAGATGATTAGTTGATTTCCTACTCTAATCAAAAATTCATTAAACTCTTCGATATCAAGAAGAGGCTTTAGACAAAGCTTCTTCAATGCATTCCAATTTTATTCAAGAATAAAGTAAGACAATATATTGGTAATTAATTTCCAAGATGTGTTAGATTCACTGATGTTGTAGACTAAATCTTCATCCAAAACCTTAAGATATGAATATAAGAATTACATCTTGAAGTGCCTTTGAGACCACATCTTCATCTGCTTCTTCCATAACTAATAAATCGAATACTAATTGGGCTCTCTCAATATTCTGTTTGACTTATTTTGCTAAAGTGAATATGTTATAAAGAAATACAAGCTAACATGTTCTAAAAGAAGGTTTCAAAGAAGACTTTCATTAATTCAGGGGCTTCAAGTTTGATATACTTTAACTAGCCTCTTAATTTATCCATCTAATTAACTGGGTCAAATTAAAATGAACTACTCACAAACATGGCTATATCTTTTGCTCTTATTTTCTAATCCAGCTCATTGGATGAATTCTCCTTCTTTGCTGAGTTTTGTCTAGCCTCTCTCAATTGCAGTTCCAATGGATCATCTTCTTCTTGTTCATTATTGTTTTAGGCACTTTCTGCCAATTCTTCCTTTTTAGCATATGATCCTTGCCAGCCTTTTTTAATTTTATCTAATAAATTCTCAATGAGCAATCTGATTCTTTAAGAAAAATGATAATTCTCCAAAAGTTTCTCAAAGACTTTCTACATCAAATCTAAAACTGTCTGTTTTTTTATATCCT
Organism: Paramecium octaurelia; assembly: GCA_905182995.1. NCBI lineage: Eukaryota > Ciliophora > Oligohymenophorea > Peniculida > Parameciidae > Paramecium > Paramecium octaurelia. The sequence continues at coordinate 107,815 of CAJJDP010000120.1, forward strand.
TAAATAGGCCTTCAATCTAATCAAGTGACTTTTTCTATCCATTCAGAGTCTACCCAATTTTAGTAATAAATGCTTCATCAGTTATTCTTTCGTTCTAATTAAAACTTTGACCAACTAATTTATATATTCTGAAAATTACTTTGATCTATAAGTTCAATCAATCCTTCCAAAGACTCATCAGCAGTGTCTCCATTGGGCACATAACCAATAAGGTACTCTCCTATTAATTCTGACAATACACTGGATAAGGCTTGTATAGGTAATAATGAAGTTAAATATAATCCACCAATGAATCTAACATCTATAGGATAATATATCTGTCATACTTCCCATAATCTTCTTCTTTCTCATCATGTGGAACTATATCTTTTCTTCTGGTTTCAGTTTAGAGGTGTCATAATCCATTGTCTTTCTACTGTTGAACATTTTCTAGACTCTATTCAATAGAGACGCTTTGAATTTGGATTGTTGTTTTGTCTTGCCATTTTTATCTTGAACCTTCAATTGCAAAGAGGGTAGAGTAGCCAATTTGGAACATAAATTGATGTAGAGTCCCCTGTACTTCGGTTCAATCTGGGCTTTTTCAATTATTTTTTCAGTCAGAAAGTCTATGAAATCTTAGCTAATAAATATTAAAGGAGGTATACTTTTATTCAATGATTTCAATAATGTATTTGGAAACTTGGCCTTCATTATCTGGAGCCAATTGATTCAGCCTATACTTGAGATCCTTTTCGATGGCTTTCTTTTATTCAGGAGTGGAGTCAAGAATCTAAGACCAAGCATAAGCTTCTTATTTCAATTTATCCTTCCAGAGTTATTCTTAAATAGAGATTTGAGCTCTTTTCGGAAATTTTTACAGGGGCTCATTCTATTGCACTGGTTGTCTATCCAATTGGATTTCTGTTTTGGTATCCTTCTTTTGGGTTGGGATTTTGCTGTCTTTTCTTTGTTCGTACCGTTTGAATTCTTTATAATCAAAATGTTTTCTATCCTTGATTTTGATCCAATTATTGTCACTTTCAAAATATTAAAAATCATTCAAGTTTGCAAACATGGATTCAAGCTACTCTTTTGTGTATGGTCTTGGTTGGCGATTCTCTTCTTATTATTTTCTTAACTCTTCCAACTTGAGTAACTCTTCTTATCTTCGAAGCTCTTCTTATTCTAATTTTAATTTCTCCTCCTCCAATTTCCTTTATTCTTCTAGTTTCTGCTATTCCAATTCCTCTTTGCTTTTTTAATCAATCTTTTAAGTTAATCTAAAAAGGTACCTTCTCTGCTAAATTAGGGTCGACTTAAAATTCATAATGAGTCTTTCTAAGTTTTTTTTTTTCTTTGGCTCCTTGAGTTAAGTTGGCGACTTAAGCAGGTTCTTATTAATGCTAAGTGGACTTATGATAGTTGAAATCAGGAGCCAGCTCATCAAAAGGAGTATAACTCTTTTACGGGAAATATTCTTGAATTTCATTTTTGGGTTGATAAGGCTTTGATGTATGTACAAGAGAAGGATGAGGTTGCTTTTCAGTTTATTCAATATTAAAAGGTTGAGAATTTATGTTCAACTTCTTTTTTGTAGTACTAGCACTCATTATTTTTAATTAAAATTATGTAGTAATTTGAAAAGGAGGGGATATTTTCATATGAGCTGAGATAATTGTTTATGGATTATTCATTAAACAACAAGATAGAAACATGACATGACCCTATAAGAAATCAAAGCTTAAACAAAACTAGTTCTTTTTAGTATTTCATAAAAAATGCTCTACTTCATACTATACTATAAAAAGCCAAAAAAGATTTTTCTATTACAAATATTGCCCTTTAAGCAAAAGAATCGAGGACGGAAAGTAATATCCAAATCTGCCTGACTAAATAGACCTTTAAAAAATTGACTATTGCAAAATATTTACCTAAAGATATAATCTTAAATATAATGATATAATTTAAAATAGAATAAAAAGTTAAAGTTTGTGGTTGCCAATCTTATTATGATCTAATGATTTAGTAATATAACTTATGAGTTTTGCCAAATAGGACATTTCTCTTTTAACTAGTGGATACCTATGATGGATTAATTTAATATATAATTAAATTTTCTGTAAATGAATTAGAGATATTAAAACAAATAATATTTCTCTACATCAAGATGCTCTTTAAATACCACAATTAAATTAAAAATATGTTTATAAAATTTTATCTGCTCTCAATTTTATTATATAATGAAACTCGCAATTTAAACAGCATTGAATAACATTTCAAAACCATAAGTTGGTAACGAGATTACATCTTATATGCAAAATGTGCTTCAATTTAGAGGATTACTTTAGCCTTAAATTGAATCAGTTTATAAGCAATTTAGAAAAGAAATTTCAACACTAAATGATAATTAAAAATATGATTTGGCTGATTCTTTAATGAGAGAGCAGTTCGGAGAGGATAAAAGGTTTGGTTTGATGATAGCCGAGAAAATTGAGTTTGATCTTCCAAGGATAAAACAGACTGAACATTGGTTCTTGGAAGGTTTCATTTAGGATTGGGGAACTTCAGATATCTATTGTAGTAGAGTTTTAAAGCCTTTTGTATAGGACAAGGAAAATGCTAAGTTAATGATTGAATGGTCAAAATGCAATAACTTATGGATGAGAAGATCTAGTTGTGTAGGATTTATATTTTTAGTCAATAAAAATAAATGTGATTTAAAGATGCTATTTGATATTTGCTAAGAAAATATCATTCATTAAGAGAGATTTAATTAATTAGGAACTGGCTGGTTATTGAGAGAACTATCATAGGTTGATTTGAAACAGGTAATTTAATTTATAGAGAAAAATCTACAATATTTTAGTAGTGAGGGCTTGAGATATGCTTATGAAAAAATGGATTAGCCTTAAAAAGATTACCTAAGAGATCTGCTTAATCAATATAAGAAATAATAACGAAGGTTAAAGAAGTTATGATTTTTTTTTAATATATTTTACAAACTGATTAACAAATGGCAAGACTTAATATTGAGTTAAACTTCCTAAATTTTAACATTAATTTTCACTATAATCTTTTTATTTAATTCATTATTCAATTTTTAGAATATTATTAAATAATAGAAAATTAAAAAATAAAACTTACATTATCATATCAAAAATTATTTAAATAATTAGTGTGTTTTCAATCGTTTAAGAATGTAGAGCATGTTCCATTCAAATAATATTGATTAGTAAGAAAATTTAATTAAGAACATTTACAATATTATTGCAATGATAAGAGTTTTATAAATTTCATTCCCTTCATAATTCATCTCAAATTAAAAATATTATTGATGAATACTAAAATGGAGGGTTCTCATTTACATCAGTTAAGGATCTTAATTTATATAATATATCATTTTATAATTTTCTCTAAGTCTTCCTTCATAAGAGGTTGAGGATCTTTTAATGCTTATTGAATTTTTATAAACGGCTAAAATTATTTATAATGATATCTTACATCAAATAATTATTTCAACTTGTTCATTCCTTCAAGCAATTTATCAAATATTTGATCTTACTTTTAATAAGTGCTCCAGAAATAGATCTCATAAGCAGAACTTATCACTAATTAATAGTTTTAAACTTCCTTAAATGATCAAACATGATAATACCTCAGACAAAAATTCTAACAAGTCCATGTTTTCTTTTATCTTATTTTCAGCTTCAAAATTATTTATAATTTCTTTAACAGCCTATTGATTATGATTTTCTATTATAGCATTTAACATAATTGAAATTTCAGTTTTCCATAACTTTGGATCATCATACTAGAAGTGATTATGCACTAAATATGCCTACAATAACTATAATTCTTTTAGATTAACTTAAGATTCTTTTGGAATCATCTTACCTATTATTATAATAGGCACTAAAATCTTTAGATTCTTAGTAAATTTAAAAAAGTAACTCTATTACTCTAAGGTTTTCACTTTCTTAGTCAAACTTTATAGAACTTATAACACTTGAATAAAATCCTTTTTCTCCAATAGTTCTAATATGATTGTTGCCCATGATCCTAAGTTTACATAATTAAGATATTCCTATTCAAATTTATTCAAATCATTTTATTCAGATTATGTCAATATTGCAGATGGTCTTTTAAATTCATTGAATTGTACTGAAAATTTATTTATCAACTTATTTTAAAACTAAGACCTAATAATGAATAAATACATTTTCGCTTATCTATCCTCCGAAAATTCCTTTTTTGTTTTCTTAAACTTCACGAAATGCAGAATCCAAGATAATCCATTTTATTAAATTGTCATGCTAAGTATTTTGATTTGATATCTATGAGGCCTTGCATTTAACGTAAATGGGGAAATTTTAAGTGAAAAGAGGCTTAAATTTGATGTTTTAAGTCTTATTAACCAGAGTACGAAAGTGTTCGTTGACAAATTCAAACCGAGTTTGATAAGCCTCAGCAATCCTTTCAATTATTCTGGCCTACTTGTAATCTTCAATTTCATTCTAGAACAATTGATTTTCTCTTTTAATACTTTCATTTTGACTTTGACTAAGGAAACTTCCATAACTATCTTGTAAATAATCCTTTTCTGTGCTTGTAGAATATAATCTTTTTGGAAATTTTACTTCTTCTTATACAAATTCATCTTTCACATAGATAAGCAAGTAAGCATTGATACCTGGTTTGACACCAATGGCATCTTGGAACACTTTCTCTCTAGTTTCTTCTGTAACACGAATATCATTGAATTTGAACCACTTATTTAATCTGAAATCTTTGATGTAAGTATAATAGTGTCCAGAATCTAAGTAGTTTAATAATATTATTTACTTGCCATTCCCTCATGAATTAGAACAGATTATAATTAATATTTGTTCCCCTTAAAATTATTGTAAGAAGCCTAGATCTTATCTTCAAGATCATTATATTGGTTTTGCAAGATTTCCTTCTTTTTTTAGACTTACAATTAATATTTTTAGAGTTATTCAATAGTGTTTGTTTGATCAGAAGGTCCAAAATTGGCTGGGTTTTGAGGATTTTCTTTTGATTGCATTGTTAAGAATTTGACTGCGGTTTATAAAACATCTTGTAGATCATATTTATCATCAAATTTTGAGAGTTATAATAATTCTTATTTAATTGCCTTTTGTTTATCCTTCAATTCTCTATTTTAATTTCGAATGTCCAGGTATCGTTTACTGTTTTCATAAAGGAAGCGGTCCAAATAGATTTCCTCTTCAAAGTAGAATTCATCATTTTGTTTTACAAGATCATCTAAATAAATTGAATGAATTACTTTTCTCTTTATTGTAGGCAACTCTTTTAATTTAGAATGACAATGTCTATGGAGCACCTTAAACCCAATTGTACTTGGTGGCACAAACAATTTCACTTAAATCATTTTTGAAATCTTCAATAGAATTGACAACGAAATTATCGAAACCATCATAGAGATTGCCATCTTTCAAATCAATAGGAATGAAGTTATAAAGTTCAGTGTTGTCTCTATTTTGAGGGATGCCAGCTTGGTCAAATTACAAGTAATGATGCACTTTACAAAAGAATAACTTGGAGACGACATCCTCATCATGAATGGTGGATGACTTCATTCTCAAAATAGAAGGAGGACCTTCATGAGGTTGCTCTTCTATTTTGCTAGGTTAATGCTCATTATAAGCTAGGCCTTCCCCAATCCTGCTCAGGAAGTAGGTATTGAATTCTCCAACATCCTTCTGATCACCTATTGGAAGAACATTTCCAAAGTCATCGCAGATGCTCTTGATTACATCTGAGGGATCCACGTATTTTTTATCACTTCCTATCATACTGAGGAATAGATGTTGAAGATTTTGCAGCAATTGAATGGATTTGCCCTACTTACCTTATTCAATTTGAGCAGGTGGTTGAAACTTGATAATGATTTTAACAAAATCACTATTGAAGAAGTATGTTTAGAGTAATCCATTAAAGTAACAAGTATTGCCAACATTTTTAAGACCACATGGAACACCATTAGTTCTCTTTCGTTATTCAGGTGATACGATTTCAAAGGTGGATGTAGACACTTAAGGATTAGTTTTGTAAGAGTCTATTAATGCTTAATTTAGTAAAATCTCTTCGTCTTGTTTCTAATGGATAAATTCAAAAATGGATTACTGTTGGTGTATTGGCTAGTGCATTGTTTTTGTCTGACAAAGTGAGTAGAGTATTGATGACATCTGCTTCTGTGTTGCTCTCCTCCCATGCCATGTTGATCAATTCCTTGGAAAATCCCATCCCAATATATTGGTCTAATAGGTCTTAATTAATTGGTGTCTTCATTTAATTAAATTATGGATATGAAAGTAAAGCTTTTTGGAGGTCTTGCAGCCACATTTGCAGCATCAGCCATATATTTATTTTTCAAGGAAAACAACAAATCACTCAACTAGAAGATGTTTGATTAGATAAACAAACTTAAGAACTACATTGAGAATCATTTTTATGAATGCACCAAAGAAAATGTTAGATTATTCATAATCCATTATTATAGTTATCCTAAAAGTTGGAGGACAGAAAGGATTTCATCAATCTCTTAAATGAAGTGGCCAGTAACTTCTTTGACATTGACCGAGTAAATGATGAAATTAGTCGACATCCCTATTTCAAACAGTTTGCTGGAATTAATCAATAGGTCCATCTATTCAATTAAGAATACACATCACTATATTTAAGGAAGTAAGTGATATCTCCTTATTCTTCTAGGAACTCCCTTGATGCCGTATAAAATGGTCTCAACATAATTGTAAGCAAACATCGACTACTGAAATAAGAGTAGCCACAATTATCAGAGAACACCTAGAAGTTTATCAATTTCTTTTACCTGGTGCTTATCAATTTGGTAAAATTAATCGAGGAAACACTGTTAGATTTGGAAGATAAACATGCTTTAATATAAATGAATTTCTATTTGGCAGGATTATTGGATTAAATAGAATAAATATTAAGACAATATCCATTGTTGTCAAATCTCTTTGGCATAGCACTCTTGGGTCAATTGCAATTAAATGATCCCTAAATTGGTTTTGGACACTAATGTGATGATAATTTCTTTAATGCTAAGCTAGAAGATGCAAATTCGAATCAAAATTGTACATGTCTAATCTTCGATGCACTTATACGTTACGTCTCATTGATAACTCCAACCTTATAGAAGAAATTCATCACCATCTTAGTTGATTACCAGATATTGTCAACAAAGGATCATTTGGTCAAGTTGGGATAGATTCTCTTAAAAAATTAATTCTTTTTGAATAGTCAGATTAGTAAAGTAGAAATGTATTATGCCACAGATGTAAGTGTTTTCAATCATTTACTCATATAAGCGATTGCTTATAAGGAAGTGAGATAAGAATTAATCAAACCAGACTTGTTGGATTTATATTTTCTTTATACTGAAAGAGTGATTGCACAAAATAACCCTAAATTTATAGCCAAGATCTTGAGTAGTCTTATTGCTTCTCATGTCATGATTTATCCTCTTTTTGGAGACGAAGACTTTTTGTCTTAAATGATAAATAATGAAAAACAACAAACATTAGTGGTAGTCCACTTTCTAGGATTGTTATTGATATTGGAAACTAAGGACACAATAGATGTTAAAGAAAATCAGAATGTTTAGATGTTGGATTGGTTAGCATAGAATATGGACTTCATGCTTGCAGTTGAAGTGTTGTCTTATCTGCAAAAATAATTCATCTTGAGAATATTTAGAAGCAAAGTCAGTGACATTCCATTATTGATGAAATAATACCTATAATGTTTACGTGTCACTCACAATAAGAGAATTCAATAAAGAATGGCTTAAAAGAAGTAGTTTGATGTTAATGCAATACTCTAACAAATGATTGGATACTTGACAGCCATTTAGGTGACAGAGTTACCATCCAAGGACTCTTTCGCCAAGATTATCAGTTTGATTCCATTCTAAGATAAGAGTGAACAATCAAACATATTTTCTAATATTCTGCGCATCATTTTTGACCTTCCTACTATAAACTTTCATTTCTTGAAGTTTGTGTTAGATAAATGTGAGAAAGTATCAAAAGAATCAATTATGAGTTACAATGGGTATTACTCTCATATTTTGACTGCTCAAACAGTTTCATTTGACTCTTATATGTTCTCCATCTAATTGTCATTGTTATTTGGTAGACCTGAAGCTTTGTTAGGTGAAATCAGTGCTCGAATGAAGAATGATTTTACTAATTTCGAAAGATATGAAGATTTCCTCACTAGAGATGTATATTATTATGATTAAAATAGATCATATTACTAATAGATTTATTAGAAAATCCATATTACTGTATGAATGTTCTAATGTAAACTGGATCAGAATTCCCGTAGAAATAAGAGATAGTAACGTAATTGTACTAATACTCTGCAATATCAATTTTGAAATTAAACGATTAGATGACGTAGCTCCAATTGTAAGAGACTTTGCAATTGTTCATTCACATTTAGGAATTGCCTCAATACATTAAGGATCTAATTGAAGATGGGCAAGATGGCAAAATCAAGTTGAAACAACAATACTCTGAAAATTGGCCTTACTTGAACCTGTAAAAGGATATGGAATCAGTCAAGTACTTCTTGAGCAAGGCTACAGCTCCCTTTGATGAAGTAATGCTACCATTCTAATAGATAGTTAATGTATGCTCCAGATTCGTTCCCCTTTTTATTTGAAATCAGACTACAGGTGTATGAATGCGAACCATTTATCAAGATTATCGAGTTGGCTTTGTAATCAAAAGATAGGATGAAATTGTATGTTTGGATTGGTAAGTTGCTGTACTATGCAAAATAAATCTTGTTGAAGAAGGGATCGAGCAAGTTGGAATAATTGTTTGCTTTAGAAGAATGCAAGTCCTTTATCCAAGAGTTGTCGGATAAGGAAGGATGTAACAAATTAGTACAATACCTTTAACAGTGATATATATCGTTATTTTAATTAAAATGGAAGAACTTATATGTCCATAATGTCATAATATATTCAATGAATTCGAGAATACTCCTCTCATGCTCCCAGATTGTGGCCATACCATCTGTCAAAAATGCATCCAATACATGTTATCCAACGTTGATGGCTAGTAGATCTCCTGTCCAGAAGACAAGTATTAATTCCTCCCTAACCCTAGTATTTTGGCAAAGGGCAAGACTCATATCTCAGAATTTCCAAAAAATTGCTAGCTTTTGAAAATGATCGTAAAATAGAGGCCATCCATCGAGTAACCTGAATATTAGTTGCATCTAAATAATTTAGCCTAGGAACGGATTGAATTGTGTGCTGAACATCTAGAAAAGTTAGAAATTGTATGCTTAACAGATAAAATTCGAATTTGTACTAAATGTGCTTTGTTTGGAAATCACAGGCATCATGAGGTCAAATCTGTTGATGATGTAGTTAGAGAAGTCACTCTCAGAGCTGAAACTATCATGTAGACTTATTAAAAAATATTGGATAAGCAATAAGAAATGAGCGAGTCCAAGTTTTATGAACTTCTGAATGATAAATTCTAAACAATGCTCCTAGATAGTTAGATGCAAGTTAAGGAGAAGTTTAAGGAATTGCATCAATAATTAGAGTTAAAGGAGAATAAGTTATTGGAACAATTGAATGGCCTCACTTAAACTCTTGAATAATAGACTAAGAAATAGATCAAAGATCAAATCTCATCAAGTTTATAGTAAGCTGATTTATGGAAGATCGGAGCCAAAGATCGTTTGCTCTATTTCTCGACTAAAACTGATAATGGAGAGTTGCCTTTGGATTTACTCTATAATTAGGAATTCAAAGGAAATGCCATAATTGAAGAAATGGACAGAACCATTAAAATGCTAGAATAACGAATTAATAACATTAGAATCAAAAAAATTAGAGTAGACTTTAAGAAAACAGAAATAGAAAAGTGTTTTGATACAATGTGCTCATTAACATTATAATTAAATCATACTGAAAATAATCATGTTGAGAATAGCTTTACAAAGTTTGATTAAGAAGAACCTCTCCTCTTGAGGGATAATTCAGTAGCAGATTGGACAGATATTGAGGAGAGTCTGATTACTCAAGTAGCCTAAAATTAGAGTCATGTTTCAACTTAATCAGTTGTGTAGGCTAAAAGTCCTTTGAGAACTGAAAATCTTGCTCATTCTCATCATTCGATCACTCCTCTCAAGAGCATTAAATAAAAAAGTCCAACTAAGGAACACTCAAACAATACTCTCTAACCACCGGCTCCTGTGTCCATTTTACGTTAAGGTATATCTCCGACACCAAAATTACAAGAAAAGAGAAAGAAGACTTTTAAAATGAGTGAGAAGTTTGATCCAGTTTTTTAGGCCTTCAAAAATGACAATTTAGAGATTGTAGATTTCTCAAATGCTGGTACGTATTGCTTTATATATAATTTTAGAATTGGGAGATGAGGGATGTTCAATAATTGCAGATCAATTGAAAATTTGTAAAAAAGTGAAGTAGTTGAAATTGGCTAGAAATAAGATTAGTGATGATGGTGCTGCTGTGTTATTGCAAGCATTGGCTTAAAATAATAATGTGGTTTCATTGCATTTATCCTCAAATATGATCACGGAAAGAACTCTGGATTAGATCTTAACGTTGATTAAGTCGTCTTAATTGCCAAGGAATATCTATCTGTCATAAACTTTAATCAATGCTACCAAATCAAAGAAAAAAGTGGAGGAACTCAAGAAGATGGGCTACATTGTGAACATTTGATGAAATATTTAGTTATAAATTATATTATATTGTTTAATGATGAGTAGATTGTAATGAGGAGATTACGAAGGCATGTTAAAGTAATAAATGCGATCTAAATAATATAAAAAATGAACGTGAGAGAAATATAAAATTATAATAAATAAAATATGATGAAGCTTCCTCCTAGTTACAGGGATCCGAAGATTTTCAACAACAAATATATTATCAAATAATAGATCTCGTCAGGTTCATTTGGTATCGTGTATTTGGCATTTGACAAGCACACAAGAGAGGAAGTGGCTGTGAAAATAGAGAAGGAAGAAAATGAAGATGTTAGTTCTCTGGACAGAGAAATATCCATCCTTAATCGCTTGAATGGAGTGCCTGGAACACCCAAACTCTATTGGAGTGGATTCGAGTAAGACTACAATGTGATTGTAATCCAAATTTTGGGCAAGGACCTGAGTCAATATATCAAGCAATTTAAGAAGTTTAGTTTGAAAAGCGTATTGCAGATTTCATATCAATTACTGTCTACATTGCAGTAAGTGCATGAGAGGGGAGTAATCCACAGAGATTTCAAACCAGAAAATATTTTGACAGGCTATCAACAGGAGAATGGCACTATTTATTTGGTGGATTATGGAGTGTCAAAAGTCTATTTAGATAATCATGGCAAGCACATGTACTGAATTTACCTAAGGCAAAGCCCACTCAAAGACAAGAAATCATTTATCGGGACAACAAGATATGCATCGATAGCAGCACATCGAGGTTACGAATTAGGAAGAAAAGATGATGTGGAATCAATGTTTTATGTTATGATATATCTCTTAAAAGGGTAGAGAGAACTTTCTTTATATTAGTAAATTGCCTTGGTAAAATTTACAAAATATTGGAGATAGAGATCGAACTGATGTTGTAGGCGAAGTCAAATAGAAAACAGAAGTATCAGAATTATGCAAAGATGTTCCACCGGAATTTGCTGAAATATTTAAGTATCTTTTGTTTATCCACTAGTTATTTAAAAAAGTTAGAATTTAAATCTGAACCAGATTATAAATACATGTTATCTCTTTTACTCAAGGCAGCCACCAATAATCATATAATTCTAGATAAGTTATTCGAATGGACTGATCGTCAAACTAAAATAAAGGATCAAATGATTTGGGCCTTATCTGAGGACAAATAAAAATAACCACAAATGAACAGTTCGTAATAAATTATGGGTTCCAATAATCTTCTCAAACCTCCTGAGGCAATGAGAGCTACAGGTGGGAGTCCTATAAGGATGGAGTCTAAACATCTCACAAGTACATCGATCTAAGGCTCTTTGTCGTCTATGATGATCAAATATATTCCATCCTAGGTAGAGAACACGAGCTTGTGTAACCAAGATGAGAAACGATCCAAAAGTAAGAAAAGTAAGCGAAGTAGAAAGAGTGCCAAGTCTTCTAAACGTTAATCAGTCATCTTTCATAGTGGAGTGTAAATTATTGAGCCCAAGGATTAACTTAGAGTAACTTAATATTCATTTTGTAGAGACATAAAACTATTGATTCAACTTGGGGATTTTAATAGTACATGAATGAATTTAGTGGAGATGAGGATTCCTAAAAGTTATCCAAAAAGTATCATCAATTGTAGGCCTACAGTCTTCACCCCAAGAAATTACCAAAAAATACTTCTAAATTATGATAATATTTAAAATATGTGGTATGCTTAAATACTCAACTCACTTGAAGTTGATGACTTCTCAGAAGAGCTGCTCCAAGATATCACCAACCATCTTCAATCGATCTCTGTGACTGATTTCTCCAAGGGATACCAAATCATTGTCACAGAACTAGCAGATATGGGATATGAGTTTATGTCCAAGAATTAATTGCCAAGCACTCAACTAATCATTTAATATCTATAGCTATGGAATCAGGAAGTATGCACCTTCTCCAACCTATGGGTTCTGCAGAATCTGGAAATCGCTTACCAAATTAAGATCAATCGCATTACGCAAGCAAGAGCTCGTCTACTGGCATTAATTGATGAATAACAATACTATAGCATTGGAGGAACTGTGTCTCAGATTTATGAATCCGCCCTCTCTCTTTATCACTTTTGTACTATAGACAATCAGAGCAAACAGCAAGCATTATAAGCAATTCTGAAACTGTAACAACTTATAATTAAGTCTTTGGAACCAAAGTTAGATAAAAAGGTGCATCTGTTAATGGCCAAATTATACGAACGAATGGCCTAGCTAGAAAAGGGGGCTTATGAATCCAATCAATTCTGCATTTAGGCTTACAAAGTAGCAAGCCAAGTTCTTACTCCAGATGATTCCCTGTTGCAATACTATGAATCACATATTCAGATAGACAATCAGCAATCACAGCCTCCAAAGCCACTGTCCATTACTCATTTGTAGGAGAACACAGTGTTGTTGGAGGAGAGAGATGTGGTGATCAGTGATTAGGCAGGTTTAATGAGAGTTACCTACAACCACAAGGCCAAGGAACTTACGATATTGTTTTTAAATATGAAATGCATATTTAATTTATCAGATATTGAGAATGAGATCACAATATACAATTTATAAAGTCTACCTGTCTTTTTGAATGAATTTGTTAATGTGGTAAGTTAATAATTGATTCTTGAAGAGACTTTGATCATTTCAACCAACCTTATAGGATTGGAGTCGTTTGAAAAACAAGTTCAAATCACCCAAAAGACACGCGGACATTATTTTGCCTACTTCACAGAATAAGTACTAGATTATATGGATGATGAATCAGTACAACCACTATTGATCTAATGATTATTGTAATTATTTTTGAATATATGTCAAAACATCAGTTGATCTTTCTGCAAAGTTATAATTCTAATCAACTAATTCCCTTATCTTGGATGATTAACTATCATCAATAGTAATGATATTATCAGGTATATAAAGAACAAACTAATTATGAAATGATTCAAAATTATTAAATGTTAATCATCAATAGCAAAAGAAATCAAAATAGAAGGACTACTCAAAAACTTAAATATTTAGATTCTGTCTTAGAATAGCCAAGAAGAGCAAGTTGTTGTTGTGACAATTGTGGCAAACTCACTCATTTTTAACAAATTTATCAGAATTCTCCCTTGGTAGTTCAACAACATTAGGTTGAAAAATAAAAACTGAGTCAACTAATTTAATCTAAACCCCTTAAGAAAATGATTTCTACAAGTTTTCATCTCTCTAACAAAAATACTGACTCAATCAAAAAAAGACGACATAGTTGTAAATGTGAAGAATGCGGCTAAGAAACCCTATTCTAAAAGACTAGTTGTCATTAGATACCCCTGAGATAGCCTATTAAAAATGCTCAATTCAAAAGTTTCATAATCAAGAAGTCGCTTGGAAAAGCCTTTTAAGAATTCTCCGATGTTAAAAAATCCCATCCACTAACATCTCGATCCCATAAGGATATTATAATCAAGTCTCCCCTTCTTGTGAATAGGCTTAAAACTGGTTCTTGTCTGCTCCCAGTCTAGAATTCCCAAAGCTTTAAAAAATAAGTTAAAGCCAATAAGTAATTGGTGGAATTAAAAAGATTTAAGAATGGAAATTCATCAGAGAAGTTCAAGCTTCTCGTAGATAAACACGAACACATAATTCATACAACCATAAGATTAAAGACTATTTTTAATTGATTAATAATTATACCATTATCATATTTTATATACTGAATTAAATTTTTCTAGTATAAATAGAGACTACAAGAACTATTATTAATTTAAATGATATAAAAATCATTATCATTCTTAAGTATCAATTACCCAATCAATAAGATGACAACTACCAATTAATCTTTGTTGTTTTCAATTATAATTAAGAACTACAAGTATGTCACAGTGTTTTTTACTAATAAAATTACTTGCCAGACTTGATTCATCATCATTAATTACTCCTATTTTAACACCCGAAAAACCTACTTTTAGATGTTTATTGATTTACAATTTTGTAATGAATCTACCCCAGATTAATGGTTTAACAAAAGTATTATTTAGTTCTAATCATTTAATAAATTAATTACATTTAATAGCATTGTAAGTACAGCTTAGAGTTATCATAAGAGGAGAACTTTGAATATTAGTAAGCCCTAATTATGGAGCACATATATGTATAATAATACTATTATTATCGAAAGATCAATTTTCTGTAGAAAATATTTGGATTTAATAAATGATATACTCCAAATTTTTCTGCAATAATTTAAGCAGAATCATTTCTTTATCCTAACATTAGTCGATACAAGAGATCTAAGAAGATTAGAGCATCTCCTTCTTGTAAGTTAGAAGTTTTCCATCTATTAAAGTTGCATATTTTGAGACAAAATATTGACTTTAGTTGGATCAATTTTGAAGCATTAACAAATCTTAATAGTAACATATATTTTATAGGTTATAGAAGCAATTTCCCTTATAGAATGCTCATTCTTTCATAATATTAATTTGTTTGCATAGGCATATAGATCACCAGAGTATGTGCAGAAATAGAAGGATCAGTAATTTCATCGAAATAACTTGAACTTTCTTGCAGCTTCTAGATGAATATTTCACTTCACAAAGTATAAATATTTAAAGTTAAATCGAAATGTAATTTTCTGACTTCCGTACCACCATTATAGCAAATCATCGTATTACTATTTCAATATTTTATTATTTCTTACAATAACTAACAAATTGGCATGATCAAATATAAAAATAATTTGATAAAAAAATCTATTCTAATTATGGGCAGTTGTTAAAGTGCTCCAAGTATTATAGATGACTTACCAACAATGGATTCAAGTGCCTGCAAATAAACAGATAATCCTATCAAGGAAGAAATCCCTCCTTAATATGATGAGAATAAAATCATCACGATATAGGCTTATTATAGGGGACACAAAGTCCGCAAATCTCCTATGCCTACTCTCCAATCTCCAGTACCCTCTGCTCCTACTCAACCTGACAATCCAAAATTCTGTTTTGATCCTACTTACGTATAAGAGAATGATTAGCCTATAATTATGAAAAATGGAGCAATCTATACTGGGATATGGAAAGACGGGAAGGCAAATGGAAAAGGAAAATATTAATTCCATGATAGGTAGTTACTATTTTTTATTTTCTAGTTACATCGAAGGAACTGTAATTTATTCAATATATTTTAGTGGAATGCCAATGAACTTCAAGGCGAAGGAGTTTACATGAATCCCAACGAATCATATCGAGGAGAGTGGCTAAATAATATTTTCCATGGTCAAGGGGAATTTAGGTATTATGATGGTCGCATCTATACAGGTATCCAAATCTTACATTTAGGTTAATGGAAGAAAGGTCTCTAGCATGGGATGGGCAAAGAGATTTATAAGGATAAATCCATTTATGAAGGCAAATTTTAAAATGGAATGAAGTGTGGTTTAGGCATTTTTCAGTTGGCTGATGGGTCAGTTTATTAAGGCGAATTTCAAAATGATTTATTTCATGGATATGGTTCATTCGTAAACTCTATTAATTAAGTAGACTTGGCCTGATAAAGCTAGAATTTTTGAAGGATACTGGAGGAATGGATTAAAGAATGGCGATGGCACGATGAAATGGGGGGATGGTATTTCCTTCATTATCATTTAATAGGTCGTGTGTATATAGGCCAATATTTGGATGATATCAAACATGGTTATGGAGAAATGTAGTACATAGACGGTCGAATTTATAAAGGATAATGGAAACATGGTCTTCAGGATGGTATAGGCTTATTTGTAGACAAAGAAGGGATTGCCAGAAAAGGCTTTTGGTCTAAAGGCAAATTAAAAAAGTGGGTCTGATTTAAAACAAGTTTTGATTTTCTATCTCTTCTAATTATAAAATACACTTAGTTTGTTTATAAAAAGTATTAACAATATATAATAGAACGAGGAAAAATAGGTCTTATTCAAAATTTCAATACTAATTTCTAAGTATTAAATACTTCCTCATCAGATAAGTTTGGATCTACTTAATCTTCATCCAGTATGTCATCAGGCAAAATTTTCTATTACTGCTATTGTTACTATTCCAGAAGTTCTTAACGTTTTTGACTAGATAAAATCTAATAAATACGCAGCTTAGGCTAATAAGACATCCATCATATTTATTTTCAATTTCTCTTTGGAAATCGTCTTATTACCCTTTTTTTTCATTTGTGGCTAAACAAATTAAGATGCCAAGTTGAAGTAACAACTTATCTCAGTCGCTTACTCCTTGCCTTTATATTCAAAACTACTTTCTTCAGAATCATTTACTCCTACATAAAGTTACAGAATTAATACTTGAATCGTCTGCCAATAAAGAGTCACATAAGTTTAACTGCTACTTGTAAATATCCTCATATTAGGACAAGATTTTGAGAGGATAAGTATTTTGTTCAGGAGAACTAAGTTTTTATTTGGGAGTTTAAAGTTTATTAAGAGTATTAGGTTGATTTATTGGATTAATATCTATGTTTAAGTTTCCTTCAGTGTCATCTGGATTCTCTTATTCTGAATTTTAGATAAACTATTCGAACATTCTAAATGAAAATTGCATAATTACTCGATTATTGAACTATCGCCTACTCGTTTCAAGAATATTTTAGTTAATTGTTCTCTTTGAAGTAGTTTTTGGATTGCTTCGAACTATCCTTACACTAAATATTTCAATTCCAAGATTTCTACAATTATTATCTATCTATACCTGCGTCATTCTATCCGACTTGATCTTACTCTTAAATCTAAGCTGACAATCCATTAATTTATTGTTACAAATTAACAATTATTTCATCTTGAGATTTCTTAATTTCTAATAACTAATTATGCTCTTATAATAGATTCTCATGCTTCTTTTTAATTGAAACAAGTATATTTTCCATTTTTTTCTTTTCTGTCTATTATTAAAATGATTGTTATAGAATCTAAATTTATCTCTTGAAGAAATGATCGATTTACAGAGCCTGATTAGTATCTTGAGTCGAAGTTGGCTAAGTGTTTTGTTAATCTTGAAACATGATTGCTAGTAGCTGATTTAGGGTTTAATTAAATTTAATCATAAATGCCATTTCTTTTTAATCCTATTACCAATTATTCTCTTTATCTTGGAGAAGCACTTTGATTTTTTCTTTTATCTTTTGAATTTGAGTCTAATCACAGGAAACACTATTACTATTCTTTATCTTCACACTTGAATTGGGGCGATGAAAGGATGAGTTTTTAGTAAGTTAAGGTGACTATTAATCCATTTATATCATTGATTGATTCTTTCTTAATTTATGAGATATCTTCACTGTGTCGATTAATTCATTGTTAAATAAACTTTAATTTTTAGGTTTCGTCTGTTAGCCTGCCATCACATTTAAAATGCTGCATAATTTCTGTTAGGACACTTAAAGTGTTGGATTTATGAATGTTCTATTAACTTTTAATAAATTTTCATATGACTTCTGTCTTCCAACTGCAGGACTATTATTATTCGAGATATTTTGCGATTGACTTTCAAATTACTGTTTGGAAGGCACCTTTGTCAGCTTCTTCTCTAAGATTTTCCCATGCAATTTCATCATCTATGAAGCATAAATAGCAATCTTCTCATTCTCACTTTATTTTTTCATTGTAATTTTGTTTGTTGAGAATAATAAATGATGAAATTATCAAATTCTTCAATATATATTCATTTATTTAATATATACATATACTTTTTTTTGCAGATGAGTTTCACATTCAATAAATACAAATATGATATATATCAAAATGAAAAACCAAAAGTCAATTAATTAATTTTCGAGAAGCAAATAATTACTTAAATTAATTCAAGTTTTCTTCCTATTTTAGTTAGATATCAATCATTTGATCTAATTTTTTAATCATCTAACTTCGCTCCTAAAATTATGTTTGCTCCCTCTTACTTGTAATTAGTGCTTTTTGTCTTAAGTTAATTTCTTTACACTCATGCTCAATTAATAATGTTAATTCTCTAATTGTTCCTACTTTGTCTACAAATCCTTGATCTAAATAGCCAGACTTTCGACTTTTTTCTCAATACCCTCACAAACAAATTCAGTATTTTGTTATCTATCAGTTGGAGATTTCAGTAGATGATCATTCTTCATCATCTTTTTGGCCGTCTGAACATTTGTTTGGCATCGACTCTAAGGACTCATAGAATAGGGTTTTCTAATATAATTTTTGAAGGATCGAAGAAAAGCGATAATCTCTTAAGGTGTCTACACTTTTCTTTATTTCATCTTTAATAATTTTATTGTTAATTAACTAGAGTAAAACTCATAATGATTGATTTAGAGAAGCGAAAATATTTTATGATACTTGAGTCTAACAAACAAGAATGATCATTTGCACAACATCAAAATTGAATAATTCATTTAGAATTACAAAATTGGAGACAATTAGATTTACCAATTAAAATTTAAATATAATATTCTCAATATGTAAAATAATTTGTGAATGATAGAATTAAATAGTATTCTTTTAAAAATTAACTTATAATCATTTTTTTTCTTTCTTCTCAATGATATTTCCATTTTCATCTAAATAATCTCTACAGATACCACACTTATTCTTGTTTTATTTACTTTTATTTTCTTTTTTAGATTTAGAATTCTTCAAAGACTTTTTCTTCTTTTTTTTCTTTAATTTATTAATGACTACATACTCACAGTATATGTTTGTTCCATTATTTTTTAAATGTTGATTGATAGAAGTGGTAGAATTTCTTTTTTGTTATTTATTTCCATCTTAATCAAGTGTAGAGTTGCTCTCTAAAAATTGAATTGATTTATTTGGGTACTTTTTAAAAATTTCATTTCTTGTAGATATTGATGCTAAAGACCTTATTTCGTTACTTTTTTATTGAAAAATTTAATCATAAAATTATTCACTAATAGAATAAATCTTCCATCTTTAGAAATGCTCTCTTAAAGGTATCTATCTCTATTTTTTTATCAATGAAAATAAAGCTTACTTTTATTTAACCATTTATTATTGATTTATAAGTAATATCGAGAAAACCAATCTTTCCCTTTACATCTAAAAGTGTTATATACTTTTTTCAAGCTATTTAGCCTCATATCTATTTTTTAGCCTAAGCATAATATTGAACGCTTCCTCCTTCATTTAATAGAGAATTGGTTAAGTAACTTTTGCTATAATTTTTGTGGCTATAAGTTACTTCACTTTAGTAAAGCTGTACTTCAAAAGACCGATTTATCTTTTCTTCATGATTTTCTCAAAAATTTATTGAATGTGCGTTCTTTTCCTTAATATGTCAAATACTTATTATTATTAAAGTTCAGTTTATTTTTTTGTGAAATTATTTAAAACTCTAACAAAAATGGAAACAGAATTATGATTTATTCTATGACTTAACTAACTTTAGGATGTCAAAATAGATTTATTAGTATTATTTTTCATTCTACCAATTGATTAACTTGATTTAGTCTTATTTATTGATTATTAATTATTATCGTGATTGGATCGAGTATTTTCTTAATAGTCTACACTTTGTTAACGATAGGATTATAATGAAGTTTACTGATATCTAGTATTGACATACTTGTTTTGCCTTTTAAATTAAATTTTAATTAATTCTATTATTGATTTAACATAATCAAGGCATAAAGGGAAATAAGGGAAACAAAATTATTATTCCTTAAAAATATTGTCATTCAACTACAAAAAATTTGAATATAAATATTGTTATTTGTAGACGTTATTGGATTAGAATTCAAATAAATCTATCTCTTAATCTTGCAATGCTTGATTCATCAAACACATCTAAAGATCATTGTTTCTTTGGTTATTATTTAAGATATCTAGTAGTTTTGAGAATACTTATTCTCCTGACTGTTGAAGTTATTAATTAGTGTGCTAATTTGAATAGTGAAAATNCCACACTTATTCTTGTTTTATTTACTTTTATTTTCTTTTTTAGATTTAGAATTCTTCAAAGACTTTTTCTTCTTTTTTTTCTTTAATTTATTAATGACTACATACTCACAGTATATGTTTGTTCCATTATTTTTTAAATGTTGATTGATAGAAGTGGTAGAATTTCTTTTTTGTTATTTATTTCCATCTTAATCAAGTGTAGAGTTGCTCTCTAAAAATTGAATTGATTTATTTGGGTACTTTTTAAAAATTTCATTTCTTGTAGATATTGATGCTAAAGACCTTATTTCGTTACTTTTTTATTGAAAAATTTAATCATAAAATTATTCACTAATAGAATAAATCTTCCATCTTTAGAAATGCTCTCTTAAAGGTATCTATCTCTATTTTTTTATCAATGAAAATAAAGCTTACTTTTATTTAACCATTTATTATTGATTTATAAGTAATATCGAGAAAACCAATCTTTCCCTTTACATCTAAAAGTGTTATATACTTTTTTCAAGCTATTTAGCCTCATATCTATTTTTTAGCCTAAGCATAATATTGAACGCTTCCTCCTTCATTTAATAGAGAATTGGTTAAGTAACTTTTGCTATAATTTTTGTGGCTATAAGTTACTTCACTTTAGTAAAGCTGTACTTCAAAAGACCGATTTATCTTTTCTTCATGATTTTCTCAAAAATTTATTGAATGTGCGTTCTTTTCCTTAATATGTCAAATACTTATTATTATTAAAGTTCAGTTTATTTTTTTGTGAAATTATTTAAAACTCTAACAAAAATGGAAACAGAATTATGATTTATTCTATGACTTAACTAACTTTAGGATGTCAAAATAGATTTATTAGTATTATTTTTCATTCTACCAATTGATTAACTTGATTTAGTCTTATTTATTGATTATTAATTATTATCGTGATTGGATCGAGTATTTTCTTAATAGTCTACACTTTGTTAACGATAGGATTATAATGAAGTTTACTGATATCTAGTATTGACATACTTGTTTTGCCTTTTAAATTAAATTTTAATTAATTCTATTATTGATTTAACATAATCAAGGCATAAAGGGAAATAAGGGAAACAAAATTATTATTCCTTAAAAATATTGTCATTCAACTACAAAAAATTTGAATATAAATATTGTTATTTGTAGACGTTATTGGATTAGAATTCAAATAAATCTATCTCTTAATCTTGCAATGCTTGATTCATCAAACACATCTAAAGATCATTGTTTCTTTGGTTATTATTTAAGATATCTAGTAGTTTTGAGAATACTTATTCTCCTGACTGTTGAAGTTATTAATTAGTGTGCTAATTTGAATAGTGAAAATTAATCAGATGTGTATATATGATGGAATTTAGTTTAAAGATGCAAATTTCATATTTCTTTAATTCAATAGACAATTAATTAACTAATTATTCTGATATACAATTTTCGTTCAGGTAAGGAATAAGCAATTAACCAATGCATTTGATCCAATGAAAATATTATTAATAATATTACTTATTTAACCTTTAGTTGTCAAGTTACTCCAAATAACAAAATTTCTACAAAATGACAGTTGAATATGTTGGATTAACAGTAAATGGATTATGATGAATATTGAGCAATTTAAGTAAATGAGGTTGTTTGATCTTATTTAACTCATTAACACTTTGAATCAGATTGTGATGGAGAGAGAGCGTAGTTAATTACACAAACTATTCGATTCCATCAAGATGTTAAATGCAATTATGTGACAAACACAAAGTTGTAATGTACATGAAGGAATTGTGTAAGCCTATCTCTCTAATGTTCTGATAGTTGAGGATGATTTGTTTTTGATTCTTGGAAGGTTTTTATTTTAAAACCTCGATAATTTGCATTTGAAATTATATTATATAAACTGCTAATTTAATTTCGCACTCATTTTTTTCCATTTGCTTTATTATTTCAGATTAAGATGTTTTCTCCATATTTCTTTATTAATAATCATACTTGCATGGCTTCATTCTTTAAAATTATATATTTCATAATATTATATAATCACAATTAGGAATTATTCTTTGTTTTTAGATTTACATCGATATAAAAGTCTTTATTGAATGATTAATTATATACTCATACAGTAATAGTATGAAATTTTGATAAGAACAGGAGCATTCTTATAAATCGTTAAATTGATCGAAATTTGTTATTTGTTAACAAGCACATATTTATTTATTTTAGTATCTATATTGAAGAATATTTTAAAATTTTTAGAAAAAGAGAGTTAAAATAATCTCCCATCTTTTTCAAATAATAAGGACTGACATGAACATGGAATTATTATTAATTTAATAAATAATTCATTAAAGAAATGCTCACTAAATATTTTTCTTTATTTATATTCTCAATATCAAAAATACTAATTATTTACTTTCAGTTTATCATAAGCGATTTTAGAGTTTATTGCATATTTCTTAAGTATCGCTTTTCTAAATAAATTGTTCATTTAATTTTAAATGACTCCTTCATTTTTATGCTTACATCAAATTTAAACTTTATATCGATTCAAACTTATTAAAAATGACAGTCTTATATAGTTGAAATCACTTTTATAAAATGAGTAATAGATTTCCTTCATTTTTGGTTTGTAGCCTTATTTTCTTGTGATGAATAAAATTTTGCTAAATTATTAAGTTTAGGAACTTGTCAATCTGTTTTTATTAATACTTTAACCAATCGGAAACTACATCTCATTTTGATTTAGTTTATTAATTAATTCCAAATTGTATGTGATTGTTTTTGAGATTATGACCATTTATTTTCAATGCCCAAATTTCTGCTTTGATTATGTGTTTATAATTAATTATAATAAATAAATATTAGTTAACAAAAATTATTTAGCAATAGTTCTATAAATCTAGAGATTTTTACTATTAACTTAAAATAGAATTGCATTAAATATTTTTGATGATAAGTATAATATTTCAAAACCTCAGAAACATGTGTGCTAGCAAGGAATGTTTAAACCTTCTGACTACAAAAGTTGAATACTTGTGCTATAATAAAAATAGAAGCTGATTGTATCATTGAAAGTAAAGTCTCCGTATCTTGGCAAATCTTTTTATTTCTTGTAACGTATAAGATACACAAAGATTTATCGATTGAACACTGAACTTATTTAGCATTTCAAGAGAAAAAGTAATTGTAACCCAATTAATGAAATTTAAGAATTTCAGGAATTTCAGTTTTCTACTTTAATTCTATAATGAATTAGGAGCTATGAACACTCTGTTACAGACATATTAATCATTGAGGTTGAATTTCGACTAAAGTACGTCTTATGTGATGAATTTAGTGCTTCTTTTTCTTCAAAAAAATTAAATGATTCAGAATAGTTGAGATTTAGAGATTAGTGGTTGCCATTGTTCAGAGTATGTTCATGATGTGCATTTGATTAGAGATAATGAAATGAATGAGTTTTAATTAAAAAGAAAAACGTATTAATGAGGGATGTAGAAATAAATTGAAAAACGGGTAATTTTTAATGTCTTGGAGAGTGATTGTGATTTCATTTCATTAATATTAATAACATGAGAATCGTCCCTGTATTGGCTCTTATCCTCGCAGTTGCAACTGCTAGAGTGACAAAGACAGAAAGCCCAAAGGAAGTGTTGGCTTAAATTAACAAGGATTCATTTGGAAATTCAGTGTTGTCAGTCCTTTAACTTTAATTGGCAACAGGTGGACCCGTAGGTGAAATTCAAATTCTCTTAAACAATATTGCCTCCCAACTTAATGGAGATTAAAAGAAAGCTGACAAAGTTCATGAAAGTGATACAGTTGCTTTCGAAAAGGTTTGTCTATTTAATTAATTTTTATTAGATTATTGCTGACTTAGAACAAGAAATTGCTTATCATTAAACCCAAATTGTTGCTCTTTCAAATTTGAGAGACTCCACAACTGAAGCTTTGGGTGAAGCTGAAGCTGAAGTCAGAGTTGTTACCTCAGATATTGCCAATAACGAGAAAAGCTTTGCTGATGAATCTGCTACAAGACAATCATAACACGATACCTGGGTTAGAAAAGATGCAGAACACGTTGATTAAATCGATGCTATTGATGAAGCTTCAAAGATCGTTTAACATTTATAAGCTGGTGTTGCCTTTGCTCAACTCAAAAGTAGATTCGAAAAGGTCTAAGCTAAATTGATGGAATCCAAACACGCACTCTTCAAGGTACTCTCTTTGATCTCAATTCTAGCCACTCATCAATGCTTTGACTCAATTGGCCTCAAAGGTTGACAACAAGAGCATCATCAAGATCTTAGAACTCTTGGCTCAAATCAGATAATAATTGGTTGCAAGCAGAGCATCCTTACTTGCCACAGAAGAAAGACAAGCTGCCAACTGGGAAGTTCAAAGTGCCCATTTGTAAGAAGAACACAAGAGATTAGTCGAAAGAAAGGCCTTCTTAGAAAACTCAATTGTCCAATTCAAAGTGACCATCTAAGAGTCTGTTGAGGATTTAGAAGATCAAACTGTAAAATATTTAAATTAATGTCTAATAGTTATTCCTTGAAGATGCTGAAGACTCATTGGCTATTTAAGAAAGATGGGCTGCTGAATAAGAAGCTCAATACGAAGCCTAAACCTTCGAAAGAGAACAATAATTGGAAGTTGTTGAAAGATTATAAGAAGTTCTCACTCAAAAGTTGAGCGCTGCATCAGAATTCCTCCAAATCAGAGAAGAGGTCTTTTGATTATGAAGTCCAATATATTCAATATAGATATCTTCATAAAATCATTTAATTTAGTTATTACTAATCGCTTGAGCATTTTATTGTGGATTCTGTTGGTTCAACTCCTTAAAGAGAACATTAGGATTGGCATTTAAATCGTTGGCCACCTAAAATTAATATTAGTATTTTACCTCACTATGTAATTCTTATTTTAACTATCCCATCATTTAATCGATTGCCAAATCCTATCCAATGTTGTTATTTTGGTTCATCATTCCTGTCATTATGTTTCCTTACACGGTCATTTCATCCATTGCTTTCTCAAATTAATTCATGTTTTGATAAACCAACTCCAAGGGCATGTTTTAAATCTAAAGTTATTACGCTTATTACTTATTAACTCATGAGAGGACTAATTTTTGCAAGAGCTTCCACTGTTTTTGTTTGGTTTGTGCTAGTTTTTATAATGCCTTGCATATGATCCATTTTATGTGCCATCTTCTATAAGCTTTCTGCTTCCTTCTATTTATTCATGGCTGATGTTAAGAATAGTCTTGCACCTAAACATCATTGAACCAATTCTTACCTTCCTCATTGTTTTTCTATAAAGCTGCTTTTGCTTGGTTCATTAATTTATCTTTCTCCTTCTCGCACCTTCTTGATTCATTGGCAAATCTCTTGGATGCCAATTTCATATCCAAAATTGCATCCTCAATTGTAGGTTTAGGAGCTTAAGGCTTTGGTTATTCGTTTCCCATATTTATTAATAATTAATTTCTCAATATTTAGACGCCTTAAAATCGATTTATTCTATATGTGTTTATAGAATAAACTATGTGTTTATTAATCACTCAAAAAATGTATTGTGCTTAATATATAGGATGGAGATTTTATACATAAAAAAGAGATTTAAAAGATACTTATTACAAACATTATTTATATACTATTGTTATTCACCTTCTATCATAAATAATCTAATCAAAATAACTAGAGTTTTCAATAAATTAATTCTCTTTAACTAATTAGCACTAATAATTTGAATTATAATTAATATAAAACTAGTTTTATTTCTCTTTTTCTTTCTAAAAAGTAGAATTAATTTTAAATTAATTATACTCATATACGAAGTTTAAGTACACAATGATATTAGAATAATTATATGGAATATCTTAAGTGAAAGGATGCTGATAAGTTTTAGATGTATATTAAGAAAAGTATTTTGCCTATTGTTTAAATGAATATTATTAAAATCTCATGAGATAAACTTTTAGTTATTGAAAAATTAAGATTAAATAGAGGAAATTGTTCCATTTATAAAACTATTTCTATTATAATTATTATTTAAAATTGTTTTTATAAATTTGAATACAATTTTAGTCTCATCAATTTATATATGCTTTCTTATGATATTTCTTTTTATCTTTTAAAAAAATAAGTTGAATCGTCATTTTTTTGGTAGAATAGTGAAGTGTATTCATTTTAATCATTACATTCCTAAATGTAGCAATAAGGACTTTGATACCTATTTAAACATTATTTTATTTTAGCATCTAAATGATAAAATAAAAATTTATTCACCTCTAAACTATATATAGATTCATTCAATCCTAAAAACCATTCATTTGTAAATTATTTTTCTGACACAATATCTTTTCAATAATTATATTTATTTATAATTCTATTTGTAAAATTCGAGGTAGGATCAATAGAATTGTTATTTTCATCATAGCTTGGTATTTCACTTTTAGAAGACAAAGAGATTTGCAATAGATTTTCAATCTTGAAACGTTTAGTCGACAAAAAGTATAATAAGTATAGACCTCTCCGTTTCTTTTAATCATAATAAATTCTTTTAAACCGTTGGAACATCCCTAATATGTAATTGATAACTCGTTTATTACATTTTCATAGATATATGAATGTAGTTATTAACAAAAAAGCACATAAAGAAAAATGCCACCTAATTTACAAATTTAAATTAAATATTAATATTTATCTTTATAATTTAATAATCATATCCCTAAGTATTTTAATCTTCTTTATACTCTTTAAATGCCCTTCTTTCTTATTAAAAGTCGAATTGCTGGGCTTTCTTTGTTATGATCTTCTTTCAATAAATGGTCTTCTTCTTCTAAGAAACAATAGGTATCATCATTTGTTTTTAAGAATCCATCCAAGTCTTCTAGATTTCCACTTAATTAATGGAGTCTTTCAACTAAGTATGCTTTTGGAACTCCTTTATATTCTGACAAGATGGTCACTACTTGATCCATATCCTCAATTGAAAATTTATCAAAATCATTTCTGGGGAAAGTAGGATCAATTTGTTTTTTGTGTTCAACTTTAACCTTTTACAATTTATTAATCTCGAGTTCGTCTTCCACTTTCTTTTTTTCCTTCTCCATTATTTTAGGATCAAAAGTAACAATCTTTAATAATTCTCTTGGTGTTGAATTACTAAATAATAAATATCCCACCAATCCATGTTCATTTAAATGTTAAGCAATTTAATCCATATTATCCTAAGAAAGATATTGAAGGTAGTCCATATATCTATTATAAGATGTTAGCTAACCTATTTTTTATAGAATTGTAAGTTCTTTTAACAATTTGGCTCTCTTCAATATCTCTAAAGTTCTTAGACTAAACTATGCTGACATCCTTAAGGGCCAACATTATTTTGAGATCTTCTTAAAGTGTATAAGATTAATTCTTTTGAGGTACAAATTCTGGGGCTTGACTGATGAACTTTTCAAAAACTTCTCCTGGTCTCATCTGATGGAATTTTAATAAATAAAAATAATGCAAGGGTACTTAGTTGAAGGCAAGGAAATTAATAATGACTATTCGTATCAATGGTTAACAGGCAGTCCTGACTTAGTGGCAATTGAAAGAGGAATACCAATACTGCATATCAATTAGGAAATACAAAAAAGAGATTTAGAAATGGAATTTAGAGTATATAAAAGTTCTAAAGAAGTTGTTACGTAGATTGACAGAAACCTAATTTCACAATGAAAATCTGCATGATTTTCATCCAGACTTATAGAAATTGAATAGATATAATAACATTATACCATGTATATGAAATTTAATCAATAGTCAAACATTCAATTGTCAAGCTCAAATAAGAAGGGGAAGATGAAGAAAATCTTAAAGATACTTATATAAATGCCAATTTTATTAATGTATCAACTTTGTTTTCATATTTTCTATAGCTTATTAATGGCAAGGAGAAAATGATTATTGCTACTCAAGGTCCTTTGAATTAAACCTTTTGGCATTTCTGGAAAATGGTGGTTTAAGAAGACATGGCTATGATTGTTATGCTCTGCAATTTAAGAGAGAATTAGAGAGTATGTCACCTACTATCATTTAGGCTTAATGTGAGTAATATTGGCCGAAGAATGTTGGGGAATCAATCCAGCTTGGAAATATTTAAGTTAACTTACTCAGTCAGGATGATTTGGGAAACAACATCATCAAAAGAGTAGTTAAAGTTACATAAGAATAAGAAGAGAAGTCAGTAATTCAAATTTAATGGTGTGGATGGCCTGATTAAGGAGTACCATCTCCTAGTGATTTTGATGTTATGAGAGAACTTTTGAATATGATTAATGAGAAATTATTATAAGATCAAAAAGTTGTTTTTCATTGCAGGTAATATTTATCTTAGATTTTATAGTGCTGGAGTCGGTCGTACTGGTACTTTAATTGCTTTGGCTAATTTGATGATTTTGTTGAGAGCATATAAATAGCATATTGGAGAGGACAAATAAAGTATTTATTTTGTTATTATGTCTCAGAACTGGAAGAAAATCCGGAACTTTACAGAATCTCAATCTTTGGGATTGTTCGTAGATTAAGAGAACAAAGATGGGGAATGGTTCATACTTCAGAGCAATACATATATATATATAAATTTATTAATGAGGCTGTTAAATCTATGTTTAACATATGATTTAATAAATATTGTTATGTAATAAAAACATAGTATTTAATAATTGTATAAGTTTTTTCATTGATTAAATAATTTGGTTCTAAATTTAGCTTCGCTTACCTTATGAACATGCTCATATTTTTTATCTAACTCGACATGTTTTATATATGAATTGGGATGTACAATATTGTCAGATAAGTAAGAATAATTAGCAGTGGTAGTAATTGGAAAATTAGTATTTCTACTTGTAAATTTACTTTAATTCAATTGATGTGATTTCATAATGTCATTCTTCGATAGTTGCATTGTGGATTGAGACTAAAATAAGGGGACCTTCACTTGAGCCTTAGTTGTGTTGTATGATTGCAAAATATCTGCAGTTGATTGCTTGTTAGACTCAAACAAATATTATCTATTTTTGGCTTAAGAAGTCTTTGTTTGAGAAGGAGGATTCTAGAAATTTTATAAATATGAACTAGACTAAGTAGTGATCAAAGGTTTAGGAATGTTCAAAGCTTTGGTTTTCGGTGTTAAAGTCATTATTTATGAAACTGTAGATGAAATTTTCTACGTTGACTCTCCAGTTAGAGCCTATAATTATTAAGACCAAATATTTAATAATCCAGCCTTTTTCCTTAAGTAGGCCACACAAGATAATGCCAAAATCGCTTAATTATTTGAGAAGTATATTGAATCATCTAAATAAATTTGATAGAATACCCCTAAGCATAGTGAAAGCAGTCTCAATATATTTATTTTCTATTTCTTTGACATAATTTACAATCTGAGTTTCATTTAAATCTCGTATTTTAATATGAACTTATTATTATTCTTTGTTTTCCTTTTATTATGGTTGCAGCTGTTGAACCAGACTATCATCATCATCAATTGCCCCAAAAGAAAGCAAGGTTTCTATTCGATCTAACAAAGTAACTCTTTGCAGTTTCCAATCAAGTGATTGAATGATAGCCTTTTCAGCATTTCGAAATTCTTAAGTTGTATAGTTGTTTACTTCTGGATGGGATGTCATTGAGGAGTATCTCTTCAATTTACTTATGAAGGGAATCTTTTCATCTAATTCTTGTGCTTTTGCTGCCAACATCAAAGCAGTTGCTGCATATAAAAATATTTGATCTTCGTGTATTCCTTGCTAATTAAAAAAATGATCCAAGTAAGTGATGGCCAAAAATGAAGTATTGGCACTCAAATTCAATCTCTCAGATGCCTATTCAATGAAATCAATAACTGGCTATCTATTTATTTAATGTTGCTAAATAATTTGGGGATCCAATGCTTTATTCAATATGTTGGTTGGATTAAAAAATGCATTATATCTCATTTTTATTGTCTTGTAAACCCTTGTTGATGACTGATTTAAAATCGAATATATTACATTGTAAATAAATATGCCGCATTGCTAACAAATCTGTTTCCCTGAAAATGTGATCCTTGTGTTATGCATGCAACCAAATACATCTAGATATTATCTATCATAATTGAATTCTAATTGTTCCGTCTAACTCATATACGTTAGATTTTATTTTTTAATTAAATATTATTCATATAACAAAACATGGAGATTGTAGAATTCCTTAGATGAACATTAATACAATATCAAAATTGTAGAATATACTTATTCTTAATAAATTATCATAAGAATAATGGAGATAAAGTTATAATATTTTCAATCATAAGAACCATGTTTAATTCGAAGAGTATTTTCCTTTTGAGATCTTATTTCAATCCACTTTTTGTAATATAAGGGTAAGTTTTATTAAAATTACAAAATACTCAAAATTAATAATAATAAAATTCATAATAAATAAAAGTATTTTGTTGTAATATAAGACAATTCATATGAATATGTTGATAAAACACTACAAAGCCTATTATCTTTATATATTCTATTTCGATCTGTTGAAATTCTAGGAATTTTCTATTTTTGTTTTTAATTTTTTTAACTTAATTCAGTGGTGAGTTTGATATAATAAAAATAAACATCTCTTATTTTAATTTAGATGACAGTCAATAAATTGAAGTAATGTTTAGCCAAAACCCAGATTTATGAATGAATTTAAAACTCAGATTTTGATTTATTTTGATAAAGGGTTAACAAACACAACCAATTTATTGAAAGTTTATTTTAGTTTTCTAAAAGTTAATTACGTTTTCTCATATTTAATTAATTACTTTATTTAAATATATAAATATATATAATTATAATGAAAATAAAAGTGCTTCTTGAAGGATTGCTTCCTATAGTCCTCATACCTCTATTTGACTTTTCATTGCTGCTAATGATTATACTACTATGTTTGATGAGTACTTTGTAATTTTGTGCATTCATATCAAAATATTGGAATTCAAAGAGATAATTGGAAATGAAAATATTTTACTCAATTTGCTAGAGCTTGTTTTTTGTTGAATGCAGTATTTAACTCAATAAAATAAGTGTTTTTTTCTTATACTTCATTTGCATTCAAATTGGACAAGTAAGAATTTAAGATTGTAAATGGAATAAAATTACAATGTTAATGAATTTTTATGTCTTATTTAGAATAAGTCATTGGAATTCCTTTGATTTATATATTTTTGGGGCTGGATTAATTTTATTATTATTAAATCTCTATACTGAGTGGGTATACTAAAAATAGGTTGAAGTGGATGCTTAATAGTAATCCTATTTATCAAAAAAGTCTTCGGAGAAATCAATTTTAAACATAGTTCCAACGCCAGAGCACAAAAAATAATAACTCCATTCTTCAACTAATTCATTGTAACAAGAATTACAAGAATGTTTCCACTTTTTCAACTTGATTCCAGATTCTTTAGTATTAATGACAGCACAATAGTTGAATGTGCATTTTTGCAATGCTGCAACTTTGGAACTGTTTAAGATAAGTGATATGTCAAATTTTAAGAGTTGTTTAGAATAACTTACTGATATTGTATCAACTTAGAATAAATCCGAAACCCGAGATCCCAGAGATTCTCTTCCTTCTTTTCATAGTTTTTAACAATCTTTCTAATAGTATAAAATAAACAATCCAAAATAATTAAAGGAGGATCTTGATTTGAATGTATTTGATTTTTTTACTATAGCAAATACTAAGTGATTTAAGCAGCATCCAACCAAACAAGAGATTCTTCCAAATCCTGAAAAGCAGTCCTCACAACACTATTTACATAGGTAGCTATTTAGCCAACTGGTACGAAAATACCTGTTGTGTGGATCTAGAATAACCGAAAAAAAAGAGATTGCTTGAAATCAATGCTCATGCGACTTTGGTTGATGAGAGATTGATGATTCTTCTATAAATCAGAGATGTAACACACAGAGATTACATCAGTCTAGTTAAGAAATCATATTAGGCAAAATCAAATATCATTTCATTTGTGAGTCATGAATACAGAACACCTTTGAATTCAATCATCTAGTTCATTTCTGCTTTGCAAGAAGAAAAAGATATGAATTTATAAAGCAAATACTTAAAAATTGCTTTATCTAATTGCAAATATTTATTGAATTTATCAAATGATTTATTAGATTTTGCTTAGTTGAAAGCTGGCAAGTTTTCGATAAGTCCAGTGGAAATGGATTTATAAAAATTAATCGAGGAATGTTTAGAATTGTTCAGATTAGAAGCAAGTTTAAAAAAGATCAAATTGTCTTTAATATATAGAAAGAGTGCTCCTAGATTATTAAATAATGACCCTAATAGAATTAGATAAATTATCATTAATTTACTAGGCAATGCATTTAAATTTACATTGCAAGGGTAAATTGAAATAAGAGTATCTAATTACTTAAATAATTCGATTAAAGTGGAGATTCATGACACTGGCTAGGGGATTAAGGAGGAGTACAAAGAGAATTTGATGTAAGCGTTTTCGAAAGTAGATGATAAAGACAGCAAGAAGCTGAATCCTCAGGGAGTTGGTTTGGGATTGCTTATAAGTAATATGATTGCAAGAAACCTAAGTAAAAATGAGAAAGGATTATAATTTCAATCTGAATATATGAATGGATCCTCGTTTTGGTTTTATGTTTCTAAGAATGTGTTTGAAACTGAGATCAAGGAGGAAATGGATGAAATTGATGAAGAGAGTCCAGAACGCAGGCAAAGTTTATGGAGATATAATAATATAAAAACTCATCGTTAAAGTAAATGCAAATGCACCAGCATTTTAATTGTGGATGACAATGCCTTTAATATTGAAGTGCTCAAATTTTTGATTATGAAAATAAGCCCTTCTATACAATTCGATTGCTCTCTGGATGGGTATAGTGCTATCTAGATGGTTAAAATGAACAGATGCAAGAAATGCAATGGGTATGATCTAATCTTTATGGACATTGATATGCCAACTATGAATGGAATCTAAACTACTATTTCAATAAAGAAGCAGTTTCCAAAAATACAAATCATAGGTTGTTCGGCCTATTCAAAAAAGGAGGAAGAACAATTGGCATTACAGAATGGAATGGATGGCTATTTAGTAAAACCAATTTAAATTGATTAGCTTAAAGCATACTTAAGATCTAAACTTTGACTATTATATATTATTATGTATTTTATTGCTCAATTATTTAGTCAATCAGAATGAATTCTCAAATTCGATCAGGACCAAACATATAAATAATAAAAATATCAAACATTAATTATGGGTCCCACTCAAGGAAAAGAAGTATGAATTAAATTGTAATTTAGTTATCTCCCTAAATGAGAGAGAGAGTCCTCAAATTATTTGCTAAATTCGATGTAGATGGTTCGAAGTCTATAGAAAAAACAGAAACAATCAAATATTGGTAACTTTATATAAAATTCACACCTTCAGGAAAAGCAATTTCGCAAAACTCAATACTGAGGAGTTGTTCAAATCTGTTGATACAGATAATAGTGGTACAATCTCAGAGGAAGAATGGTTAAACTTTTGGACCTCAGTTTTAAGAAGTGGACATACTGAAGAAGAAATATCCGATGAAGTATTTGATTTGTATAACTATTAGTTAGAATCGATCGAAACTGGATCATCTTGGTGCAAATTTGAGAATCTGGATAAAAAAGGCTGATCATAACAATATTTAATTATATATTCAAAGAATTGTTAATTCATTAATAATTCAATCGCTTTATGCTTTTGTGTATGAAATCTTACAATTTATTGTTGAACTGTGCGTTTCTATTAATTCTTTCCTCCTCAGGTGATTGTCTGCTTATTCTTTGAGTCCTTATGCTACATCTTTGTTTCATTTTCCTTGTCTTTTACTGTTCTTTTTCATTTAAGCTTGAAAGCACAGCACCAATTACCTTTTTTTATTTATATCCCTATACATATTAGCTGTTGTTATAATCAATCTAATAAGAAGATCTAATAGCCAACAATTGATTAATTACTTACTTTATTTATTTCTTCCGAGGATTCAGTTATAGTCACATTCCCAGTATAAGCTCTGGTTAGTTCTTTTAGTAATTTTGATCTTTTCTCGTAGTTTTATGGTGAATACAATGGAGTAGCATTCTTAATTCTTTTTGGTTAAATTTCGTAGTATTCTTGTCTTGCTAATGGCAAAGAATCATCAAATGCACACAAATCAGAAATCAAGTTTTTTTGGGGTTTTTTTAATTATAAAATATACTCTGCCATTTCATAGTACATTATGTTGTTTTTGGAATCCTTTATTTGATGTTGAGGTACTCGACTCTTATAATTTTGTTCCGATGACAACGATCTCAATTTTGTGATTGTTTCATCTAAACTCAAATCATTGAATGAGTATTTTATATCCAGATCACTATAAAATTATTTTAATTATTCCAATTTTTTTGACTCTTCTTTATTTTATACTTATATTTACCATTTAGTATCATCAGAATACTCTTATTGCATAGACTCCTCATAATTTAGTCTTCCTACCATCTGCCATCCATTTAATTACTTGAATTTATTTATTTTTGTTTTAAAAATCTTTAAACCTGGAGGACCATGTTTAATTTATGTTGAATCAATTTTACAATGATGAGCAGTACAAAATTTAAGTGCTTTACTCCTTTTCATTCCTGCTTCCCTTAATAGATCGTAATTTATGGCATCAGAAGTACAATAGTCATTAACTCTTTCAGAGGGAAGAAACCTTATGCACTCCTTATAATAACCAATCTCATCGTTTAAGTGCTTAGTATTTGAAAGTCCAACTTTTTTGTAGTTTTTCATTTTATTAATTTAATTAATTAAAAGAATTAACCTATATCATAAATTTTGGCTTATACAAAATTGAAATGTTGGCATTGACATTTGCAGACTCTTCAGAATAAAGAGATATATTCAACTTTTATTTCCCAATTAAATTACACAAACATTGATATAAAATGATTTTTATTTAACCAACCATATATCTAACTAGAAAATATTTTGATATCAAATCATTAATTCTTTAACTAAAGCATACAAAGGGCTTGAATTGAAACTTTGGGAAATTTACTTAATGATTTGAAAATTTTATATAATATAGTTACACATAAGCTTCTAATTTAAAGTAATCAAAGAGTATTGTCAAGTTAAATGTAATTTTGGTATTATAAAGAATAGATTATTGTTCTACTTTTTATCATAAATGTAATATGGGGAGTTTTTTAAAGTATTTCCCTTTTAGATGAAATATTAATTAGCTAAAAGTCATAAAATGTAATATGAGATTATTTTATTTTTCTTTTGCCTATCATTACATTCATTTAATAATGCGGAATATAAATAGTTGTTTTTTAAGAGTAAATTTATCTGATACTATTTGATAAAAGAAAACTTAAAAGTAGATATCTAATACTTAAATTATAGTTAATTTTCTCATAATTACTAAATTATAAGGTAAAATCACAATTTAGATAATTAATTTAATCTTTGAATGCTTAGCGACATAGCTATTGATTAAGATAGAATTTTTAATTTTAGAGATTTTTTTCCATAAATACAACATTTTGAGCTATTTAAATATTTTTGTTCCCTTTTATTGAAATGGTGGGAATAAGATATTAATTTTTCCAAGATATCAATACATAGGATTTCTTGATTTGACATCATACGCCAAGTATTTATTGATTAAATAGTGCTATTTATAAGGTTTAGACAATAAATAGGTATAGAAATAACTTAATCAAAAAATATTCCATAAATAATATAATGATATGTCAACCTTTAAAAATCACAAGATAGTGTTGCCATTTATCTATATTTAACTAAATATTTTTAATTATTACTCATAATTTACTACAAATATGTTAAATAAAAACTAAATGAGATGAATTAATGATTAAAATTGATAAGAAGTTGAAATTTAATGGCAAAATACCAATAATAGCACTCAAGTCACCAAAGGTCAAATTTAAAAGAAAAATTTAATTTAAATATTTTTATTTTAAATATTAATGATAAATCAGTAGCATTTAAGGATAATTTATTGCTTTTTAAACCAGTACAAAATTCTCTTTTTATGAATAAAATATATATTTTAACATATATCTGATCTGCCTACTAGACAAAGTTAAACAATAATCAAAAGAGAACTATGAGAACTTTTCTAATATATGCTTAAATATTTTGATATTTAACATAAATAAAATGAAGTTTTTATCTTAAAAACTGAAAATTTTGCCAGAAAAAAGAAAATAAATCATTTTAACTCAAATTTGGAATAAGAATCAACCATAAAAACTATAAGATTGATTTCTATGAATATGATGTATCTAATTCTATCCAAGAATAATATAAAAAACTTGCAATTCTTTATTAATAATCTCTTATATTATATTAGGGATCATAAATTCTTAGTACACTAATTTACTCTTTAGAATATTGATATAATTAGATAAACTCTTTAAATTTGAGAATTATTATTATACTACAGTTTGGATTTTAAATATTACTCCTAGATATATTATAATGTTAATTTTAATAATGATTACAATCATTTTGTATATTATGATTATCCTACAAGTGGTTCTGCTGTTTCAGATTAGGAATACTATTATTGTGGTTCTTAATTTTTTGGAATATCATCAACAGATTATTCTGTTTATTATTATGTTTACTATTATGATTAGGCTTCCTCTTCTTACTTCAATTACTCTTTTTCAGTTTATAATTCAACCTCTTATTTTTCTTCTACTTATTATACGATTTCTGCAACAGTTTCTACAACTTCCTCCATTTCCTTTTATTATAATTCCTCATTTTGTGTAGCTGCTTCTGATTGTTATTCTACTTATTCCTAAGTTTAATCTGTTTATTATGTTTAATCTTCTTAATTTTATTCAGTAGATGTATTTTCTTATGCTTATTCCTATTAATTTTCTGATTGAATATTCTATTCTGGCTATTATTATGTGTCTTCATTTTATTCTGTTTATTCTTATGTAGATTGCTATACATTCTCTGTTGATTATTATTCTTAAACTTAAGCATCTTACTACTAATCAACTTATTGTTC
This sequence comes from Paramecium octaurelia, assembly GCA_905182995.1. NCBI lineage: Eukaryota > Ciliophora > Oligohymenophorea > Peniculida > Parameciidae > Paramecium > Paramecium octaurelia. The sequence continues at coordinate 145,646 of CAJJDP010000120.1, forward strand.
TGTTTATGATTGATCAACTTATTGTTCTGTTTATGATTGATCAACTTATTATTCAGTTTATGATTGATCAACTTATTGTTCTGTTTATGTTTAATCAACTTATTATTCCGTTTATGTTTATTCAACTTATTATTCAGTTTATGTTTAATCAACTTATTATTCTGCTTATGATTGATCAACCTATTATTCAGCATTTACAACTGCTGAATCAACTTATTACTCAGCATTTCCATCTGCTGACACTTAAACTTATTAATCAACCTATTCAGCTGTATTTTCTTACTATTCAACTTATTGAGTTGCTGATTCTTAGTTTTCTACCTCCTCTTGTTGAATCAATTAAGTTATTACTTAAATAGATTGATAATAATGATACCTGTGTTTTCTCCAATCCAATTTGACATTGACTTTGCGATGAAAAAATCTAATTGAGTATCAGCCATTACAATTGGTTAATTTAAACACTTGTCGCTGGTTAAAAAGGTAACTTGGGAATTACTATTCACATCAATTGTTGAAAATTGTTATCTATTAATATATATTTTAGTATACAATTCAGGTACATAAATTGAATACACAGGAAGGGAAAAGCTCATCACTTCTTCTACTCCTTTGCAAACTTGTTTTGATGTCCCTTTGAATTGACATTCAGCATATAAAATTACGCAGTCTCCTTATGGTAAGAGATCCTTTTCATAGGCTAATAAAATTTGTTATTGTTCAGTGCTTTGTAGTGGTGATATCTATTCTGATTAGTAGTCGAAGGGTTCATTTTTATTCATCCCCTACTCCGTATTTTGAGCCAATTAATCTTCTGTGAATAACGATGTTGGTTGATCATATGAAATTTAAACTTCTGCTTCCTATCCAAAAACTGTGGTTTCATCTAAGAATTTTGTTGCACTTGCAATAGCTATAATTAAGCAGATATGAACAAATCTCATAAATAAAAAACGAATTAAATTAATAAGACATAGCTTAGTTAATTAATCCGATATTTGTTTAAAAGCAAATGCAATTATTATTATAAATAAATATAAATTAGTAATTTTCAGTAGTTTCTTTGAATAGAGTGTATAAACAATTCTAAGGAGGATTCGCAAATAATAATGAATGAATTATTTATTATTATGAAATTAATTCTCAGATTAATATGCATTTTTCATCAAAATTTTATATTAAATTTCATATTTAGTATAAGATGTTAAAAAGCATAAGATATCATTTGTTTTTAATAATTATAGAATTAAGCATATGTTTTTGATGAGAACATCTTNAGCATCTTACTACTAATCAACTTATTGTTCTGTTTATGATTGATCAACTTATTGTTCTGTTTATGATTGATCAACTTATTATTCAGTTTATGATTGATCAACTTATTGTTCTGTTTATGTTTAATCAACTTATTATTCCGTTTATGTTTATTCAACTTATTATTCAGTTTATGTTTAATCAACTTATTATTCTGCTTATGATTGATCAACCTATTATTCAGCATTTACAACTGCTGAATCAACTTATTACTCAGCATTTCCATCTGCTGACACTTAAACTTATTAATCAACCTATTCAGCTGTATTTTCTTACTATTCAACTTATTGAGTTGCTGATTCTTAGTTTTCTACCTCCTCTTGTTGAATCAATTAAGTTATTACTTAAATAGATTGATAATAATGATACCTGTGTTTTCTCCAATCCAATTTGACATTGACTTTGCGATGAAAAAATCTAATTGAGTATCAGCCATTACAATTGGTTAATTTAAACACTTGTCGCTGGTTAAAAAGGTAACTTGGGAATTACTATTCACATCAATTGTTGAAAATTGTTATCTATTAATATATATTTTAGTATACAATTCAGGTACATAAATTGAATACACAGGAAGGGAAAAGCTCATCACTTCTTCTACTCCTTTGCAAACTTGTTTTGATGTCCCTTTGAATTGACATTCAGCATATAAAATTACGCAGTCTCCTTATGGTAAGAGATCCTTTTCATAGGCTAATAAAATTTGTTATTGTTCAGTGCTTTGTAGTGGTGATATCTATTCTGATTAGTAGTCGAAGGGTTCATTTTTATTCATCCCCTACTCCGTATTTTGAGCCAATTAATCTTCTGTGAATAACGATGTTGGTTGATCATATGAAATTTAAACTTCTGCTTCCTATCCAAAAACTGTGGTTTCATCTAAGAATTTTGTTGCACTTGCAATAGCTATAATTAAGCAGATATGAACAAATCTCATAAATAAAAAACGAATTAAATTAATAAGACATAGCTTAGTTAATTAATCCGATATTTGTTTAAAAGCAAATGCAATTATTATTATAAATAAATATAAATTAGTAATTTTCAGTAGTTTCTTTGAATAGAGTGTATAAACAATTCTAAGGAGGATTCGCAAATAATAATGAATGAATTATTTATTATTATGAAATTAATTCTCAGATTAATATGCATTTTTCATCAAAATTTTATATTAAATTTCATATTTAGTATAAGATGTTAAAAAGCATAAGATATCATTTGTTTTTAATAATTATAGAATTAAGCATATGTTTTTGATGAGAACATCTTATGCGTGTAACTTAAATAGAATCAGATTCATATTTATATGATTCGAGGGTATTATTCCATTGATTATGAAACTCTAAACTTGATGAATTTAAATTTGATTATAAAATTTAGCAATAATCAGAAAGATTTTATAAATTTAAAAAAAGGGAATATATAGGGAAAATACTAAACATACAAGTTGGATTGAATATATGTTAAATCCCTACTTATGTAAAAAAAAAGTGAGAAAAGAGAATATTATTTGGAAATAGATTACCATTTAATGTTGTTAACTTAAAATTGATTCTTTGATAATATAAGTATTTAAATCGAAATTGATTGTTATAGTAATAATTTAAACGCGAAATGTAAAATTGTATATCAATGAACTAATCTAACTCATCAACCCCAATTAATACGGTCACAGTATATCAATATGGTCAGAATCCTTTGTAGGTCAGTTTGGCATAAGCGAATTCACTTGATAGTCTAATTAAGTTAGTTAGTAGGAAGCTGTCTTTTAAGAAAATTAGACTTTTTGACCATAAATGCTAAGAATTGTTCGATGAAGATCTTAAATACCTCAAGAATGGGAACAAAATCTATATCACAACCAATGGTAAGTGTTTGGATGGTCGATTTGTCTTGTTTGAATATAATCCGATATCAGTCCTGTGCAAAGGTGGTTAGGCGACGGTAATGTTGATTTCCCATAAAACTACTTGTGAGGAGCGAGCTCTAAAGTTTATAAGTGAAGGCTAGGAGAATTAATACTTGTATATTGCTCGGGAGGCTGTGATATTGGAATAATTAAAACATCGAAATATAGTCAAACTCCATAAATATAAGTTGTTCCCTGAGAGGTCAGAGGCAGTCTTGGAATTGGAATACTTGAAAGGAGGGTCCTTGTTGGATTATGTGTTAGGTAGAATTTGTGTTTAATCTTAGATCATGGTGCTTTAGACGAACCAACTGCTCGCATTTTTTTTAATCAGATTTTGGATGGCATCTCTTACTGCCACAAAAATAATGTAATTCATAGAGATTTGAAGTTGGATAACATTCTTCTTTGTGACAATACCGATTTACGAGTATTTAATATAAATAAATATTATAGATTAAAATTATAGACTTTGGTTTGGCTTATTTGTCTGGCACAGGTATTCCATTTGATGAACCATTAAATGTTGGGACGGTTCTTTACGCCTCCCCTGAAATCGTCTTTGGGAAATTAAAGACTGTCAATTTTTCAGTTGATATCTGGGCCTTGGGAGTCATTCTATATTATTTAGTGTTTGCTGAATATCCTTTCAAAGGTGAGGAGAATACAGACATACTCTTGAATATAAGTGAGGGGAATTATAATATTCCCAAATAGGTGAGTTGGGAACTAGTCAGCTTATTAACTGATTTGTTCAATCCTGATCACGAGAGTAGAATAACATTGAAGGAAATACGATAACACAAATGGGTTAGAGGGTAGATCCAAAGTAATCACCAATTGAGTATTCCACTTTCAGAAATGCCTACCACTTCAAAGGGATAATAGACTTTTGAAAATTCTATCAGGAAAACAAAAGAGGATATCTTACATCAAATTGAAAAATAACAACTCAGTAGCATCCATTCAGAGAAACTCTATAAAAGATTAACACCCAAATCATGTATGTAGAATTTACTCAAGTGAATTACTTTTGGAAATATTGATAATATTTATATTATTTATTAAGAGTGAATAGTATTTCTGTGAGTTATATTTAAAAAGTATGTTAAATCTTCTAAATTTTGGAAGCATTAGAAGGTAGTTCATAGATCTATTTAATTAATTAATTATAAATTAAATTTATTTTATTTTATCTCCATAATTATTTATTGACTATTGTTGTATATAAAAGTGAAAATTTTAAAACCTTGTTGTGTCTTTTTCGTAATTCTATTTAGATTTCGTTACAATAGTAATTGTTGTAATAATTAGAATTAAAGTGGATTAGCATAAATTATATTATATTATAAGTTAATTTTTGAAATGGCAAGTCGTTTTATTCAAAATTCATTTCATCAATAAGAATCTTAAAGGCCAAGTAGAGCCTTATCAGAACATTAAAAAAGTAGAAGTGAAAAAGGTGGTCAAAAAGTACATCATAAGAGTCATGCATCTCATCACTATAATCCTTTGGTTATACCTTGTGATTGGGTCTTGGCTGAGAATCATGCTAAAGCAAGAAGAGTGGCAAGAGAATTGGAAGTTGAGAATTAATCAACATGCCCTTGTTGTGGGTATTCAATAGAGAGAACTGATTTAGAATTTGATTGCGATCCATTAGAGATGAAATTCTTAGGGTCTGGATTTCCATTGTTTTATATGTTTATAAAATACTGTATATTCATCTTAGTAGAATTTTGGTTATTGAAAGGGATGTTTTGTTTGGCTACAGATTTGATGGGGGATTATTGTTATAATTAAGAAAAGATTAAAATATAGGATCAAGCTCACCACTCTATTCATGATCATTTGAACTAGTAGCATCACCATAAGCATAAATCTGATAATTCAATATGTGGTGGGTCTTTGTGGCATTTTGTGAGTTTGGCTAATGTATATGATAGAGAGGATATTAGAAATTTGTAATCAAACCTGTCACTAGTTGTTGTGTTTGCCAATATGGTTTCATTTCTGTTCTTCAGGAAGGCTCAAAGAAGCATAGATATAGAAGTAGATGAATCACAATTGACTCCATCAGATTATACTATTTGTGTTAAGAATATTCCAAAGCTGAATGAGGATTACAAGGAAGTGTTGAAGAACATCTTTTAGAATTATGCAGCTGATGGAAGGGAGTTATCAGTAACTAAGATTGTGTTGGTGTATAATTTGGATGAAGTAATTGAATTGGAGGAAGCATTGAAGGAAATGATAAGAGAGAAATAGGAGTATCTATTGGAGAATGGCATGAATTTTACAGATTTCAAAGTTAAATAGTTGGATGAGAAGTTAGAGTCTTTGGAATAAAAGATTCATCAAAAAGAGCATGAACTATTTATTAACAAAGAAAAATTTGCAGGAATAGCATTTATAAGTTTTTTGACTGAAGAAATGAAGTAGTTGGTGTTGTAACACAATCCTCACACTTCATGGGAAAGAATCAAAGCATTCTTTAATCATGGGTTGACAGGAGATGTAAAAGAAAAGGGGTTGATTTTTGAAGGACACAAATTGTATGTAGAAGAAGCACCAGAACCTAATGACGTTGATTGGGAATTCATCCATATCTAAACAGGATAAAAAGTGAAAGCACGTGTAATTGCATGGTCTATATCTATAAGTTTTATGGCTGGTTGTTTCTTTTTAATTTGGTTTTTGAGTGAGTTAGCAGAGAGAATGAATGAGTAAGTAGAAGAGCAAGAAAAAAAGGGTATTAAGGACTCTTTGACTTAGACTATAGCCTTTTTAACTAGTTAGTCTATTTCTTGGACTGTAGTGTTTTTTAATAAGTTTGTTATTGGAAAGGTGTATCATTTAATTGTTGATTTGGAAAAAATATCAAATAAGACTAAATTCAATATCAGTTTTGCTAGAAAACAGTCAGTTGCTTTATTTATTAATACTGCTTTAATATCATTGGTGATTGACTTCTATTTGACAGGGAACGTAATTGGTAAGGGTGGTTTCATTTATAATGAATCTAATGTGTTCTTGCTTAATGCATTTATTCCACCTATTGTTTGGTTTGTGGACCCTTGGAGTATCTAGAAGGATTATCAAAGGTAGAAATAATAGAAGAATGTAAAGAATTGTGTATTGACTTAATAAGAGGCAAATGAAATAATGGAAATGCCTGATTATTCTTAGGCCAAAAGATATGGTGACATAATGAAGACAATGTGGTTCACATTTTTTTATGGAGATATCATACCTTTAGGCATATTGTTCAGTATTATGGGTTTAACATTGTACTATTTTGTTGATAAGTATAATGTTCTGAGGAGAAGGACAATCAAGGAATCGTTATCAAAGCATCTGAGTATCGAAATGATAGAGATGTTAGAGTTGATTATAATATTTACAGGGATTGGCAATACTGTGGTTTCAAGTATACTGTTTGGGGAAGTCAAATGGTAAGATTTTATTATAATCATAATTGGAGTAGTGTACATTTTACTGCCAATGGAAGACATTTCTAGTGTTTTATTTCCACTTGAATAGAAGGATGAAGTCTAAACGTATTATGAAGCTGAGGAATACTTTAACACTGATTATGATAGAGAGAATCCAGTAACGAGAAGAGAGATATTACATGAGATTGCCAAGAAAAAATGAATTTTATTTTATTTATTAATGATTGTAATTAAGACAGAAGAACTTAATTATCTAATATATACCTACTTTTTGGAATAAGGTTATTCACACAGTGCTTTTGCTTTGATTAACGAAGTGAAAATAGATAAACTACTTTATCGTGATGATGTTAAGCCGGGTCAACTAATTAATTTATTGGAAAAGGCTTTGTTATTTTAGCAATTGCAGGACCATATTTAGATCAATTAATATTATGAATGCAAAGTGCCCTAACTACTAATACAAAAGCATGTTTGTTAATTCACGGAGAAAAAGCAATTGGCTGAGAAGTAAGAGAGACGAGATCGTGAAATAATGATTCAGAATGCATTGATGAGAAGTCAGGAATTTGTGTCTCGCAATGGACAAACAATGGATTTAAATGTTGAATTATAGTAGGACATAATACAATTACAGGACGAGATCTTACTGAGTGATTGGAATGCTCAAAAAAACATTTTGGCAATATATCAACTCAATTGCATTAAATTCATCCAAAACAATTAAATCATACAAATAATGCCCACAGTTGTAGGGGAAAGCTTTTCCAGAGTCAAATTAATGAAGTTTGATAGATCGAGCGGCAACAATATGTTAATAGTATATGAAAATGGCGCTGCAAAAGTGATAGACACTACGATTCAAATCATTAAAATGTTCAACATCAAAAATGCAAGCAAATTAATGGACTTCCATTGGAATCTCAACTGGCCTAATGTGGTTGCTCTCATTTTTGAGAAGGATGTCGAAGTATTTATATAAATAGATATCTTTAGATAGTGGACATATACAAATGCCAAACTTTGAAGTACTTGGAAAATGTGATTCATTTTGAGTGGAGACATTTTGATCACTTCATCGTAATGGATCTTAATTATTACATAAATTTAATGCAGATTGATATTGACAAACCACAATTATAATTAAAAGCAGAATTAGAGACTACTCTGATTGAATTCAACAAAAGGAAAACCCTATTAGCCTCATTCTCAAGTACCTTGAATGTCATAAAGATATGGACATTGCAAAATGATGAGTATGTGTTCGAAATAACAGACGATCAGAAAATTTTGTAATTTTGTTGGTGTTCTTCCTAAAATGCCAATTATTTGATCACACTAACATCTTAGACTCTCAATATATGGGATGTTGAATTTGGATAGATCAAATCTACTTATGAAATAGACTTCAATGTTTCTAAGATGGTTTCTATGGATCTCTTGAATGACACTCCTTAAGTGGTGTTGATTGGTGAAAAGGTTGTACTGTACGATTTGATAAACAAGAAGAGAAGAGTGTTCAATTGCGATACTCCTAATAAAGTGCTGCGCATCAATGATGAGGAGATTCTGTTCATATTTAGGAGTAGTTACATTGTTTACAAAAAAAATTGATATATTACATAAATATATATAATTTATTATGTTTCAAAGTCAATTCGAGCAGACTGGGAAGACATCCCAAATGTAATAGAATGTGGTGGGGGAAGTATGTAATTTTGAAAATCAATTCAATTCAAGAGTGGTGTATTCAAGGAAATTATACTAATACCTCTTAATCCAAATGATCGTTATATGTACACTATTTGAATTAAAGTGCTAGCATTATTCATATATTGGGTATATGCTTCCCCTTCTCTAGATTCCTATTTAGAGGGTAAGCCATGGCTATTTTGGCTCTGTCTCTTCATTTCAATAGGCACAGCCACATTGGCATTGATATTCAGAAAGGATGTAGCAGTATTCCCTTGGAATTGGGTGGTGTTTGTCACCTTCACACTGTCTATTTCAGTCGTCTGTGGTACCTTAGTGGCTTTGGGAGACTCAGTTGTTGGTCTTTTAGTTTTCAGCAGTCTTGCAAGTATTTAATTCAGAATTACTATATAGGCATGGTGTTTTTCTTGTTTATGTATTCATTGACAGTCAAAAGAAGACTCACCTATTAGGGATCAATACTATTTATATCAGCTAGCATCCTCCTAATTTTTGAAATCTTCACAATCTTTACTGAAGTTTCCCTCTTTTGGTTGTCTAGTGTTTCACTCTTTGCTTTCCTTTTGGCATTTCTCCTGATTTATGACACCTACACTAATGTTAAGTATAAATAGCATATGATTATCTAGTTCAGGAGATCAATATGATGTCAATTAAGCTGATGAAGTGTCAGGAAGTGTGATCATCTATTGGGATGTGATCTTGCTTTTCTTGAAGATGAATGAACTTATTAAAGATTACTTAGTGAGGGAACGCAATTGAATAATATTATTAATGAAGATTATTTTATTATTGCTACCATATCTTGCATTGAGCACAATACATCCTGAAGGTAACATGGACTTTGTTAAGTATTGCAAATACTTCAATTATCCTGTGGAAGAGCATGTTATCTAAACAGAGGATGGATATCTTCTAACATACTTTAGAGTATAAGCAAAAGGAACAAAAATGGTTTCCGGCAAAAAAGTTGTTCTTCTCCAACATGGACTCTTAGATAGTAGTGATACATTCATTATCAATGACGAAGACAAAGCACCTGCCTTCTTGATCGCTAATAAAGGCTATGATGTGTGGCTTGGTATTTTAGAAATATTTAAATAGGCAACAACAGAGGAAACAAACATGGCAGAGCCCACGTCAAAAAGAATCCCTTCTTTTGGTCATTCTGGGATTTCACATTAGAAGATTTCGCTATCTATGATCTTCCTGCAGGATTTAAATACATTGTCAACAAGACTGGCCAAAAAATCCAATATATTGGACATTCTTAAGGAACAGCCTAAATGCATATTCATTTATCTCTCTTCAAATAAAGTGTAGTCAGAGACAATCTGATATAATTCATTGGAATGGGACCTGTTGCTTGGGTTACAACCAAATATTCTCCTTTAGTTCGTCTGCTTGACACTAATTTCTTGGAAGTTTTGGCAACATTTGGATTACATGAGTTCATGCCTGGAGATTCATTCCTCACATCAGAAGTGGGCAGAGTAGTTTGTGGAATCATGGAAAATCTTTGCGGAGATTTGATTGGATCATTTGTTTCAGCAGATCCAGTTCTTGACAACTATGACAGATATGACGTATTAGCAGGACATTCTCCTGCTGGTACTAGTGTCAAGAATCTCAAACACTGGTAATAATTCACTAGAACTGGAGAATTCAAGAGATATGATTATGGAGACAAGGAGAACTTGAAGAGATACGGAACCAAGAAGGCTCCCTAATATGACTTATCTAATATCGATGTTAAGTAATTCTGAAGTATTATAAAATAGGATTTTCTATATTGCTGGATACGATGACTTGTTGGCTGCACCCAAAGATGTGAATCACTTGTTCTCAGCATTGGTAAATGCACCAAATAAAGAACTTAAATTCTATGATGCTGGTCATTGTTCCTTCATGTGGGGAAGAAAATTGCCATATCTTGAAGATTTATGGGCTCATCTAGAATGATATATATACACATATTATCATCATAATAATAAATATTTATTTTTAATTAAAAATTCAACCTCCTCGGTTGTAACATATTATAAATATTAATCAAACTATTCAGTTTTAATATAAATTATAAACCATATGGTTTTTCGTCTCTTCAAAAATTTAATATGTTTATCTAATCTACCTTAACCTCTTTTTTAAGAAGATGACCAAAATTATTTTAAAAGTGATAATAAAAGATAATATGGTTACGAGTAAAGTTCGGGAATACTTATCTTCCAAACGTTTGTCTCTTCCTATTATAAATTAATAAATTGTTAATCCTAAGAAGAATGTCTCAGTCACGATTACACTAAATGGTTATTCAAAATTCTTACGCTAAACTAGTTATTACTAATAAACCTAGCTTCATCTGCCTTAATTATAAATAACTCCACAATTCTAAAGCAAAGATAAAACCTAAAATGATGATGATAATAAACATGAAGATACCACGGCTGGAATAGCTTCCCATTAAATCAAAAATTATGCCATATTAAAAAAGATGTTGGTTGTAAGGATTGCGAAGACATTACAAAATGAGAGCCAAACCATAATGTGATAAAATCTATCTCCTGTATGAAGCATCGTATATAAATCTTAAGAACCAGAGCCATTCAATAGCCTGTCGTTCATTTATAATTTGTAAATAGTTATATTATAAATTGATAACGTTATCAAAGAATGGGAGGAATGCAGAATAGAACTATAATTTAATAAATAACAATTTCAAGACATAAAATTACTACCAGAGTATCTCATCATTTAGCGCTATTGACTGGAAGAAACTTATTTGTTAACTACATTTTACTTAGTTTATTTTGCAAACCGGATGCCATAAGGGAAATGGAGTCGACTCGGCCTCGATCATTCTTCATCGTGGAATTCTTGACAACAAATCTAGTCACTGATTGAGATGATGACTTGTAAATATTTCGAGTTGGTGTAAAACTCTGGAACTCTTGCTGCTTCTTTAGCTTTCCCATTTGAATCAGCCATTAACGATACATCCAATCGTCAGTCTATACCGATTTGTCAACCATTAGGGGTGTCTCTGGTTATTTTACTTAGTCTAATTATCGTACTCTCAATGGAGCTTGGATTCTATATAAAGGATTCTTGGGCTTTTGGCTACTCATTGGCGGTTTTTATTCTGAATTTTTGGAGGGGGACTCCTGCAAGATCGATGCTTTTTGTGAAGCTATTGTTGATTTTAAATTACTATTCGGTTATTATGGTTTTTTTTTATTATTTGTTTCCTATTATTTTAAAAGGTTTTTCTGTTTGATTGAATAGGTCTTGGGTTGGAACAATTGAACCAACTCATCATCTGACAATTCTGCCTCAGATTGACTTGAATCTGATCCTATATCTTGATCATCAGTCTGAGGCATCTTGCCCAATTCTTCCAACATCTATTGCTAAATATCCGGCTAATTAGATTAATTAGTGAACTCTTTTGTAGTGTCCTTGACAATCTGAGACAAGGCATTGCATATACTGACACCACAATTCAAATAATCCTTGATCTAATAATGTTTTTTCTGTTGACCATAGAAACTACATTCATAAGTGTAGACCCAGTTGATTTTGAGTTCTCTCCAAATTTGAATCCTGGCAGTTTTATCCTTTGCACTCTCAACCCTGAATGTGCAAGAGGAATAATCCATGAATGGATTTACCTTGGACATCAAAAGTGCAAATACTCTCTCAATAGTCTTTACTTAAGATGAGTAAGCGCAACCATATACAAATGATGATTGTCTAAAATATAAATCCTCATTACTTTCTTGAATGACCATGCAAATCAACTACCAACAATATTTGCCTTTCCTTACTAAATCCTTTTACATATTTTTTCGCATAATAAACACTCGGATGTAAATACTTGTTGGGCTTCTTCCATCTTCTATTGAGATCACCTCCTTCAAGACCACACCTGTAATTTCCATTGACTACCCCGTCAGTATTCATCATTGGGAATATTTTGAAAATGCAATTCTATCTCAAATAGTCTGCCTATGGATTATTAGATGTCAGAAAGTCTATAATGCCTTGCATAACGTAGGATGCTTGAGGCTCGCCAGGATGTTATCTGGCTAAAAACACTACTCCCTTTCTAAAAGCCCTCTTCTACAACGAATTAGAAGTGATAGTTAGGACTTCACATGTATTTCCACCAAGAGTTGTACACAATACTTTTCGAGATAAGTATCTGAAATATTAAAATTTAAAATTACTAGTTTCGTTCTTGATCTTCCAATTGGGTATTCAAAAACTCCAATAGATTTGTATAAGTATAAGGGTAGGAGTGAGCAAAGTAAACCTTGTCTCCTTCGTGTTTAAAAGTGTAATGAAATCTTAGTTGATAATATTTCTTCTTCAAAGATAGAGGATACTCTTTCATGAATATGCTTTTGAAATAGCTTATGTTAAATCCATCTCTACACCATTCAGTGCCTGTTAATTGATTTTCTTTTACAGAATAGACAGCTGGTTGTAGGCCTTCATTAAATAGACTCCCAGTTTTGAGCTAAAATTAATTACTGATCCAAATACATGATTGAGGATATTAAACTATATGGTTTAACCTGCTTTGGCTCCGGTTATGCTAAAAAAAAACCATTATGTGTTGCCTCTTGTATTGATATCATTTTGAATTATGAGATCATAAACATTTTATGCTTTTTTGAATGCGCAGAAAAGATTGCCTGATTCAAAATTGGAATCAAATTATATTTAGTCAGAAGGACAAGGTGTTAATTTTTAATCAAAAAGTGCTTCTCCTCTGAAGAAGACTCTTGGTTATGTTCTTCATTTAGAATTGTCCATACCTCTTAAAATTGGCTATGAGACTAGCAAAATATGTTCGGTCATTTGAAGTCCTTTTGCCCAAATCCAACTGGTCGAATCGTTTGTATACTAAATTCTGTTTATTCTCTTCGTAATAATCTAGGAGTGTCCTATTCTCATCAGTCACCTAAATGTCAGGGATCGAGCAATCTCGTTTTAGGGACTCCTCAAAAAAAGTTGTATAGGTTTTACAAAATTGAGGAAGCGGTCTTATAAGATCTACAATTAAATTACTTGAGAGGATATAAGGATTTAACATCTATGTCAATTGTCAATTTACGAGGCAATAATTCATTGGGAGGTGCCAGTTTGGTGAGTGTCTCATACACTTAAAGATCATCCTCACTCGAACTGTCATTGTTTTAATTATTGTTGGAATTCATTTAATTTATATTATTTATAGTTAATAGCACTAAATTAGGAAAATCAATTACATTTCTATTCGATTATTATTAATTAATGAATAATAATTATATCCAAACCAGATAGTGGGAATAATAATACTCCAAACATAAAAAGTCAGTCGAATAAATTGAGCAGAGAAACAACAAATTCCCTGATCAAGTCGAAGAAATTCTATAAAGATGTAACATATATCTTCCTAATCAAGAAAAGGACGCAAATAAAAAAGTTCAAAATAGTTAGAATTTCAAATAAAAAGAAGTCCTCTCTAGAATTACTGCTTCCAACCTTATACTCTCAAAAAAGCTGTAACAAATAGAAAATAGAAAGCAAACCAAGTTTATGTAAAATCGGTTATTATCAATTATAAGTGATGCTCCAATCCGTCTGTCCACTAAGTCTATCAGAGATGAAAACTATAATAAAATCAAAGTGGAAAATCATAAGCAATTTGAAAGAATTACTCAAGTTAAAGGAACACTATAAAACTAATGATTATTATAGCAATAATTTTATTGATATATTTTATAATATTATATAGTATTTTTATAAATTTTATAATGCTGAGAACACAGTATAAGTAGTCATTGAATCTTCCATTTTATATTAGTTTAGATCAAAGAGTATTTCTGAGTATTTTATCTTCGAATTTAGTGTTGTAGAATTTATGGAGAATCTAATTATTGACATGAGTTAATTATTGAAAACTTACTTTAATTCTACTTAGGCTGTTCTAAGTCTCTTGTTGATATCCTATTATTAATTAACTTGTTAATATCTTTTGTTCTTCTCATTTCGTTTATTTGTTTCACCTAAAATGATCTTTGGCTGTGAGGAGAAGAAATTATCGACTTTTAAATAATTTTTTTGCTTGTTTAAAAATCTGTGGATCCATATTTTTAGAATTATCGTTATCTTTTGATTTGAAACTCTTTGATCTTTCTCTCTTTTTTAAGAATCGATAATTCTTTATGTTTTATTTGGAATGTATTAAGTTATCCACATTCGCTGCATTCACAGCTTTTTCTTTTTGATTTTTTGCTCTTTTCTGTGCATATTTATTCAAATCTTTGTGCTCCTTATGTTTATATATTCTTTATTGAAATTGACCTAAAGGTTTACCTAATTCGTCTTCCATTTTCACTTTCAATTTAACTAAATTCACTAGGAATTTCAGTCCTAATCTCATCGCCGAAGCTCTACTTTCTTTTGATCCTCTGCTATTTACTAAATAATATTTCTTTTAGCGTTGGTAAATTAGAGTGTTGTAATTGAAAATGACCCTGATTTCCGCATTATTTACAATAACACGATTTTCTTCTAAAAGGATGCTCGAATTGGGTTGATGTTTTAGGATTTTCAAAGGATTTGTTATGATCTAGATTCAAGGAGAGGGTAGATGTCATTTACATTTATGATATACAGAATTAAATAATATTTTTGACTTACTTATAATGATGTTGAATATGGTATTATTCTAATATATTCTGAGTGAATTCACAGTTTAGATTTAATTATTATAATTATGAAAATCTATAGAATTTATAAATATCTTTGGGTGCAAATTTAAATGGTTTAAGTAAACTTAATATTATTATAAAGTAGAAAAGGCGATTAAATTTACTATTTAGTAAGTACACATGAAAAGATATATAATCAAAATTTCTGTTTTCGTAAGAGTTCTTAAATTAAAAACAGGAAAGATAAAACGAACATAACTATTTAGATAATAAGGTAGGAATCAGGAATATATGTAAACTAGGATATTAATCTAACTGCTACGATCATTAAATTAATACTAAATTAAAAGGATTTATTGCTAGTGATTGTATGAGTTGAGTTTGAGATCAATTCTTAATATATTGTAAAGTGTTCAATTGCATTGCCATCTAAATAAAGTTGAATATCCTATATAGAATAAGACTGAGCAGAGATAATCTCGAAAGTGATGGGAGCATATATGTTTTTGGTGACGACAAATGTTACTCCCTTTTATGGTAAAACAATGAGTTCCAACAGATTTGGTTCTAAAATGATGGGTGGTATTAAAAGCAATAGGAAAGCAAAGCCTGAATTTGAATTGAAAGTGTACTCACTAAGGCGAAACCATAGATTCTTTTTTTGGACCTCTTAAGATATTCGTCGATACTATTTGCCAAGGGATCTTCGATAGCATCTCTGTCATTAAAATAGTACTTTTCTTTAATGAAACTGGATTCAGACTGTCGCTTCATTTACTTAATTAATTATAAATATCTGATTATTATAAACTATAATGGAAAATATCAAAAAGAACGAATATTCTCTTTGGATAACTAAAATTATGTATCAATATGGAGTAATAAGACATTTCGGTATAGAATGAAGGCATCATTCATATTCATATCAACATTAATAAGTTGAAGAATGATACCAAGTTAGTGATTTTCATAATCTTAATATGCATAAAATAATTATTAATTATTTTAATAACACTAATAATTAGGAATATATAGATAATAGTGCAATGCCAAATCAGATTAAGGATTGGAAAATTGACATAATTCGATCACTTACAGCCTTGGCATTAAGACCCATATCATAGGACAATTCTTTAATAATAGGGCTGTTTTCTTGTAATTACATCCTAATTGACGAATTATTGAATGATTTACTTGTTGACAGTAGGTCGTTCTGAATTTTGCAAGACAAGGTATAGTGCATCACAGAGTCTTTCCAATTTCTAGGCTCCTTGGCCTTAAAACTCTTCTGGCAGAAATGCATTCCAAGCATTGGAGATGTTAAGCAGTTCCTTTAGTTGTACATTGGGTCCTATTAGAATAAAATGTGAGCCTATACCTTTGGGATCTCTACCACTTACTAACCATGGATGTTGCAATAATTATTCAGTGTATTGTCTTTGTCTTGGATCTATTTTAAGGGTTGAACATAAAAATTGAATAAATTCTGGACTGAATTTATCGGATGGGAGTAATTCTAGTATTGTAATTTTGGTAGGTTCAGATACTATCTTTTGATTCTATTCAACTAATGAAATGACTTTCGATTCACTATGAAGTAAGCAACAAGTATCTTTGAGGTGATCGGTATATTTTGCAATTTCTTCAATGATGATTCTCGATCCTTCATAGATTTGTTAGGCTTTGGGATGAAATTCAAGAGTTCCGATGGCACAATTCAAGACTAGCCAACCTAATTTCCAAATGTCATTGGCTCTCTCCAGAATGAAATCTTCTTGGGCAGGGAAATGGACTTTCTCGCTTGATGCTTTGCTCCAGAGAGAAGGGGTTTCTAGAATTGTTGGGTCATAAAGACTACTCATAAGGTTGAATAAAGCACCTTTGAACATCTTTAGGTTTCCCAAGGATGTAAGAATTAAAGAGCTGATTCCCTTGGACTTAGACTCTGTATTGCAAGCCTTGACCTAATTTAACAGTGCCATCTCTGAGGAAGAGTATTTGTGATGGTCCAAGAGCCCCATGACATTAGGCTCCTTGCTAATGAATTTTTTGTAATCCTTAGAGAATTGGTGGTACAAGCTACTTGATACTTCTCTCTGGAAGGAAGCCCATGCTTTCAAGAAGATTCTAGGAATGAGATTTAAATATTCACTTATAATGAACCACCATTCATATATTCCATGACAATGGATACGTAGCCTTCGGGTGTGTTCCAAAAGGTGGCGTAGACTTGAACATGCAAATTTGAATTGGCAAATTTGTTCTACCAAAAGGAGATCCAGTCTTTTAAGTTTTTACGAATTTCCTTGTTGTGCAAAGGTTCCTAGATGTCAAAGTAGATAAATACTTCTTTTACAACATAAAGTTTCATGGTTGGAGCATGTAGCATTTTTTTGACAGGACTCTGATCACCATAGGCTATTAATTTAGAATCGATATTAACATCGTAATGTGCCTGTGGTAATCATGTCTTCTATGCGCATCTAACCTTGGACGAGAGTACTGATGCTGAGGCCTAATTCCTCATGAATTTTCTTTTGGTCTTTCATGAACTAACGAAAAGGTGCTAATGGATTCTTGGATTGCTAGTTGTGTTCGCGCTAGGGTTTGATTTATAATTAATGCCTTCAAGGGACTTAACATTTGGCTCACCTACTTGTACTCTTGTATTGCCTCTATGTTCTGCAGATTCTGTTGTACTTATTGTTTCTACTCCTTCTTCTACGCCAAAGGTTCTATCTATTTCTTTTGTGGTCTGAATTACACCATAGTAATTACTTTTTATTTGCAAATGCTGGAGGCAAACGACTAATATTGATTTTTGGTTATCCTCTCTTTTGAGTGGTCTATAATGATTGCTCATCGATCACTTCAGCCTTCTTCGGCTCTTCATTCTTAATACTATTGAATGAGTGAGAACTCATTATTTTAGGTCCTTTCGAATCGTTCATTATATAATTATTTCAATAATTTAAAAATAACTCATCTTCTAATTATTCGATGCATCTATCTGCCATTTGTATTTTGTGTAATCTCTTGGGCTTGCTTTCTTCTCTATCTACTTGCTTGAAAACCTTCCTTCCCACTGGAACTACTACTCCATTGGTGTAATCAGTGTTATCAAATACTCTTGATCCAATTGATCCAAAATAACTACCATTTCTTTGTACTGTTTACACTTACATTAACTATTATTGTTTTTATCTTTGCTTTTCCAATTACTCCAAAATCTCATAATCGTAAACTTTCTATAATTTTGGTTGTTCGAATTACAAAGTGTTATCTGAAAAGAGCTATGAAACACAGTATGAGGCAGGAGTTATCATTTGTTGAACCCCCGGAGTCACTTTTGGCCATTCAACTTCATAAACAAAATTCTTTACTTTGCCCTTAGGATCCTTCTTAGGAGCCTCATACTTTTGAGGTTCAGGATATTAAAATTCGAATGGATCTTTGACCCTCATTTTTGTAAGGTATGCCTCAACCTTATCCCTTGGTCTGGTCACATTAAACTATGCCAATTATTTCTTTAGCAAAATCTACTCAGGAGTTTCCTCAACCTTTTTAATTTCCTAAGGTTATTCTACTGCGTGTAAGAATCCATAAACTTACATTCTTTTTTCAGATAATTAGTTTTTTATTTGCTTCTTTCTCTCTTCCTCCTCTTCCAATTACTTCTACATCTCCTCTCGCTATTTCTTCATCAATCTCCTCGTGAATTCAGCATCGTCATCCTCCTTCCTCCTCTCTCTCATATGAGACAATGCCAACCACAACAATTTGCGTTTGGCTGTGGTGTAATCATTCTTCGTAAGAATAGTGTCTCCCATTAGGTCCAGATTCATCACAAACACTTTATATATGGCATACACTATCAAATCGCCCTGGTCTCCTGGCTATTCGTAATCCAACATAAAATCATTGAAATTCTTGATCTAAATCCCAAAAGTATCCAATATGAATTGAGAAGCAAACGCAGATATTGCATTAAAACTAGTGTTTTTGTCTGTTCTAAAATCAATAATCCATGGCTGTAATTCCAAAATTATCATGTTCCATTTGTTTTTACATCTCATCAATATTACAATGGGAGCATTTTATTTATTACCATCATACTTGAATTTAGACAGAGGCACTTGAGTGATCAATTAACCATCGTACAATATGACATTCCCAAAGGATGGCTTGAATTATGTGAATTATAGTTTACATTGTAATCCTCACTCGTTATAATCAAAAAGTAAGGAGCTATCTTCTGAGTTATCTAATTATATTTAATTATGTAATTGAGATAGAGAATAACAAGTTGAATGCTCAACTCAAAATTGGGATCCACTATGAAATTGTCCAGATCCTGCTTACTGATTTTGGTATTGTAGGCTTCCACAATAATGCGATCTCCATCACAATCACTGTAGGTTTCTTAGTAGATCCGTAACATCTTAAGTAGAACTGACTATTTGTAATCATGAAATTCTAACACATCTTAATCTTTCATCATTAGTATATATATATTATATTTTCTATTTATCAATTCTTTTTGATCCTCTTCTTCACTTAACTCTTTTGTCTCTAATTATTGCATTCACAACATTTGCATTGCGATGTGCATTTCCTTCCTCTAATGAAACATTCACAGTATCCCTTCTTGCAATGAGTCTTTTTACATTTACAACCCCAAACTTGTCTTGTGTCGAATGAATCCAAATCAGATTGCGATACCCTACATTCCTTCAACTTGACCTTCTATAATGCCTGCACCATTTCCACCTTATGGTTCCCATCATTAAAACAGCCTTTACATCTACATTTCGAAGAACATGCCTTCCTCTTATGAAAACACGAACAATAAAGCTATAGACACTTAGTTTTGGAACATTGACATGGTTTCAAGTCAGAATCATTCGAAAACGAATCCTCAACCTTAAATTAGTATTATTCTCATACTCCATAATCTACTCTCCTTCTGGTTCTTTGCCTTTACTCCCTGTCTTTTGTCCCCCTTGCTTGTTTTGGTTTATTTTCTTCCTCTATATGATTTTGTGATCGATCACTGAATCTAAGTTACTTTTAAGAACTGTAATTTTCTGCCTTCTATTCGTCCTCCTGCAAATGATGCTAGGAACTAGTTGTTAATTAGTCATATAGTATTTACTCATGGAGATTTAGTCTTATGAGATGGTCAGTTTTGGCTTCTCTTAACTATATTTAGAGATTAGTATCCTCATGAATTTGTATGTTTTCATTCTGATAAAACTCATCATCGACCCTCTGCCATTGGTTTTCCCAAAAATAGAGAGGAGATTAAAAAGAGCAAGCACTGTTATTTGAATTAGAATAACTCATTTAATAATTAATCATCATAATCATTATTTTTCTAATAAAATATCAACAATTTCATTTAGTGGGAATCCCTTAAAGCATTCAACATATTCTCTGGCTACTTTCTCATCACATTACAACACTTAAATCACTACTTTAACTTTCTCTTCAAATTCCTCTTGCATATTACATTCGTTTTATTATGTATTATTTTCCTATAATACTTATTATTATTATATTTCTTATTAAGCTTATTGTTATGGTTCTTGTTATGTTTCTTAGATATCATTTGTATTACATTCTTCTTCTTATTTGGAGTTCTTATGTTTCTCCAATTCTGTCTTAATCACATTAAAGACATCTTTTGCAATTGTGCAAACTGTCTGTTTAATGTCTTTAAAAGCAGGATCCTAGAAGAATTCTCTAACTTGTTTAAATGCTTCATGTCCAAATGGTCCATGATGACCATGATGGCCATGTGGTCCATGATGTCCATGTGGTCCACCTCTATGGAATCCACATCCTCCGTGACCCCAATGTCCAAATTTACCCCAATGTTCCTTTCTGAATTATTCTAACTCTTCCTGAGTACTTATCTTAAAGAATTTATGGTTATTATGAAGACCTTTGGCTTGGCAGACTTCGCATAAGTCATAATTGGGACAGTCGAGACATTTGAATCTTGAACCAACGATTGGGTATGTATAGCATCCATCGCAAGTATGTCTCTTATGAACCATCTTACCTTGAGGGAATTCTTATGGTTTTTTGTTGGTTAACACAAAGACTTTGATTGTTTGAATTCCTTCATCAATAAGGACTTACAGATCCTCTTGGCAACTGAGAGTGATTTGGTCATTTTCTGAATCGTTATAGGCAAGTGTGAAGTTGGAATCAATGTTGGGATGTATTTTTTAGATATGTTATCTGATTCCCTAGAGTGTGGGGTTTTATTGTTTGAAGAGGTGGATTTCGTTATTATAAACTATCTTGACTTTCATATTAATTATTTTTATAATAACAACATTAGATTTATTATAAAATCAAATAGCACCTCAGGATCTGATTGATACCGACATAGATTGAGATTGTTAGCAGAACGAAACTTTATATGGAATGATACCTTCCCAAGGGGGTGCATCATCGGCTATAGAATAGCTGATTAAATTTTTCGCGGTTTTTTTTATATTTTTTTTGTGCTTTTTTTGGTATTGAGTTGGAAGGAGTTTGTGGGAGAGGGAGGGGATTGGTGAATTGATTAATTTAAATGTGTGGTTGGGTGCAGTCATATCAAAAGCATCAATAGAAAATTATTAACATATATTAATTTAATAATGGATAAAAAGATAATAGCAGATGTATTCCAAAGGCATTTAGATTAATTGACCAGTCGTCTCAATGATGTATGTTTTGTTAAATTAGAAGATAGGACATCCCAGCCCTATGCATTCTTTCAGGGAAGGAGGATGGGTCGATCAAACCAAAAACTAAGGCTTTATTTGTGTGGTTATTCGGATACGATATGATTGAGACTGTGTTCATCGCAACAAGGAAACAAATTTTCTATTTGGCGAGCGAGAAGAAGTGTAAATGTGTTGTTCTGACTTTTGAATAGTGTAGATGATGGAGGAGACTAAGCAGCGATTGGGCGGGAGATATGAAGTCCACTTCTATAAGAAAGTTGCTGACAATCGTGACAGCTTCGAAAAAATTCGCTAGAAATTGGGGAATGGCAAGCTGGGAATGCCTGCAACAGAGCAACAAGCAGGTAGTTTGGCCACAGAATGGTACGACTATAAAGGATGGTCTCAAATTGTGGATGCGAGTTAATTGATTAGTGATGTCCTCGCAGTAAAGGATGACCAAGAGTAAGCCTTCATCAATCAATCATCGCAATTGACTACTCGTCTTTTCAAGAAGCTCATCAAATAGATAGAGGATTCAATCGATGTTGGAACACGCATAACTCATTAAGATTTGGCAAAGAAAGTGGAGTAATCATTGGACAATGATAAACAAAAAGTCATAAAAGACATCGGATTATAAGATGGCTTATATGATTTTGCCTACACTCCGATAATTCAGAGTGGTGGCAATTATCAGCAAGTGGATGGTCCAAATAAAGACTACCTATCTTCAGATGTAATTATTATATCACTTGGTACTTAAGTGAATGAATATAACACAAATTGCATAAGAACATTATTTATTAATCCTACGGAGGTGCAAAAGAAATTGTATAACACAATTATAGAAGTGTAGAGCAAAATAATTGGGTTATTGACAGTGGGCACTCCATTGAATTAAGTGTATAAGGAAGCATTGCCTATCCTATAGCAGAAGATCTAAGAAATAAACATCGCGAATGTTTAGTTGCCATCTTCTTTTGGATATGGCATAGGGCTAGAGTTGAAGGAACCCTTTCTTGCCATTTCTGAAAAGGCAACTCATCTTGTGGCTAAGAATGAAGTTTATTTTGTATAAGTAACATTGGAGAATCTTCCAAATGGGTAGAAGGGTATCAGTTACACAATTTCTGTTGGTGATGTCATTGTGGTAACAAATGGAGCAGCCAATGTGACTACCAACCAAATTCCAAAGGCTTATAAATAGATATCATATCAATTGTAGGAGGAGGATGAATAGCCTGCTCAGAAGCAATAGCCCAAGTAGGCAGATGCTCCAAAGGAGGGGCGAACGAGAGCACCACGTAATTAATAGATTCAAATACAGAGAGAGAATGAGAAATAGAGACAGATTCATCAGGAGAAGTTGGCGAAGGACAAATAGAATGAGTTGGAGGCGAGGTTAGAGCAGGATTAGTTCGTATAGAATTCTCAGGAGACTAAAGCTTTGGAGTTGGACAAGTTGTAGTGTTACTAGAAACCAGAGCAGTATCCGAAGGAGTTGTAAAAGGGATAGATTTATATTGATAATTAGAAATGCGCAGTGTTGGTACCATTGTTGGGTACTCATGTGCCATTTCATGTGTCTTGCATCAAAAATGTGAGTAAGATTGACGAAGGCAAGATGGGGTCGTCTATTAGAATCAATTTCTTTACTTCAGAGACTACAGCCGGGCAGATTCAATTCCCTCAGATTGATGGAGAAACAATCTTCATCAAGGAGTTGTAGTACAGATCAAAGAAGAGTGATCGTCCTTAGAATTTGATATTGTAGATAAAATAATTATAGAAAAAGGTGAAGGCAGAATAATAAGTGGAGAGGGAGAAATAGCATGTTGGTGAATTAGAACCTTTGGTTGTTAGCAAGTCTGGTAGAAAACCCATTTTCAAGGATTTGAAAGTGAGACCTACCTTTGGGTCTGGTAAAGCTGCAGGTATTTTGGAGGTGCATTCCAATGGGTTTAGATATGTTCATTCAAATAAAGAATAATTGGATATTGTATTTAAGAATATTAAGCATTACATTTATTAAAGTCCAGAACAAGACATTATTGCTGCCCTGCATTTCCATCTTCATTCTCCTATAGTTCTAGGTAAGAGAAAGACACATGATGTATAATTCTATTGTGAGGTAGGAGGAGCAGTAGAACATTTGGAAGGAAGGAGGAAAAACAATAAAAACGATGACGACGAAATAGAAGAAGAAGAGAGATTGCGAGTGCATAGAAAGAAGATGGCAAGAGAATTTGAAGTGTTCATTAAAACAATTGAGGAAATGGGAGCAGATTATAAGATATAATTTGAGAAGCCATTTAGAGATCTGGGATTTGAAGGAAATTGGAATAGAGCAAGATTGTTTTTACAACCCACTCATAATACTCTAATGAATGTAGTTGAAAGTCCATTCTTTATCTTGACATTATCTGAAGTTGAAATATGTTGTTTTGAACGTATAATCCCAGGCATTAAATCCTTTGATCTAGTTTTTGTGTTCAAGAACTACGACAGATAAGTGTTGAGAATCGAGAGTATTGACATTAAAGATTTGGAAGGAGTTAAAAGTTGGTTGGATAGGGTATCATTAAATATGTTATCATAGATGAATTTGTTGTTTTTCGAAGTAGCATAGAATCTGGTCTGGAAAAATGTACTTGCTCAAATCTAAAAGGACATTCCAGGATTCGTGTAAGATGGAGGTTGGACTAACATTTTGGCTGAAAGTGAGGAAGAGGAAGGAGACGATGATGATCCAGAAGCTGGAGACAGTGAATTCTCACCTGAATAATCAGTACATTATGATATTAATCCAATAGGAAGATGATGGAGATGATGACTCTGATTTCACTGAAGATGATGATGATGGTGATGATGACGATGATGATGATGGCGGAAGTGATGATGATGATGATTTGTCTGATGTTTTAGATCTCAATAATATCAGTGAATAAGATGATGATGACGATGATGAATCTGATTCTGGTAATTTATTAATTGCATTCTTTAGATAAACCAAAACGTAAAAACAAATCTAAACCTCAATCCAAGCCATAACCTAAACCAACTTCTGCCAAACCCACTCAATAACAAAAAAGACCTCCACCTAGAAAATGAGTATTATCGTAAATTTTATTAATTATTTCGATTCTAATATTCATTCAGGAAACTATATTTTTAGTATGTAACGTATTTCTTGAAAAAATGATTGCTATATTAAAAGAATCTAGCACAAATAAATTATAATTTGGGAAAAAGAATCTATCAAGAAATTAGACATTAGAAATTAAACTATTATCAAAAATATGAATAAAAACAGATAAAATTATTTGTTCTTCATTTCATTACTAAAAATAATTAATAGATAATTAAGTGATTATTATTTTAATTCAAAAAAAATAGATATTTAATTCATTATTCATGATCAGTATGATTAGACACTATGTTATTGTTTGCATGTCCATTCCTTCGTAACAACTCTTACTCATATTCTTATTATTCTTTTATTTATTGTAGTTATCTTTTCCTTTCTTCCTCAATCAATGCTTACTTAGAAGTATAGGTTGGAGGAGGCTGTCTATTCCAGTTTTTCTATAAATACTAACTTTGGTTACTTCAAATTTATATTTTTAATAATCCTTAAGCCTAGTTGACTTCCTATCCAGATATTAAGATTATTAAAGCTGCTCCACTTAAACAGGGACTGGAACCTATTCAATTTCAGCCTCCTTTTAAATCCTCATCGAATTTAGGTTCTGCTTAACTTTCTACAAGTAAGATAGTTATATCTACTTTCAAAGTGTCCTCTCGGATTTATATTTCATTTTAATAGTTTTATTGCATTCTCCATATTCTTGCTTCTAAAGCATTAAGAGATGCCACTTTATCTTGAAATTCTGACTCTTCCAAAATTGAAGTTTGATCCTACATCTACTACTCAATTGGCTTCTTTTGAAACTTCACTTTCTTCTTCTCTAACAATCGGGTATGTCTATCGAGTTCTTAATATAGTTTTTGCAATTTATTGTTTATAGCTGCAGATGGCTTCTCTTAAGTTATCTTGGCTGTCATTTTCTCCAAAGCTTTCTCCATATATGGTCTACTGACATTTAATTCTTTCTTCAAATCAGCAAGCAGCAGTTCAACTGGTTTCTCTCCTTGGAGCACAGACCTTCTTGTATATGGCTTATCTTTCTATGAATTGACTAGACCCCTAAAATGGCAGAATTACTTTGAGGCAAATGGAAATCATCTAAATCGAATTGACCTTACGATTTAATCTCTTCCCTGAATCGCAATCCTTTATCACTAAGCACAACAATGTCCTTTCTAATTGCCAACTCTTGAGGTGTAAGCTTATACAATTAATTCATTTTATATATGAATTTTATTCAGTCTCCTCTTCATAATCAATTTCATCTTTATTCTATTGTCTACACTGACAAATCATAGCAATCAACAATTACAACTCATTACAATATCAGAAGGCTCACTTTAGAATAGAACATTTTGCTAAAAAACAATTGACCGATTTCATAATTCATTCTAGCAGGTAGATCTTTCAAAGAATAACTTATGCTATTTAAATTATGATGATGATCCAGATGTATAAACCATGCTTACATCAGAATTCTTGCACTGGAGAGCTAAAGAAAAAAGGAGAGTATATTTGATAAAGAATTGCAAAAAAAATATAAAAGAAATTGGTTAAGATAGTTAAACTTATTTTATACAATCCCTGAGATTCTATTCACTTAATATATTGAGAGAAATGCTTTAATAAAACTCTTATTGATCAAATTAGATTCCTAAGGAAAAATTAAAGCTAAATATATGATAAGCTAATTATTTTGATATAAGTTAAGCTATATTTGAGATTTCAAAAAATTAGGTCACATCATCATATCTGGTATATGATCCAAAATGTTAACACATCATTAAATTGGAGTTTCAGCTAATTATTTTACGTAATCTCTATTGCAACAATAGTTTAGAGAGCATTCTAAACTGTAGGTAACATATTAGAACTAAACCTATAATAACTAAAGTGTGTGGGTTAATCTTAATTAGTTTAAATGTCTGATATACTTACACATAGTCAAAAACTTCAATACCAAAAAATAAAGATATATATAATATTATTTTGATTTTCAATTATAACTTAAATTATACAAAATTTAAGTCATATTGAACTATATATATTGAATATCTAATAATGTTACTTCCAAAAAGGCTTGAATTCAGCAGAAGTGAATTTCATCTTCCTTATTGTCGTCATGAAAGAAAGTAATTGTAAAGAAGAAATCACATTATCATTTGTAAGAGAATAATCGCTTTAATTTTGGTACATAATATGAATACATATTGGGAATGTGACAATAGATGCAGTCTAACTGATCTTGTTGATATTGTCTATAAAGGTTGAGTCTTGATTCATAATGTGAAATATATATTAAAATCAGCAACTTGTGAACTTGGGATTCACAAAAACTGTATTGTTATGTTTTGCATTTGAATATTCTGAGATCTGAGTTGCTCTCATATTGAAATTCTTTCTCGTAACTTCCGGATTCAAAAGTGAGTTAACTTCATAATGACTAGCATTGTGCTCCTTGTTGTAGAATGTGGTTGTTAGGTTCCCTCTCCATTTATTCTAAAATCATTAGTGATAAAATACATCAGAATATTTACTATTATTCCAGATGTCATTGGTATCAGTAACCTTGAATTGCAAGTTCACCTTCTTCTATTGACTCTAAGACATCTATTGAGATTGTCCAAAACTGTATTGCTGTCTGATTTTATCCAATTCTTCTAGAAATTCTTCACGATAGGGTTCCATTTGACTCATTTTTATTATAATAAATATTAATATATTAATTATTATTGTTTCTCTAACAAATAAATACAAATTCAAATAACTCTGGTAACTGTGTGGCTCCACTCTAGTCAAAGAGTATTCTCAAACTTGAGGATGAATATAGTCTTAAAAGATATGACTTAATAGTTTTTCTATGGTTTTGTCTAATGAAACAATTGGTCTTGAATCTAATTTTATGTTTAGAGGGATTTCATTGACAAATAAATTATGCTCATATCTAATAGAGAATATGAACGTAATTTAAAGGAGAAGAACCAATTAATGCCATTGATAATGATTGTACTACAGTTGAATGAGAATGGGGGGAGGACAGAGAGTGATAAAGATGGATGGGTGGATGAAGAGGAGAATCAATTTTTGATGTTTAATTAGATGAATAAATTTATTCTGATCTTTTAGTGTTTATTAATTAAATTTAATCTAACGAATAGATGGGTTGTGGATCTTCCATAGATGTGTAAGATAGTAAGACTACTCTACTGCTGAATCAAGCGAGCACTGCAGTAACAGATAATGATTCAATCTACTTGATGAAAACAGACACTAGTAACAGAAAAATTACAGAGAATGTGCAAGTCTTGAGACAGAAGAAATCAGGTATTTTGTATGAATATTAAGAGCGAATTGCCTTAACTTTTTGACGACTACCTTGATGAACCATTTTATCTTCTATTCCCTTTCGGATGAGGTGATCATGGGTATAATAAATAAGATGTTTTACTGTTGTTTACATAGTAATACTACCCTTTATCCAAAGGAATGTGTTGCATCATGCTTTTTGATATTGGAGAGAGGGAATTTGCAATATGAGGGATGCTCTTTATAAAAGGGTTCTACCATAGGGGAATTGTCGTTGTTGCTGCGATTGGAGAAGCAGAAGAATGTGAAGGCGATAGATGATTGCTTCTTTTGGGGTTTGGATAAAAATACATTTTTAAATTCTTTGGATTATATAATGGCCAAATAATATCTGTAAAATAAATAGTTCATTACTGGACAATCTTTCTATTAATTCCTGACTCCGATGCAACAAGATGGATTGGCTCAGAATATCATCGTAACCAAATATAGACCGAATGCAATCATAGCACAGGAGGGAGAAAGAGCAGATTCCTTCATAGTTATAAAAAGTGGTCAGGCTGCTGTTTACAAAGGAACCAAGTTCATTCGCTATCTTTAACCAAGGGATTGTTTTGGAGAGAATTCCCTTCAGATGACTACCAAAAGGAATGCCACAGTGCAAGCAGTGAGCGAGGTCCAATGTTTGGTATTGACGAGAGAGAGAGTCAAATAGATTTTGGGTAATGATGTCAAGAAGCAATTGCAATTTGCTGTCATTCGATAAATGTAAGTTAGCTTAAATTAAATTAGGAAAGATTGAAGTAATTAAAAACCCCAAGTTTGGAGATTGAGAAATTATTACCTTCTTTTCGTTTTCATCATTACAATAATGAGATATTTGATATCAATGAGTTGCATGATTATTTAGTCATAGTCGTTGAAGGCACCATGCGTTCAGAAGATCAAGTATATCACAAGGGAGATTTGGTTTCGGATGTTTATGATGATTAGCAATTCTATTGCACTGGAACTTTGGCCAAATTGGATAAGGTCAAATTGGAATTGGAGGATTATGTTCTTGAAGATAGCACTTACGAATTTAAAAGAGTCAGACCCCAATTTTCTGAATTGAATAATCAAAAATTGATTGGCAATAGTGCATATGGCACACTCTATAAAGTGGAGTACAAGAACGAAAAATACGTATTGCGTAAAATCTCAAGGGACATTATATCTTAATGGAACTTGGAAAAACAGATCAAGCAGGAACGCAAGATTCTAGAAATCATCAATAATCCTTTTGTGGCCAATTTCCATCAATATTACTCTGATGAATAGCACATTTACTTTTTATAGGATTACATCAAGGGGAAGAACTTGGGAGATTATCTTCATGATAATGGACTGTTGGACAAAGAGAAAGCCCAGTTTTTGATTTCACAAATGATTCTCCTACTAGAAACCTTCTCTAATCTCTCAATCATCTCAAGAGAATTCAAACCCAATAATTTTATTATTGATAAAAATGGATATATATATCTCATAGATTTCAAAACCTCCAAGTAGGCATACAGGACTCATACGATCATTGGAAATCCTCACTATATGGCACCAGAAATCATAGAAGGCAAAGGGTATACTACTTTTAGTGATGTTTGGAGTGTCGGAGTATGTTTGTATGAGTTCCTTTGTGGGGGAGTTCCCTTTGGAGAAGATCAAGAAGTATTCTGCAATATTTATTTAGGATCCCTATAAGGTGTATGAAGATATCCTCAATTATTAAATCAAATATCCGCAGTTCTATAGGGATTAAGTAGGCAAGAACCTAATGAATTAGTTGATGTCATTGAATGTATACCAAAGAGTTGGATCATCTTTTGATGAATTAAAGGCTCATAAATGGTTTAATATCTCTTGGGACTAATTGTAACACAAATAATTAAAATTGAATCCCAAAAAACAAGATTCGAATTTAAAACGATTAAATAACATTGAAATGATAGAAAGATGTTGAATACAAATCTTCATTGTAATTCTTATGATGAAATCACTATTATTAATATAAATTAACATTATAAATTCTATTCAGGCTTCATTTAACTTTATAGACATTTAAAATTTAAGAGTACTTGAACTCATATTTATTACCATCTTAAATCATGTATTATTATTATCCCTCTCTTTAAGAATCATGTCTACATGCATTTACCAATCATTTTATTATCTTTAAGATAACTTTAGTTGATTATAATAAAAATAATTTATAACATTGTAATTATTTAAACTTCAACCCTGACCAAAGAATTCCAGTCCCCAATCTAACGCCACATCCATTTTGGCTTTGAAGTCATAATAAGTAGGATATTATGGAATTATTAAAACGTTACTGCATGTCCTAGACACTGGGAGTCTATCTTTTTAGAGTTCTAAATTAGTTTGTACATCTATCTTAAAGTTCTCCAAATTACTATACTTACTGCCTATTATTATAAATGAATGGTAATACCTGTAACAAATGTCAAGAGATGCTCTAATTTCTCTTAATCTGCCTCACTTACATATTAAGTAAAGTAGTTTTCATTTATTTGGTTCTTCCTGGAGAAATGAATGCACTTCAATAATTTTTCTTTGTTGATTTAGTAATCTATGATGTCAATCAATTAATTAATTTCGAAGAGAGCAAAGTTCTGGATCAACAATTTAGCATCAAATTACCCTTGGAATCCTCTTTTGAGTTGTTTAAAAACATTCTCATACTAACCTTTAAGTATATACTAAGCAGATAACTGTAAATATTCTTCTAGATTGCTACAATCCACTTTCTTAGTTTTACCATTCTCACACAATTCAACTTCATTTGACTGATTCACAAAGTAAATGTCTTATTAAAACAACTCGTCTTCTTTTAGGTTTCTTAAGTACTGATAACTCTGATAGATTTGTGGTTCGACTACATAACTTAAATCAGAAAACTCTAATGGTAGATCACAAATTATCTTCCAAAAAGGCAGAGCAAAGGATATTCCAATCTTTAGTTTATTTGCAATCGCATAGGCCAGCAACATACCAATTGCAAACGTTATTGAATCATTCAATAAAAGCATACCCTTACTTAAGTAGAAAAAGCCATCCATATGAGTGGGATGACACAAATTATTTTAAGGATCCTTAAGATTCTTTCCGAATAAACAAAAGAATTCTCGGCTAGGTCCTCCCTAGTCATTCGCTACCTCTTAAAGGAAACTGAACTTTAGAGTATGTAATCCCCAATGATTATCCATCTAAGCTAATGAATTAAGGAAGTTTGCTCTTATTATTAAGTATTAAACTGGACTTCCATATGTGAACTTGGATGAGAATGAATCGATTCTCTTTTGATTCAATGGTTATGGTTTGATTTGGACTATTTTGCCTTGTATAATGGTTTTGTTGTCTAAATTTATTTCCAATTTGCATTCATCCATCTTATCATCTGGCTTGGCATAATTGCAAAATTATATGTATAATACACACCAACTGTCATTGTAATCACATCTAGTCTTCACTGTAAAATTAGAACTCATAACTTTAACCGATAAGGCAGATGGCATTTCATCAGCTCTTGTTATCAAATTGTTATAGATGTCGTATAATTCGAATCTTAAGTCTTTTTCAACAAAGTATTAAAATTCTGATTCATCCTTTATTAACTTGAATTTTTCAGACTAGATCTACTTAGAAGCCATAACAGAAAACTTGAAATTCATTTATTGACCATTCACAAATACATCATATTATCCTTTGATATAAGGAGTCCAAGATAGGCATACTCCATTATTGAAAGAGACCTCAGGATGATGCACTATCTCCTTAAACTTTTCATGCTAAACATAGCATTTAATATCATTTATAACTTTTTTATTTTTTATCAGGTTGTTTAAACAATCATAAAACATAACCCTGTCCTTTCTAAGTTCTCCAGCACGAGTTTATAATTCTTATTTTCTATATTACTTACAATAATCTGTTAATGAGTCCAGGTTTTCATCATTTAATTTTGTATTCTAGCCTGGAATTTCAAATTAAGTTGGAGTAGCATCATGATCAGAAACATAAGATAGAATGGTTAAAAGCATGTTATGTAATTTCTAGTTTCTCTGTTTTTTCTTCTTATTGTATTTATCTTCAAATCCATTATATTCAGCTAATTGAGGATCAAGCTTAATTTAACTTTTATCTACCCTTAATTTTTATAAGTCATAAGATTTGTCGGATTAAATGCTTGATGTTTCCAAATAATCCCTCAATCTGAAATCAATTTAATTAAAGTAAAGTCTATTTTAACCAATATTTGATCTATCAAAAGAAAGCCCAAAGCTTAATTTAGTAACTTTGATGTTATCAGATAGTGTTGTGTGATCTTGAATTTAGTTTGCAAAATTGACATCCTAGTTAAAATAATAGTGACCCTCAAAATCAATAAGTACTAATTTTGCATTCTATTCTGTGATTGATTTGTCATATTCATAAGTGTAATATATAGCTCCTTTTATGTAATCACTTTTAATTATTAAGTTAGCGTATTTATTATATTTCCTTTTGAGTTTGTATAGATCTAATTCAATAAAATAGTTTCTGTTCTTTACTGATTTCACAAATTAACAGAAAACAGCATGATTTCTATTTTCCTTTGTATAAAAAACATGATATATTCTTTTGTTTTATGCATTTGTTAAAAATTATTCTTTATTTTATATGATTCCAAAATTATTCTGTAATGAATTAACATTAAATTAAGAGAAATTTCCAATATCTAATGGCTTCGTAAGATATTTACCAGAACATAAACTATCCTTATAGAATTACGAGAATCTATTACCTGCTATTAATTTTTACAAATCTAAATTCAAAGTCCATTGAAAATATGTTTTGAATTTATTTAAATAATCTATTTATTATTCATAATTAAGATTCTCTATTTATTATCTTACATCCTTCCTATCTAATTATATTAATAGATCAAAATTGTTCGATTTTCTAAATTATTCACAAGTTTCCTTAGCAGCTTCCTCCA
Organism: Paramecium octaurelia; assembly: GCA_905182995.1. Taxonomy (NCBI): domain Eukaryota; phylum Ciliophora; class Oligohymenophorea; order Peniculida; family Parameciidae; genus Paramecium; species Paramecium octaurelia. Next base: position 178,958 of record CAJJDP010000120.1, read on the forward strand.
ATTAATATCTCAAAATCAAAGCGTCCAAATTATCTTTTAATGAAAATTACTCCTTGATAAACTAATCTAAATCAATTGCACTAAAAATCTCCTCTAAATAAGTTGTTCTCTCTCCTTTCTTACCACTGTTACTTACAGGAATTGTAACGATAATTGTCTCATTCTCTAAATATATAGAAGGTTTGCAAAAAGAGAAATATTCATCCAGATAGTGACTTTAAGGTGATATACCTTGAGTATCAGTAATTTCAAACTTTACAGTTATTTAATTATTATCGCTATTTTAATTGAACATACATGTGATTTGACAAACATAAGTTAAAATTTGTCTTAAAATGGCTATCAATGTTGGATAAGTGGATATACCATTTATTAGATTATACCAATTGTTGTAAACAGAATAGAGGTTTTTGTTCATAAAGAACACTTTCATAAATGATTCTAATTCTATTTTACACTTTTAATCTAACCCTTTAGTTGAAAGATTGAGTAACTATTTTAATGAATTACTTAATTAATATTAGATTTCAACTTAATTTAAGATTATTTTTGTATTAAAGAAAATTAAGATTTGATTTTGATATTTTTAAAAATACTCTGATTTTTAAGGTTCTTAATAAAAAATGGTTTAAGCCCATTCTTATGTGAATGTAACATCTGAAGTGTAAACAAAACAATTATCATCATGATCTTTCTTTGATAGTTGCTACCATCCTTTAATCTAATACTCATTCTTATATTCTAGACTATCTGCAGGTTATTTTTATTCCTTCAATAGAGGCAGCAAAAATCTTAAATCATTATAAAATGGAGATAAGTTCTGGTCTTCAAATTTGATGACAAGTTTATCCTTTTTCTTGAATATACCTCTCTTTTTCTCAAATGCCTTACTTGTAATTGTACTTTCATATAACTCTTTGTAAAAACAAGGTAATCCATTCAAAAACTCTTCTAATTCATTTTCTTAATAATCAAAGGGAATTACAATTGTAGAGGATTGTCCACTTTAAACTAAACTAAATTTCTCTCCGAATTAGAACTTGAAATTTTTAACTAGGTAATCACATTTAGCAATAGCATTCAACTCTATTTGTTAGAGTTCATAATTGAATTCCTTCAACTTGATTATAATTTTGAAAGCCTTTTTGATTTGGTTACTTTCGGATTTAAATTATCCATAAAATTTATCAATATATTAGATCGATGAGTTTTCAACATGTAGTATAGGAATGAGTTGATTCATAAACTAAATACTAATAGAGCCTTGTTGATCAGATTCGATAAAATCTAAGGCATTCACGTAATGTTTCAAATGGATTTCGTCTATATCTTTGGGTTCAATTAATGGATCATAATTCTATCCATATTTTACCATTAAGATAATTTTAATGAAATGTGCTGATACTAGTTTTGTATAGTTTTATCCAAAATTTTAAACATCAACTAAATTTTACAATGCATCAAATCTGCCATGTTGTGCTACAATCAATGCTAATTTAGGACAATCCAAAATATCATTATTTATAAACGAATTGGGAGCTAATCTTATAATTTTCTCAATCAAGAAATGATAATGGCCATACTGTTGATATATTTTTTTGTAGAGCCATTCTAATTGAGCTTCATTAAATTGATCTAACTATATTGAACAGCTAAGTCCTAATTCACTCATTAGATCTAAAACGAGTTCCTTTTTGTCATTCTTTTCATTATCATAAATAGATAAAAATAAGTCTTCGATTAATTAATTTTTGCCAAACTTCTTAAACAAATTTTCCAAACTGATTTATGAGTCATCTTTAATTTATACACACAACAAACTAATAATCTCAAGTTATCTTAATGGCATATTGTTGAATATGATTTTGAGTATTGAATAAACCCTATATGCTTTGAGTTAGATGTTATGAGAATTTGGTATTAAAAATTAGCTAGTTCTTAGAATTAATTTCTTTTCTATTGGTAATTCGAAATAAACATAGAATGAATTTAATTAAGCAAATTGATGGATAGTTAATTCTTAAATTTAGCTGTGAATTATTTATTCTATTATCTTTGGCTTTAAGGTCCATTAATTAATTAAATACTTTTAGGCAAAGTTATATAGTTTATACTACTTCTTAAATACAATATAGGTGAGCAAAGGCAAACCATGATGAAAGAAATGAGATTCAACAATTTCACTGCTTGTTAGTAATTTTAATACTTCAATAACTGTGTCTTCATTTCCATGTTTGATTAAGTATTGAATGACATTATACTTATTTAATAACGTAGCAATATTAATACTTGAATTTTTGAGTAGCTTTAGAATTGAATTTTAGTTTCTACCCATTAGAGCTACAAATAAATCTACTTCATTGAATGTTCCAATCTCAAATGGAAGTCCATAATAAATATTTGCTAATCTGGTATTTATTTCTAAATTCTTAAACTAGATATCCTCAAAGTGCTATTCAAGTTATTTTGCAAAATAATTGTTTTTAACATTTTCTGTTCTTGTTTGATGCATGACAGTTTAGATTTATCTTAATCCGTTAGTAGTTGGACTATCTTTAGATATGCCTTCATAAATTGGCACCAATTAGTCAATCATGTTTATTAATGAATTCCATGCTTCAGTGTATCTTTTAGCATATAAAACTTCTGAAAAGTCATAAAGAACTTCATAATAAAAGGCTGCATTTTTTATTATAATTTCTATATAGCTTTTCCAATTTTGTTTCAATAAATTCAATTTTATCAAAAGTAGAAATTTAGTAGCCATATCGCACTCTTTAGTATCAAAAGTCCAATTTGTGTTTGGGAAAAGAATCTGGAATAAGAGGTAATTCTTATTATGTTCTTTTAAATCAACATTTCTCTCAAGAATTTAATTATAGAGCACTTTTGCTGTTCCCAATCTATGAGTGAATAAATAAGGAGTTTCAATAGGTTAATCAATTAACTTGGTTAATGTATAGTTCATTTTAGTTTTCTGATACATAAATACTGGAATAGAGGCATTTTTAAATTTTTTATTTTACCAATTATATTCTTTAACCAAAAGTGAGCAAGCTATAGAAGCTAGTTCTATCAATTAATTATCATTATTAATCCAATTAGGGACATACTCCAATTTTTCAAAATGACCAGAATTGGTTAACAACTCTAAGATTTACTCCTTCTCCTAATTCTAAACATTGTTATTTTAAACTAAATCTTTGAATTGATTTGCTGTCAAAGTTATACTCCAATGGGAACCTAAAGCCCTTAAGTAAGTATCTTTTGAACTATTAAGTTGTATTTAAGGTTCTTTTAATTTACCTTTATGATTCAATAAAATGAATTCTACTGTTCGAAATGAATTTTTTTCTAATAGCTTTAAAAATACATTGCCGATATCATGATAATTACATTTCAAAAAGTAAGGTTTAATGAATTCTAAATTTGTAAAATGAGTCAGATAATAAAGAATTACGTATTTATTGATTTAAATATCAGAATTCTCTTCCTCTCCTTCTTACTCTCTCTTTTGTAACAGTTCAAGATTTTGAATAATGGATTTCACCTCAGATTCTTCTTTGGTAATTAAATCCAAATATTCAAGATGTTCAAGTATTCTTTTATTCTAACTGTAATGTATTATTTCTGGTATTGCTGGATTTTCTGAATTACGAACATAATTAATTAGAATAGATGATTTTTGACTTTAGAAGTGTTCTTTGATAAGCTGAGAAAATAGAATAGTGTTTTCTCTATCAAGATAACTAATAAAGGATTTATTAAATTTTTTTAGATTCTTGAGATCGAAAATATTTGGTTGTTTTAATGTCTTCTACAATTCAATTTATCTTCCGAATATGTTACAATAGTTTTTAATTTACCTATTGAATTTCTCTCTGTCAATCCTCTTACTTGCCTTCCCAAATGCCCCATATATTAAGAAGCTGTGATGTCTCAAAAAGATAAAAATAGTATTTTTGTATTTATTCGAACTTTAACATTCATCAAAATTATCAAAAATCCATTATTCCAAGATTGCCAAATTTTTATATGCTTCATTATTCAAAGCCTCTAATACATAATCGATGCCATCTCTTGCTTAAAATAAAGGATAAAATTTTAAACTCACTTATAAAAATTCAGAATATTTATCATTTGATACCAGAACTTATAAAAAGTTTTTGCTTTCATTGATTTATCTTAAAACAATTTCCTCTTATATTGTAGATGCATTATATTTAAGGGAATTGATATTGAATTCGACCCTGATTCCCTATAATTAATAATAGAATATCAATCCTAATTATTATTAGGTCAAATGACTGATAATTAATTTTGTGTACTATTTCTGTTTAATAAAGTAATCTTATTATTCTCTTTCATAAAATAATTAAAAGAATTTTATTACACATTCTTCTTAAAAATTGTAAAGAACATTTTTATATAATTAAATATGCAAACGATACCCCAAAAACTAATAAATGAGTTCAATACCTTTAGGAGTCTTAATCAAACTACTTTTCATAAACGATTATTCAATGAGATTATCAAGAAAATCTTTTTGATTCTTCAAATTAAACAATTTGCTACATTTATCTATAATGTTTTATTAAAAGCAAATCTAGAGCAAAGAATCTAAAGATGGATACTATTCATCTCTTTCAACTTTCTTAGCTAATCCCAAAATATAATCCTAATTTCTAAGTCCCAAACTAAGAAGATTTATAACAGATTCAAATGCATTATCAATTTAGTATTCTTCTATTGTTATTAAATCATTGAATATCAAATAATCTTAAAATGTTTAATATTTAGAATAACTACAGAATGGCTTTCTTAAACTTTCCTAACTTTTACTCAATAAATTTGAAATTTAACTTTTTATCCTTTCATTTTCTTATTCTGTCCTGTTTTACTTTAACAAAGTATTTAAAATAACAATTTTTCTCTAAACTATTAAATCATCGATTGAAATAGAATATTTGAGTTCTTGTAATAGAGTTTCGATGGCTTCCTTGATTTATTGATTAATATTTGAACAAAAATCCTTTTCAAGATAATTTAAAAATTAATCTAATAATGTTGAATCTTTTATCCAAATTGCTAATGGTTAGTCTATTTTGGAAATGTTATAATCAAAGTGACACAAAGAAAAACTATATTGAGTGATGTTGAAGTCCTGTTTAATTCCTTTTAAATTATAAATTTTATGAATTGCTGCAGTATTTTCATAGATATTTTACGCAGAATATTTAATATCATCTGAAAATGTACTTAATTGTTGTCTAAATTAGTCTTACTTTACACTTACGCTTTTGGACAATTTATATCTTGGTTTTATTTTTTTGAAATTTTGAATTTTCCCTTTTAATTATTTGGGTTACTTTTAGGGATTATAAGAGGTTTTAATAATTTTTCTGCCAGGTTGAATTTTCCTTTTTGATTATTTTGGTTACTTTTTATATTTATTATAGTTTTTAACAATTTTTCTGCATTCTCCAATACGTTATTTTTAATACATTCCTCTAGTATATAATGACATTAATAGTTATAAACCCTCGTATTGGCTCTGATTTTAATCTATAATATCTGTGGAAAGATAATTTAAATAGTTTTAATTTATTGATTTTTATTTTCTTAAATAAAATACAAGCGGTATTTATTGATTATATGGCTATCTCTTAAGATTGCCTAAATTAAGCTCCTATAATATTTATATAAACTCTTGATCAATAGGATATTTATTTTCAGAAATGCAATGTAAAATGTTATATGTCCCTTTGTGTTATGAGTCGAGACTCTCCTTAATAATTTAATTATGCATTTAATGAAATTCTACTAATACATAAAAAGGAGCTGCCTTCAATAATCTCATATACAAAGATAATCCATCTGATAGAGGTTTAAAAATTGTGGCAATGTCCAGCCTGAAAAACAGATCCCAGCACTTTTCCTTAATCAATATACTATTTCTTATTATTATACATATTACATATAATTCTAAACATCCCCAGAAAAATACGATTAAATTTTTAAAGGAGAAACTTAACCTCTCTCTTAAGATGGCGAATTGAGTAGTTTTATAATATTTAGATCTTTCTTGATGGCGCTAAGTTTTGTTATTTCAGATTCAAAATCTCCAAGCAATCTATAAAGATTCATCAATAATTTTAATTCCCAAAGACTCTTGAGATAATTGTATCTTGAACTTACAACAATGTCTAAATTAAATTTAAATGCTTATAAATTATATGATTAATATGATACCTTTATCCTATTCTGATTCCCTTCGTGCATTTAAAATAGATGTTAGTTATTTTATAAATGCCAAAATCTTATTGTAATTATTTTCTTTTTTAATTAATGAAATTCCCTTAATGACAGATTGAATGACTTAATTGAAATTAGAAGTAAAAAGTGACTCAACTTATCCTATGATATCAATAAATTGGTCAAATTGAAAATTTATTATTAAATGATAAGCGATATCTGATCCACAAATATCTTTAAAAGTCAATGCTTTGAGAATAGAATCATCAAGAGCCTTAATCGTATTGATTGAATATGTTGTTTATTAGATGTTTTCAACAACTTATTGAATGTGTTCCCAATTAGGGCTTGAACGCAATTCCTTGATTCTCTTTTTTTTAATTTCTTATATAAGTTTAGGTTTCTAGATAAACTAATAAGCTTACAAAATATTCCTTTGCACTTTTTAAATTATCCATTTTTTTTATTAATAATGATTTGAGTATCTAAATAAATTAATTTAATAATACCTCACTGCCTAATGAATTCTTACAGAATTAAGCTAATAAATTTAAGTATAAAATAACAAACTTATTTAGAATTCATAATGTAATTAAACACTCAAGTATGTCTAATTCTTTAATTAATAAAATAAAACTGAGATCTTTTTAACTAATCTCATTTAGCTCAACCAGGAGTAAATTTAAAAATTGATCTTGTATAATGTTATAGTAGAAAATAAGCTTTTATTAATTATGAAATGAGTGTTTCTATAAAAAAATAAAACAAAACTAACATCTCTCTTAATCTTTTAGCTCTAATGGGTCAAATAATGATAAAAACATTGTTAAGAATTTAAACAACAAAAAATTTATCTTGTACTTTACTTGATATTAAGAAGTTTTTGCATTAAAAGGGATTATTTGCTTTAATTTTGCTAGTTGAAGTTTAAATGAAACAGAGACTACTCTAAATTATTTATTTTTGGATGGAAATTCTGAAGAGATTTCTTTAGAAGCCAGTTTTAACATTTGAGAAAGTTTCAGAGTTAAAGAAACCATTTACTTAAACATAATTTAAATGAGAACCACTTCAAAAAGATAAATAAACAAATCACAGAAATTACAATTTAAATCACTAGAAAAACAAAGTTAAATGGAAATGATGTCTCAAATATGTGATGAGTAAATAATGATTTTATTTGAATGATTGACACTTTAAGGAGGATGTTATTAAATATAGATTTGCAATAAGGATATACTTTATATTATGAAAAAGTTTGAAATTATTTATAGTCATTATCATCATAATATTATTAGAATGCTTCATAAGATCTGGAAATCCTTACTTTTTCTGTTCTAATTAAATCACGAAGGTATAAAGCAGCTGTTTTTTAAAATGATTTTTTCATTTGCTTCTTAGAATTTATATTTTTATTAAATTATATGATTTATGTAAGACTGTTCAGTTAGCTTTACCGTTCATAATTTGGAGCATAATTGATATTATTAATTTGGCAAGGATGAAAAATATAATGATTTTAGGTCTAATATTATAGCAATTCTTTTTGTATTTGTATTTAGAGATAGATCCAATATATATCCATATCTAATTTATCCGATCATATCCTTTATCCTCTTCATTGTTGTTGAGATTTCATTACTTTAGGATACCTTTATTAAATTGAAATACTTATCTCACTTAAACCGTCTTTGTTTAGTTTTGTAGATTCCCAATACACAAACAATGTGATTCATAAGAATTTTATTATTTTTCTTGAAGATGATATAGCTCACCAAAGTTTTTCTATTTAACAGAAATAATTGATAAATATTTTCATAACAGAATAATATATTATATAAAAGTTTGAATGGAAGAAATCAAAGTTTGCGTTTCGAGTCTTAAGGGATTTTAGCTAAATATAAATACGGTGGTGGATAAATTGAAAAAAGAGAAGTAGAGTTTTTACTTATTTTTTAAGTGATCTTGCTCCTAATTTCCTTCAATTTGCTGATGAGACATTTTAAAGTAATGAGAGCCTATTAAAGAAGTATTTGGTTTTGATGGTATTGTTAATCACATCTATAAATTATAGATAATTAGAGAGGCAGTTTACACAAATCCAGTTGGAACTGTAACAAATAAATTAGCTAGCAATAACTCAGTTTTGAATTATTTATAAGATATTGTTATGTTTCAGCCAGGTTCTGATGATGAATATAAAGGCATCTATAAATTTGAAAATGATAGTAATTTATATGGTTATTAATTCGTTTAGCTCCAAAGATTGCTATTAAATATTTCAATTTGATATTAGAACTAATCAAGTTTTTGGCTGAAAAGTACCCTGTCACTTAAACCAACAAACCCACTAAGTTTAAAATCATGTATGACAGATTGGTTCAATAGGATATTGTCTTTCCAACGCAATATAAAGAATTAGTTGCAAATATCAATGAAATAGAGGATGTTGTTGAAGATAACTAACCTGTCAAAAGATATCAAGTACAATAGATGGAACCAAATCAGGAAAATGGGATACATCAATTGGAGGAATTGCAAATTGAAATGAATGATTAAATTGACACAATTTGGGATATGCTTAATGATTAGAACTGCAATCCAGAAGGGGCAAAAGACAGTACCTAAAAATTATGATTTTAGTGTTATAGTTTTATTGTGATACATTTAAAGAGAGTGATGCTAAATTGCAATAATTGGAATATGAATTATCCGACAAACTCAGTTAATAACAGAAGGATTAGATTGAGTTGTTGTGTAATTTCATCAAGATATTCAATTTAAAGTTTAATCATTTTGAAAGAAACAAAACTAAGAATGGTTTCTTGGAGTTTCAACATGCAGTTTTATCAGAGGCCAGTAAAATTACAAAAAAGAATTATACTCCATCAGATGCTTATTAAAAATCCAAGATTTAGCCACTTTCTCCCATAAGATAGGTAGGTTAAGATGAAACACAAGATGTTTCAAGATTTAATGAATTAACAAATACTTAAATTGAGAAAAAGGAGAAAATCTTTTAGTAAAATAATTATCAAAGAGAGTTAGAATAATAATAATAATAATAATAATAATAATAAGTTGATTAATCAAGAGCCTAGAATAAAGTTAAATAAGTTGAAAAATAAAAAGTAATATAATCATAGTAATATAATTAATATGACGATCCTGACCCAACTGATATATAAAATCAACTTTTACAACAACAAATTTAATATGACTAACAGTAATAATAAAAGTAGTATTAGGAGCAATAGAAGTATCAAATTTAGTAGGATCAACATCATTAAAAATCTTCAAAACCAGTTCAATAAAACAATACACTTTTATTAGAAACCGATTATTCTTAATTTGAGCAAACAATTCCATCATAGAATAGGAATTAATTTGCTTAAGATTATTATTAACAACCCTAAAAATAAGAGGATAAACACGGATCTTTGGAATAGTATCAAGATTAGTTTACTTAAAAACCTCAAGGAATGAAATTAACTTTCGGGAACAGCATTGATTAAGGATAAGATTAAAAGAAAGAAGGGTCTAGTTAAGTGTAATTTAAGGAAGTCAGGAACGCAGGGCATAATTTACAATAGCAACAATATGATGTTTTTTAGCAGTAAATTAGTGCTCCTTATACTGGTAATCAATAGAATAATCAAATTCTTGATATATACCAAAAATTAAGTAAAAGTGGATATACATAAAAAATGATTGATGTTTGGAAGAAGACATGTTTATTGGGGAAGGGAAATTTGTTTGAGAATGAATTGATCAGAGTTTATTGTACATTTGGATTATAGTTTCAAGTGTTGAATAATAAAAATTACTTAAAGATTTCGTTGTATATTTTTAACAAGATTGATCAAAGTCTGTCCATTAACATTAAATTTCAAGGCGATAAATGTAATTATTAATTTATTACAAACAGCAACGAAGTTTTGGATAAAGTCAGACAATAAAAAGATTTTGGATCGAGAATCGCAATATTTGATAGTGGTTGACGAGTGCAAGGAACTCATCAATTGTTAGATACAGATAGACAATCAAATCTTGAATGTGTTATTGCCAACAAGTCAGTATAATTTTATAGATTTTTTGGATTTGAGGGCGGAGATATTTTAGGTTAAGATTAAGGATGTTCGATTTTATTAAAGTCAGCCATTTAGATTGCAGGTTGGTTGGGACACATTTAAGAAAATCAGATTTACTGAAGTGAATAATTACTATGGTAAGGGATTTGTGATTATTTAATTAGGAGCTACTTATGGAAATAATAATTACGTCAGAGTAATGATGATAGAGAAAAATATATGGATCATAGAGGCTACTGATTAAAATCTCATTCCATAATTATTATTTTTGTTTTCTTGAGTTTAATTTCAATATTTTATTAATATATTTATGGAATTATAAATAATAAAAAAAGAAATGTTTTTTTTACTCTTATATGGTGTCATGTATCGAAATTTATTTATTAAGAGCTTTTTAGCCTTAAGCTTATTAATGACAGGCTTATTTGAGTACAACTGTATGTTTTATCTGTTTGAGTGGATTTGGTTATGGTTTTTTGGGATGATTTTATCAATGGTATTTTTAATAAAGGAAGATTCAATAAATGAGGAAGAGAGAGAACAGCTACTTGAAAAGGAGATTAGTGAACACAAATAAACATACATACCATTTACATAGTATGCTATAAATGCATCAATACAAGCAGCAGACATATTATTAATATGTTTTGAATTATTCTATATGAGCTTCGGATTGTTCATTATAGTAAAATAAATGAAGTAATATAGTGTTAAGGGATTGTGTTTGTATCCTATATCATCTATACAAATAAATACGATTAGCTAAAACTCATTTATGGAGGTGTGGTCCTACTGATAGGCATTTTCTCACTCGCTTTGGATACCGATGGGAATGATAAATGCTACATTGGTTTGATAGCAACTCTCCTTCAAATAGGAACAAATATCTATACCGTAAAGTTAAAAGAAGAATTTATGTGCTAGTAATTAGAATTCTTAATAATTTAAAGATATATATTTCAGCATTCCAAATATATTTCCTATACTGGTCTACTCAAGTTTCTGATTTGGGTAATTGTGATGGTGATTGTCAACTTCATTCCCTGTCCTAAAGTTGATAAGATTACGGAATATAAATGTCCAGACAATACAAATTCTGATAAGAAATGTTCTCCTAATGGCAATTTGGGAGATTTCTTAGGGTATTTTGAATCTACCTTTTCAGAAGAATACAATCAGAATCAGCAGAAGAATATTGTAACCAAATTATAATTATATTGTAAAGACCTACCCAGTAATAGTGTTCGTGGTGTTGATCGTAGTGAGTTCAGCCATTAGCTACATAGATAATAAAATAACCATCAAGTAATAATCAGACAAGAAACAAATTATTTAACAATTTGCCTTTTTTCCTTTATAGATTTGGGTATATCATAGTAATTTAAATACAACTTTGTTTGTGTTTTGCATTTTGTTCTTCATTTTGCAATGGTTATTAGGACTCTATATTGTAAATGATTGATAATTAAGTAGATACTTTAAGACAAGAAGATAGCCAAATATGAATAAATCGAAGAGGATCAGGATTCAGAGTTTTCATGAAAAATATTTTAATTTTTTTGTAATGAGTCATGCCACTCAATATTAATAATATCCTATATAAAATGCTATTCTCAGCAACCACATTGAAGCATAGTAACAATAGAACTTTGTTCTTTTCACTGATTTCTCATTTAGTTTTTATGATAAACAATTTTTAATAAGATAAAACTTTAAGCCTTTTACATCTCCATCACACAAATTGTAATCCAAGGCAAAATTTTGTGTATATAAATTGTTGAATTCGTCAGAGAATTAACTGCAATATAATTAGCTTTGTCGTTAAGTTCATTTTAACAACATCTATTTATAATTAATATCCATTAAACACTCTATCTTCAAAGCTATTTACAATACATTTTTCTCATCAAAACTAACTCACCTCAATTGAATCACTACTTATTCAAAGATCCAAACTACAAATCTAAATATTCTCTTGCTTTAAATTAATTTAATTTCATGTTATTTAAAATTTTCAAATCCAATTGCAAATTTCAAGGTTTATTCCAGATGCTCATTGATTTCTATAGATAAATAGGAATTTATGAATCAAACTAATAATTAAATAATATTAATATTGTGTCTATCAGATTTATTAACTTATGATGAAAATTTATTATTATAAATATTGAGTAATCAAATATTATCTTTAAAAAATAAATAAATTTTATTAACAAATAATGCTTTTAATCTTTCCTTAAGATGATAATTTCAATTTTATTATTTTGTAATGAAATTATAAAGTAATTCTTTAATAATAATTTTAAAATGTATTAAGAAATTTATGGTTGTACTTTAATACACCCGTCTAAATATACAGAGAAAGGCAATTTGTATGTAGGGGGAATAAAATCACTTGATTAGATTTAGAAGCATAAATTTGGTGCAATAATCTCAGCAGTTGAGAAATTGGACAAATAGATTCCAGATTATGTTCATCATCTCAGAATTGTAGCCTATGATGAACCAAATTTTAATTTGTCTGAGCATTTTGATTAAACAAATTCATTCATCAAGCAACATCTTGAATCCACCAATGTTCTAGTTCATTGTTAAGTAGGTGTTTCAAGATCTGTCTCTATTCTTATGGCTTATTTTATTAAGGAACTCCACATGACTCCTGATGCCGCTTTATCATACATTAAAAACAAGAGAGGCTTTGTTTATCCAAATGAGGGATTTTAACAGCAGCTTCGGATATATTATGAAAAACACAAAGATAATTATAAAATTGATTGAAAATGATTTTTTAATATTTTTTTTAATTTGAATGGGTATTTGTCATTGTAGCAAAAGTAGTGAGGGGGAACAGAAGTAAGTAAAAGTGAAGGTGGGAGGAGGTGAAGATGGAACTTGCACTTGGAAGGTTTTGAAGGGGGTTTAGTAGCATAATTTGGTCACCAATTCAGGCTGGGAAATGAAGTTTGATCTCTCATCTAACGGAACAATAAGTGGTGGGAATAAGAATGACAATGAAGAAAGTGCCTTGAAAAAGTTATATGCTGGAACTCTAAAAAATGGAATATTGGATTGTGTAGCTACGTTTGAGGATGGGGCTCAAATAAAGTATGATGGTGTAATGGAAGGTTCCATAATGAAAGTTAACTGCAGAGTCATCAAAGGCAGTGACAAATTTCACGAGGGAGATATTGCTGAGTGCATTGGACCTGTGAAATATGATTGAATTTATTAATACTAAAAGTATTTCTAAAACGTATTAATTAATACTGAATATATTCATATCGTCAAAAAGAGTTTCTTCATTTTAATTTCTTTGATTAAACTTAATGGAATATTAAGAGTGAAAATAACTTTAAAAATAAATATAGGCCAATATCAATTTTTAAACACTTCTACATATTGTTTTGTTCGATCATGCAATTCTTCAATTTAATGTTTGACTGTTTCATCGTTGACATCTTCTAATACATACTTGATATTTAAATTGTTTTATTACATCTCTATCTCCATCATCTGTAAAGTCTGTATATTTGATTTGGCCATCGTCTTCAAGAGCATATGTGATTTTCAAATGATAACCCATTCTCTTCTTTCCTCTGCTTAAAAATAAGTGAGCTTCCCCTTCAACTGATTCTACGGCTGAAATCTTAGTTTATCCGATTTTCATCTAAAATATTAAATAGTTGGAATACTCCAACAATATTCTCCAAGGATTTCTTAATCTCATTAACGGGTACTTTCTTTTCCTCCCAAGTTCCTGAGACATTCCATTGTGATCCAATTGTTTAAGGTTATTGCACTTAGGAAGGATCCTCTACCTTTTTTGGTTAACAATCAATTTTTGGGTGATTTGGATCATTTTTAACCCAATAGGTGTATGAATGCTCCTTCTTTGAATTGTCCATTTAAATTTCCAGAATATTTTATAAATTAATTATTAATAAAGTAAACATTCATCATTAACAACCACTTCTTAATTGCTGTACATAATTATATCTAAAATTATATTACAATATACCTTCTTTAAATCTTATCCTTATCCTTTATCTATTCCTAAGTATAACTATATTTTTCACCCTTTTCATTAACAAAAACAATACTCTGATTTGATGAGATAACAATCACACTTTTATCAATGAAATTCGCCTGAATCACACCATTGTTCAGTTTTAAAAGAAGAGCATTTCTCGTCTTAAGAAACTTATCAACAAAAACTTAGGAGATTTCAGAGTATGTGCTATTTTCATCTACACCTAAATACAAAGTGAATTTTTAGAGTAAGCTGACCTTTTTATCCAAATCCGAGGGATAATTATCAAATTAATAATCCTATACTAGATTCTACTTGTCGATATAATTGAATTGTTGTTTGTTGCACTAAATAATTTTGGTCGAATCATTAAATAAGATGCCACAGTTATTATTTGATAGGACATAACCAATACCATATTTACTTTGATAATCACAACACTTTATAACATATATGACTTCATTCTCCTTACTCTAAGTTATAATAGGACAATTACAAATTGTGGTTGATTGTTGTTCTCCAGATTTGAATCCTATTTTTTCTGAGTTTATTGATTCTCCTTTAAGTAATTAATTCCTTCAGTTAAGGCTATGATTTAAATAAGCAAATACTCTTAATGCGTTCAGCTTAGGACATCTTGAGTCGAGTTGAAAATAGATCATTCGACTTTGGAATTTAGGCTGTAGTTTTGAGTGAGACTAATTCTGGCTATATGGGTTTAGAGTTGAGCAACACAGCCTAAGAACTAAACATAGCAGCCTATGAGTATTGAGACAACCATGCTGCATTTGGGGGACTTAACAGTTGAGAAATGTGAGTAGTTTTAGGGATTGGATTTGAAGTCATAAAAGGATGACTTAGAATTTCATCCAAAGTTAATCTTTTAGAAGGATCAAGAACAAGAATTCTGGAAATCAAATTTTTAGCATTTTCAGATATTTGAATATGATCTGGAAAATTGAATTGACATTACGATATTTTATTGTAAGTTGTCTTAACATCTGAAGTCTCAAATGGGGGTTTCCCTATTAGGAGTGTATAGACAATAACACCAACTGACCATATGTCTGCTTAGTATGAATGTCCCATTCTCTCATCCAAGATTTCAGGTGCAATATAATTTGGAGTCCCACAAATAGTGAGTCTTCTTTATCCATCATAATCTAATTTGGTGGCCAAACCAAAATCTCCCAGTTTCAATTCCATCTTATCATTTATAAACAGATTCCCTAACTTCAGATCTCGATGTAGCACTCTATGAGAATGGATGTATTTCAATGCCCCTATCAATTGTTTCAAGTAACATTGCACTTCTATTGGAGTAATTCTTCTTCTTCTTTTTAGCAACTCATTCAGAGTCTAAAAACATTACAATAAATTAAATCACTTGATTTTAACACAGTTCCAAAAGTATATAAACATTATCATTATCCTCAAATACATCTTCAAATTAAACAATATTCTAATGATGGAGCGATTTATGAAGCTTTATCTCAGTGATTAACTACTCTTAATCTACTACTATACCTTGGCTTTTGTCCTCCCAGTCTTTAAAGTGCTTTTAGCAATAATCTTAGCTGCTAGCACTTTCTTGCTTTCAATAGAAGTAACCTCGTAACATTTAGCAAAGCCACCCTTTCCTAATACCTTTCCTTTCTAGTATCTACGATAAGCAGTCTCCCCATTAGGTTTCTTATACTTTTCCTCTATTATTGTATTTTCAATTTACGGTTATTCTTCCATTTAAATTAAAATTAAAAACCAAAAAAAGTTAAACAATTCAATACCAAATATCTAGTCCAATATAGTCTAGGCTCTATCCTATCATCTCTCTTTTGCATCCATATCTCTAATACATTCCTCAAGTCAAAAATAAAAGCCTCATTATTATTCTATACATCTTATAGAGTAATCTCAATGCTTCCTGTTTTAAAATATATTATTTTTCAAATATCTCTTTACAGAACACCAACTTAAATTTCTATTCTGGTTTAATTATACTCAAGAAATAATATATGTATATATTTGTTATAATGTAGATTTTAACAGTTTGGAACCAACACAACCAAAAATCTATAGAACTGTATAATATATTCAAAATTTACTCAACATCCAATGAAATGGTCAATGACCTCACCTCCTCTTATTATAGATTCATAATACAATAAAATGCTGTGATGCAATATTTTTATAACAACAACTTAATAATTCTATATTTCTATCAAAATATCAACGCTTAATACACACCTTCTATCTAAGTTGTCATATGTATTTATTTATCTAGTTAAGTCTATTCTAATTGCTGTTGAGCTCATTTCATCACCCTCAAAGTAAAAATTTAATGTTTAAAATAGATGCTTTATTTTACAAATTTATGGTTCTCTAAGAAACATCACTACAATTTTATCAAATCTATCTCTAATCACATCTATATGATGAATTGTGACTGTAGAGCAAGAAATAAAATTTCCTTACTCTTTAAAGGAATTATCGATGAAATAGGACCCTCTTACTTCTAATATAAAAAGATAGAGAATGAAAAAATATTAAATTTCTGTATTGAGTTGTGATTATAAATATTTTGTTTTAATATATGAAAACACAAGCTACCCTTTATAATAAATTATACTGAATTAATTAAATGTATTGAATATCAACTTCTGTTTCAATTGATTTAAATGCTAAAAGGGAAGGAAGCAGTGAAAAAATATGGTTAATATAGATTTCTCAAAAATTAATTAGTTAGAGATTATTGAATAATATAAAATTAAAATATGGAGTTAATAAAGAAAACATGAAGCATGGAACCAAGTGAAGAATGAGAACAATATTTTCGAATTTAATGATTGATATTTGTATTTTACATTTGATATGCATATGGGATGTGATAATGTCTTGGCTAAGGTTTTGTTTTGTTTTTATTTGTAGAGTGCACAATTTCAGTCAAATTTATGTAGTTTCAAGGAGATGTGAAATAGGTTAGAGTCCAATTTGAAGATTCTAATTATTGAATTCTACGAATTTAGAAGGATGAAACTAGTTAGGAAATGAGAAGATTAAAATCTAAATATGAGGAACAAGAAGGAAATTCTACTGATTTCATATTAGAGATGAAATTGTTGATTAATACATATATTAATATTATTTATAAAATATCAATGTGAGAGATTTCCTGGGTTAAAATTAATGGAAACCGAAACGCTTAAATTCAAGGGTTTATTCAAATGTATAAAATTAATAGGGAAGTTGCAAAAGAGTTTTGAATTACTGATGTGAGGAAAGGATGAATTGGGAAAAAAGGAGTTTTAAAGAGAGTAGGTGATGATTGCGAAAAAAGTCGATTTTTTAATAAAAATGATGTCATTTTAATAAATAAATGGTGTCAGATTAATAATTAAAATTAAATATTTTTGAAAATGATGTTCAGAGATTGAACTATAATAATAAAATATATGCAATTACAAACTACTCTCTTCATTATTCTTTTTGACTTGGTCGCAATATCAGATAGCGTTTACACTGCCTTATTACCTTACTTTTCGCCAGTGGCAAAAGACAAAGGATTTACTGAGACTGAAATTGGTATCATGCTTGCATTTTATCCTATTGGAAGTGTGATTGCTACGCCTTTTGTTTCTATGTGTAGTTCCAAGAGGAAAGCAATATTAATCGGTTTGATACAGAGTTCTATAGCAACAATAGGAATGGGGGTGTCTAAATTTTCAGAAGGTGGCCTATTTTTTGCGTTATCCTGCATTTTTCGAGTGATCATAGGATCTGTACTATAATTTGTCTATATCAATAGGGAGCATCATTTTTGCTGATCCCCTCATATGCAGCATTGCCTATATTATTTAAAGAGGATGTAACATAAAAGATTGCAGGATTAGAGATGGGTCATTGCGCTGGTAGAATAACAAGCACAGGGTTATTCACAATGATAGCCTAGCTGATTTCATTCGATACTTATTAGCTTCCTTGTTATGGATTGGCAGCAATCTATGTGGTCAGTTTCCTGGTTACATACAAATATTTTTATCTACCTGAAGTACCAGAGGGAATTTCTCCAAAGAAGAAACAGAAGGAAGCACACAAACCCGAAACCACTCGAAATCATCCCATCACCATAACTAAGTCCTAAACGATTACTCCGATCGAAGTTATTGTTTAAAACGATAATTCTTTGATTCAATAGAATGAAGATTTAAATTAATCATAGCAATAACTCAAGCCTAATGAAATACTAAATTAGTCAGTCTAAAATGCAGAGGTTGTTGAAGCTTAGCTCTAACGACATGACACAACTATGCAAACTTTGGAAGTTCCACAAATCAATGGAATGAGAAAGAGCAGTTCTAGTGGGGGAGAGGACCGATCATGTGAAGAGGACAGCCTTCATGATAAGAAGGCCATTAACAAATGGTAAACTTAGATAAGATCGATTATCCAACAAAGAAGGGAAGGCAAATAGATTGCTATTCCAGATTCTCCTAAGATGAATAATAGTTAGAAGATGAATCAAATAAGCCTCTTTGAAAGTGGTAACAAGATGTAGAATAGCACTCAGTTGGAGGTTCTTCAAGAATAGGAAGAAATTACAGAGGATGATGGTAAATTAGAAGTCAAAGATTATGTCGATATTTTTAAAAACAAGTCATTGCAAGTGACTTTCATCTTTTTCTTTTGGCTTTCTGCTCTAGAAAATGGATTAAGACCCTTTTTGGTAATTAACATAATTATATTTATAGGCTAATGAATTAGGAGATTATTATGGTCTTTCAGAGTATAACATCTCTTATCTCTTCATGATTCCTATTTTCACATACTTGTTATCTGCAATCTTGGTTGCTCGTTAAACTTATTTTACAGAACAAACTCTTTTTAAAATCGGAATGTGGATTTTGGGAGTAAGTTTCTTTTTCTATTGTCCAACAGTGTTTAAGTTACCACATTCAATTGCCTTTATTCTAGTTGGAGAGTTCATTAGAGGTATAAGTTTGGGCATTGGCTGTGCACTCTTTATACCAAATATCAGTGACTCCTGCGTAGACAAGGTTGGAGTATGTAAAGCAAATTTGATCGGAGCAAATCTATACTAATTTGGATGGTCTTTAGGCGACATATTTGGTCCAATTATTTGTGGGGCATTTGTCGAAAAAATTGGATATGAACTGACCACCTTATTCTCTGGATTTGTTATCATTGTCTTTACTATAATCTATTTAATTTTTAGAAAAAATAAAAGCAGTATCTAAGTAAATAACGTTGAAAACTTAAATAACAAAGTGCCATAAAATAACAATGCTTGATTTTATAAAACTGTAAACAATTATAATTAATTAATTGTATTTTGAAACTTGTCATAAGTCCTTCGTTTTCATAGTAAAAAATATTGAATGTTATTAATGTTTTAAAAAGTACTATTCATACTATCTATAATTTAATCTTTAAGCAGGCATATTTATTACATAGTTTATTTGAATGCACAAACTCAAATAATAAATTAAGTCACATTAACTTTCAATTAAATTTGTGTCTGACTTGAATCTCTCTGTTTATTTTATTATTTTAGAATAATATTGCATTTGATATATAATTTACGCTATATTTCCTTTGAGACTCTAGGTTTTCAACAGTATTTAACCATTAAATGTCTCATCAAACAAATCCAAGCCTACTCTTACCTATTGGAGTAATATTAATATAAATGTATAATATTAAATCACAGAATTATAAAATATTTTACAAATATAACTAATTTTGGTATAAACTCAATAGCGTGTAGATGTACCAAACATAATTTGATCTGCATAGGCTTTATATTGATTGACAAGCACAGAATGAAGGGAACATTGAATATTTTGAGCGGAATTGAAAAAGAACTTAAGTGGGTATTATTGAGTAGAAGAATCAAAAGTAAGCAACTTAGAAAAAGCCACAGTGAATGCAAGCTAAATTAAGATGAGAAAGACGATTTACTTTGAGCTTGGCAACATTATAAGATGGACGTCCAACATTATTTTATGGGTTGAGTGGGTCAATGATGACAAGGCTTTGTTATTGGCAATAAGCAAAATTGTGAGGGTCAAATATTATAGTAGTTTCCTACTCAAAAACTTCAGGTTGATCAGGACAGATGGTTTTTCCTGCGTAATCTAATTCACAACCATAGACATTCAGGAATTCAATAAGTAACGTACCTATTGTTGGCCAACTCTTATCCTGATTTTGATAGCTTTATAGAAACGACACGATCATCAATATCAATCCATAAGAGCTTAAGCCTCCACTATAGGTATCAGAGAGATCACTCTTATGAAGAAATTGCTTCATAATAAGTGTCAACGGTTTGAGGGGTTCGTAATTTTTGATATACTTACGAATCAATTAAACACATTGCAAACCATTATGTTTAGTTTCTTGGATAGAGATATCAAGTCTTTTATTCATATATTACTTATTGCATTTTGCTCTGAGCACTGGAGTGGTCGATTATGTAACACATTTAGTTTCCTCAATAAATTTGCATTTCTTCAATTCAACTTCAATTCTTTGTAAAATGTCAGTCACGAACTTCTCATGTTGATTGGATATTTTAATCACCAGATCAATGTCTGAGTGTGGTAAACATAATTCTGTTGCATACGAACCATAGACATCAATTTGAGCTCCAGCATAAGTGGCACTTACAACAGCTGAAATTTCATCTATAAGTTTTTAGAATGCATTCTTATTTTTTTTATTGTATTAATCGATTTCAGAAACAAACAATTTGATGTCTTAAGTTAGTTATTCCACTGTATCATAAGTAGGCAAATACTGAGTGCATTGACCCATTTCCAATTGATATTCATAGAATTTCATTTCCTTGCTTTAATCCTTTTATTGATTCTTATTCTTTTTGCTACTCAGAGGTATCAATCCATCAACTTATTCTGTTTGTGTGGCTGTAGTATTTTTAGGGTATTCCATCTTAATACCCAACTGTTGCAGATACTGCTTATTATTTCTATATAACTTATCCAATTGATCTCGATCCTAAATATTCAAGGTCAGTGAGCATAGTTTCTATCCCTTTTATACTTATGGTATTTTTGGAGTCTAAGCAGTTTTCTTAGATTGCAATTCCTGTTGCTCTTCGACAAACAATTGATAGGGTCTCTATGCACTAAAATTTTGGATCAAAATATCATTCACTTTCTTACTTTGTTCTGACAATTCTTAGACTTCCATATATATCTTGTTTTTATCTAATGTTTAACTCCAATATTACTCAAAAATTGGCTGTTCTTATTTGCCAAAAGAGCTTAGTAATAAAATTTCGATTCAACCAAATTCAATATTATCTCGTCATGCACTATTGTGATAAACACGTTATTAATACGTTCTTTTGAAATCTGGATCTCTTCCTTTTCCCATAATGACAACGCAAACTTTGTGACGTCTTCCATATGGCCCACTATTTCCCTTACTCTCTTCAAAATATAAACTAATGCTATCAATAGGTTCTAATCTTTCTATTGAGATAGAATATTCCTGAACAATATATTGTCTATAATTGGGAAATGCTGTCGAATCTGCTTTAAAACATCTTAATTCATTCCAACAAAAACGAATATTTAATAAATACTTTTAATTTAAATAAAATGTCCAAAATGTTTCATACAATGGCTGATCTCTCGGATCTAGATGCCATTACTAAATCCAACAAGGAGCGACTTCGTTTACTTAACATTCTTCCTAAAGAACAAAAGGCAGAAATCGAAGTTTAAACAGATGTTTAAACTGAAAAAATTGTTTAAATACTTCCCAAAGAAGATTCACTCACTTTACTTAATCTAAGCATCAATAAGTACATCCAAGAAGTAGATCAATACAACAAATAACACCAACAAAATCTAGAAGAACTAATCAATAAAATTAAAGCCACAGTCAGGAGAGTCCTAAATCAAGAAGCATATGTTTATGGATCCTTTGCAACTGAACTCTCCCTCCCTAACAGTGACATAGATATTGTGATCATGACTGCATAAACCATGTACATTGTTGATCAAATGAAGAAATTGGAAATTGAATTTTCAAAAACCAAATTCATAGAAGAAACTAAGTGCATTCTATTCACTGCTATCCCTGTACTCAAATTGAAGTCTGTCAGCTACTATTTTAACAAAAGAATTGATATTTCATTTCAGGAACCCAGACACAATGGTATCCAATGTGTTTCATTAATTAAATCCTACCTCAACTACTTGCCAGAACTGAGACCCTTGACCATGGTATTAAAGCAATTTCTATCTCAATCGTCTCTCCTAGACCCATACCAAGGAGGATTAAGTAGTTATGGACTGAATTTGATGATCATTTCCTTTTTGCAATCTCGCACTGGCCAATAACTTTCCTTGGGTTAATGCTTAGTCGAATTTCTGTACCTCTATGGATGTGAAATGGACTACATTGCTAAGACCATTTACGTTTTCCTACCTGACCAACAGATTTCAGCTTATCCCATCTATTTTAATCCATAAAATGCAGTTAATCAAATTCCAACTCTATTGATATAAGATCCTCTAAATGAAAAGCATAATGTTGGAAGACCTACCTATAATATCTAAGCTATCAAATTCATTTTTGCTGTTGGATTTATGAAGGCTTTAAATTATTAATCAGATCAGATTGATGATTTTTTATCATGTGGAAAGGATGTTCAATTAAAATTAGAGTCTCATATACATAATTTCTATTAACAATGATTTTGAGTATATAATATATAATCGATCAATGATTAAATGTTAATAATTTTTTAATTAATCAATATATGCTTTTAGAGTCTGTCTATATTGTTATGATGGCCCTAAATTAAGTTTTATTAATAATTATGTTTGTATTGAAAGTTAATTAAAAATATCATATAATAGTTTTTAAGTTAATATAATGGTTATTAAATAAAGAGATGCTAATAAAATAGCCAATCAAGAAATTTAACCTTTTTAATTTCCATAATTATAATCTTTAATTTAATTTGATTTAAATTTCGATTGATTATTTTACCAGGTATCTAAACACTTAATTCTATATAATTTATCATTGAACTCATTCATGATAAAATTAAAATAAATCTAAAAACTTAATTAAAAAATTAATCAATAATTTCTAAATAAATTTCAATTCTCGATTTGCATATATTTCTTATAATTTGAAGGCATTTCTTCTATAAAGGATTAGCACTCCTTTGATTTTAATAAGGTTTTGCACTCTTAATTGACATGACTAAACTTCTTGGCATAAAACAATATTTTTCCTAACCAAATCTTAAGATTCAATCTATTGGCACACAATAACAATTAATAAATTATTTATATAAAATTGGGGCTCTTGAACATGACTTCTTATATTCTGGATAAGAATTCAAAACTGGCCTAATCTTGCAATAACTAGTTAATCAAAGGAATTATATACTTCATTGAATAACACTTCATCTGCAACTAATTTCAAATAAACTTCAACTGATTATAAATCTCTTTACAAACACATAAATGGCCATAATTATTCGTATTGCTCCTTTAATTTAATGATATTGTTCTAATCTACGATAAACATTTCCTTTATATCTTAAGGCAAGACTTCTAGTTTTAAAAGTAAAGATATTTGATATTGCAATTGTGAAAATTTGATTTTAGGATTTAATTACCAAATGGTAATTGCAACCTTTTTGAGTAAATGCTTATAAATATCCTCAGGGCAATTACCATTGTGAACTAAGACATTTGCAAAGTAATAAGGACTTTCCATCAAATCTACGATAAGAATAAGCTAAGAAATTAGATCATAAATATTTACGTCTCTTTATAAGAAATCCTTGTATTATTCAAATTGTTAGAGATCTCTCAGAAAACTCTATCCAATTGAGGCAAAGAAGGAGTCAACTTTCCCATAGATGATTCCTAATTGCATTGAAATCATATATTGATCATAGGAAAGAGTGGAAGGATTCAAGACATTGGTGAAATATCCATTAAAGGAATGGTAGGTTTCCTCGGATAGTTACTGGCATTTAATAGAGACATATTTGAGATAATTCAAATTCATCAAAGGCATTTCAAATTGAATTCTGAGTATATTTAACAATATATTCTATCTTTCATCTTCGTCAACAAAGCCTAAATTCTTCATGACCGAATCCATATTTTAATTACTAAAATCATCTTTTAATAATGAAATTACAACCAAACTTATCAATTTGGTAATGAGAGAATTGACGTCAACATTTTTCTTTTTTGATTGTCTGTCATGGATTCTTTTATTTTGAGAGACCCTTAAACAATAGATATAGGTAAATAAGATTTTTTTTTAAATCTCTTGAAGCTTAAGTAATTAGAGAATAAATTCAACGGATATATTTCCCAGCAATTACTAAGTGAATATTGTTCCCATATTCAGAGCAAACCAATCCAAAATGCTAATTTCATTTTCTAATTTCATATATTGTAATACATTTATTCGAATCATACGTTTCTCGATTCTCTAAGTTCAATAATACTCCAAAAAATGTACTAAGAATTGATTCTATTTGTTGATCTTCATTGATAATTTATTTCAATGCATTTAAATTGTAAAACAGTGGATATGTAATTGCATAGATGTCAATCAAGCTTGCTAGCAATTTATTTAAAAAAGGATTTTCATGTGAATTTATTACTTTTTCAAGATATTAAATATTAACTCCGAACTCCTCCGATTTCAATAGTTCTTCCTATACGCTTGAATTAGAGGTTGCTTCTATTAATAAACTATGTAGAGGTGAAAAAGTGTCAATATAATACAGTTGGTCTTGGCTCAACTATCCTCCTAAATAGAATGTATTTTTGAATAATATTTTCCCCATTTACAACAAATGTTCATGAGTCTAAAACAATTGATTACTTTTAAAGAATTCAAACAAATCTTTCTAAACAGAAGCTTAAAATATTGAAATATATCTGCTGAGTAATTCAAAGATGCTACAATCACAACTATTGAGAACTTTACAGTCTTTTATGGCCTTAGTATAATAAAGATCCTTGCAATCATGCTAAAAGTCGAAATTAAATTAATTGGATCCTATTTTCTCAAGCATTACTATTGCTACTAGATTTCTCAAATTTGGATGTTTAGCCAATAGTTTGTTTAAGTAATCTAGGATGCACATTAAATAGCAGTTAAGTGAAACTATTTTTTGAGGATTCAATAACTCTTGCAACGCATTTTCTACTTCATGTAACAAATGGAGAAAAGAACATTAAACAAATATTAAAAATTCCATTGTAGCCACTCCAAATTAAATATTAGGTTGCTTTTTGGTTACTCTCTATGATGCCAACTTCTGAATAATTAGTTCTTGAACTGATCGCAGTGAATTTCTATATATTTATTATTTCTTTTACTTTTCAACATATTAGGCAACTAGTCTTATTTCTAATAATTAATTAATTTATTTATTTATGATGGATAATTATCCAATAAAATCCACTTTGGATATTTCCTCATCTACTTTTTTTAAGTCAAAGAAATCCTGTGCTGCATTCAATAGGATTTCCATAAATTCTTCATTATTTATAAGAGATTTATTCAGCTTGGATAATGATAGACTATTACTTCTTCTACCTATTGGCCTCCGAAGTGAGAATCAATTCTCTCAAACAGGCCTTTAAATTTTTCTGCTATCTTTTAACTAATGGGTCTGTTCTTTTTCTTTTGGATGTAGAAAATACCGCTCAATGCTAAAATTGCTGTCAGACCTAAAAACTTATATTTATTCTTTAATTCCATAATTATATAATTAAATAATTGTGTATCAAAATCTCTCTTTGCATTATTTTTTATTCTCCAATTTATTTTTGAGTTTTGTTCGTCAAATATGATTTTATCTACACTATAAATATTTAAATAGGTCAAGTATTATTTCAATATAGTAATGAATTATATATATATTATTTTTAATATATAAATTATTTTAATTAATGGCATACGTCTTTACCTTTTCACCTTCACAATAAATCTATATTGGATCAATAAACGATGCTTCCAATTTAAATTTCTTGGAGTAAAAACAAATCAAACATATCATTAATTGTAAGGCTTATGAAATTAAATAGTTTTGGTACTTCTGAATGCCCAAATGTCTATGAGTTCAAACAAAAATTTAATTACTTGAAGTTAAACATCTAAGAACATGGTGAAATCCTGCCTAACTAAACCCTACAATGGTTTTAGCAAAATAAAGATGGAAATGTCTTGATCCACAGCCAATTTGGAATTAATAGAGCTCCAGCTCTAATTGCATCTGTAGTTTAAAAAATCACTTAAAGCAATTTAAACGAAATTCTACAAACTATCTCATTCAAAAAGCCAGACATTAAGATTTCAAGTAAGATCTAGGAAGAATAGGAACTAATTTAGTTAGATCAGTATTTCTAATAGATCTCAGCTCAACTTAAACCTTAAATCAGAACTTAGAAAGACTGTGCTTTTAAATGTATCAAGTGTAGAACCGATGTATTTGTGTCAGCAGTTTTGGTACATGGAATAAGTAATAATAAATTTGATGTCATTTAGAGCCTGAATGCAATCATTATTTCATTGAAAGACCTCACTTCATCGAAGAATATGAATAAGATGGTAAAATATCTTGCTAAAAATGTAATTAAAGGGTAGGCGACTTTAAATATATCGGATCAAAATGTAATTGTGGAGAATACATATGTCCTGCTTATATGTACAATAAATCGAAAGTAGACAAGAAAATAATATGAGTAAAATAAAAACATTCGATATTAATTCAATTTCTTCTATGTTTATATTAAATAGATAATAATTCTTTAATAATGCTTTATTATTCTGTTTTTTTCTTATATTTATAATAATCAAATGAAAATAATATAATATTTTATAATAGCACTTCTAGATTTTGAAATATGAAATATATTTATATTTATAAATGTAATTTCAAAACCTATGATCATTAGAAGAATTTTCGCACAAAATCTATACATTTATTTGGAACATTGTAAATTGGATTCTAAAAGTTTTTATCTGCCAGAGAATAGCCACTTAATCCATAGCATGTATGATAAGTATCAGGGTTCTTACTTGGTTTATCAAATATTCCTCCTGCTGGGTTTTGACACATATGAATGTATGTCTTTAATTCTTATACGTCCATTAACTACTCATTGACATAACCAGACAACATGAGCAAATTGAATATAGCACCTTGCCAAAATGAATAACAGGAATCCACAACTTTATTTGTCCTACCGTTGAAACCTCCTTCATTTTCCATTTATCTATTCACTAACCAATTCAATAGTTTCTCTTAATCTATGTAATGTGCTTTGCCCATACACACTAAAGCAGCGTATCCACAATAAGCATATCCTCCATGAGCTTCAGAATACCTAACAGCTCCAATTCCTCCTTCATAAGTTTGACATGATGCAATATACTCAGCACAACCATCCAATAACTTGGGACTAATATATTCGCAAATATTGATACTCTAATTTAAGAATGACCACCATTATCACAACTATATATACAGCCCTCATGTCTGCTTCTCCATTGATATGCATTAAATACGATCCTTTTTCCTTTGGATCCTGGATCGACCAGAAGAACTTTTCCAATCCCTATCTATCAATCAATCCTAAAGAGGCTGGAGATCCAAGAATGAATAAGCCTAAAGTATGAATTATTTATACTTAGCAAAGAGGAATATGTAGGTGCCAAATGTTCAAATTAATAGGGACCTCCTCCAAAGCCTCCAATTTTGCATTACTGCAAATATTAGAGAATTTTGTCTTCATATTTTGATACATCTTCTTATAAGATACTCAAAGCATTTAGTGGCCAATATATACACCAAGGTTACCCAACATCCAAATAAAGAATAGAGTAACCAATGTTTAATAGTCTCTTTGTACAATATTTTATATGTTGATCTGCTAATAATTCTAGTTTATCGAGTGGCTCATATTCCTTGTAGTATTTATTCTCGAGCAAATCTTGGGGGACTTCTTCTGACTCCACATATTAGTATTATTTTCTGATTTAAGCAACTGCAGAGTGTACAAGATTTTATTCAATTTAAGTACGATTCAGCTATTTCATTTAATATAGAAATTTCTTAATTATTAAAATACACGTAATTTAATATGCTTTTTCTTACATTCTTGATTAGTGTTTCTGTAGCTTCCCAAGACTTACTCAAGAAATGCTATTTAGAACAATTCACCATTGGTGATCCTGAAGGTAATAATCATTTCAGAATTCCTAGTTAAAATTTAGATCTACTTCGAGGATCATGTAATAAAGAATCATCAGATCGAGTATGAATGTTTGGAATTTATCATTTCAAGAGGATATTATAAAGTTGCACTGAGTCTTTATGAGAATTATTTCCTCTTGAATCACATTGACATTACTGATAGAATTGTGTATTGTTCTTTAATTTATTTAGCGCATTCCTAAAGAATGATAAGTATCTCAACTAGAGAGAAATGTAAACTCTATTCAAATTGGCTATGGCAAAGAGCAATCAAGTCTAAGTTGTCTAACCTGTTGTGTAATGGGCTCAATCAAAAAACGCTACATTTATCAACATCAAGTTCTCTCACAGACAAGATGCCCCTGCTTGTTTGAATGCAAAGTTGGAGGTAGTCGAAATAAAGAATGATTCTCTCTTGATTGAAGCATTTGGAATAGTTTCACATATTCCATTCAAATATAGATATGCCATCAAATTGTATAAACCAATCGACCCGGCTACTAGTTATGAAAAAGTTGAGTCTGTAGGAACTATGTATGTGAATCTCACAAAGATAGAACCAGGTAATATCTTCTTAATATTCATTTAGTCTTGTGGTTAAGATTGACTGAAGAAGATTACAAAACTCCAATTTGGTGGGACTTGAAGGATAATTTCAGAAAAGATATGGAAGAATTTGCCCAAATGCTTGAAAAGGAAAGCGAAAGGAAAGAAAGAAATGCAGATAAATAAGCAAAAAAAAATTAGAAAAAAAGGGATTAAGATAAGCAAAAATAAACTTCTCTAAAAGCTTAAGAGGCAAAACGGTAATTAGAATATGAACACAATTAATGCTATAAACCAGGAAAATGTGAAATAGGATGGTATTAAAGACAATGATTGTTTATAATGATTATTATTCAATTCCCTAATTATTATTTTACATTTTCTACTGCTCTTTTGAAACATTAAAATATTTCTTAATTCTTTCTTCCTTCACTTATTGACAATCACAAGTTAATAAATTCTTCATGTAAGTAGGAATAACTTAAATTTACTTATATTAAATATCATTGAGACACATTGAAGGTATAAATTACTTTTCATAATTTATCCTTTATTACTAGATGATATTATATATCAAGTAAAGATTTGTATGTAATATTAATAATAATAAGTTGAAAGACTTCCAATTGATGAAAGATATTTATGTTGTCATAGATTAATTTATTTCATTTATGTTTGGTTAAATTTCATTTGAAATTTTCACTCTTAAATAATATTGTAATTTTAACTAATTAAAATTAGATATCTTTAGTATAAAAAAATCTTTAAGATTTTATTGTTCAATTTAATTATAAAATATTTTCCACATTCTTTCTATCATAAGTCGATTCTCTTTTATTTCTTAGTTTTCCTCTTAAGATTTTACTATGGAGGTACTAATTAAATAGCGAAGTGTCTTCCCTTTGTTTAGGTAAAGTAGGTAAGACAAAACTGGCTTCTTCTGTTAGTTAATATCTGCAATCAACACTTCTACTAATAGGAACTTGAGAATTAGATGTGCTAATGTTAGTACTTTTATTAGTTACAGTTTGATTAGTACTAAATTAATTTCTGATTGAAGTCTGGGGGGCTTCATTAGATTGTGTATAAACCTTTAGTTTAATTGATGGTAGTTCTAAGGTATTTTTTAGTTTAAGATGTTATGAAATAAGTGATTATTTCTATATGAATTAGGATTTTCCCCTTTTGGATGACTATTTTTTGGATACTACCAAATCGATTATTTGGATTTAATTATATTCATTGGTATCAATCTCTGCTACTTCATGTTCTGGTATGGATAAATGACAAAGTCCTCCATTTACGCTGGTAATAAGATCATCTTTTAGATAATAGATAAAATCTATTTAAACATGAAAATTGATTGTATAAATGCAAAACCCATTGGCAGTCCAAATTTTCATTTGTTATAAAGAGTTGCTAATAATATAAGTTTTGTTGCTGGTGATCTATAGGATATCGTTTTCATGTCCAGAACTAGTTTCATAAGCAGTTAGATTTGAATTAAAAACGAATAACTCATTGGATATTGCAATCGCTAGTTATTTAGAGTGGGTCAAATGAATAGGTCCTAAGTTAAATAGTTTAAATGATTTAATCAATTATGTTTTATTGGAATGAATTTGAACAAAATTTATGACATTATCAATACTATTGATAACTAATTGATCATTAAAATGAAAAATATTCTAAATAGCAGCTTTGTTATAATTTATACGGGTGTAAATGATAGTAAAATTTTCAAAAGGGACACATAATACAGCTCCTTTTGAACAACCCAAAATAAAAAATAAAGATTAATCTGCATTGTTAATCATCTTGGAGATTTTGATCTGATCATTAGAATCAATAGTTAATTCAACATCATATAGAGGAGGAGATATAGTAGCAATTTGAACAAATGTAATTTCTTAATTGATTTTGTCTCCATTTATGGTCCGAATTTTGTCAAAACTGAAAACTTCCGTTTATTAATTATTAACACATTTGGCTAAAGTTTAATTTGATAAATGAAAGTAGCATGTGTTTGGGTGATTTGGACTATCGATTATTTAGAGAACTTAATATACTGTTTTGGAAGGAAATATGACTCTTTAGGTTATATTAGAGTAGAGGAGGTGATTTTTAAAAGCAATACATTAGTTAGATACTGCACATACGGATGAATTATGTAAATAATAGGCTTACAATATATGGTTTAAATCACAAATAAATAATTCATCAGCTGATTGCAGAAAGTATTTAGAGTAATTGATGAATTTGAAATATTATATCTACAGTTGATAGATAGGGTACGATTGGCAAGGTAAGAGATTACTCAATTTCCAAACTTTAATAATAAGATCATTTGCAACAGTGAATAATTCGTCTTTATGAACTGTCATGCTCACTATCGAACCCTCATGAGCATGCTCGTAGTAATGTTAAAGTATACCATTGAGATCGTAACACCAAAGAGTACCATAGACATCTCCCATATATAATAGATCATTGATATAATAGAAATCTGAAATCGTTATACCTAATTAAATTGATCCTACATGTTAGATAGTTCTCATATCATAAATTGTGATGTTTTGAGAATTGTATAGGATATAAAAGTAATCCTATTATTTGCATTATCTATTCCATTCCAGAGATCCAGGCAGCTCTTAATATTTAACAATTTTAAATCTTTCTTTCATCTCGACTTAGAAAGTACTTACTGATTTGAATTATACCATAACAAATGTGTTTAAGTGATCTAAGAATAACAGGTTGGTGAATTATTTGCATTCCAATTGTACTTTATTAACTATTTAAAATTCAAAATTAAGAAAGTAAATAAACCAATCTTAGCACAATAAGAAGTATAACCTCTATTTTTTGGACATTGAAATATCAAATATACGATAGGATTTTTTTTTGCACCAGATAATTTATCTGATTATTTTTTCTTCCAAATAATGGTATTTAAAAAGAATTTTCTTTTTGTGATATATTAAGCAACAATGATCCCAAGTACTCATACAGAAAACTTAAACTGCATAGGTCTCCATCATTCTTTTTGAAATACAACCTAAGGTCATTACCTAATTCATAAATTTCGAAAATATATTATAATTTTTAAATGCTCTATATAAAGATATTATAATATTTTAATTATATACCATTTTTCATCTATAGGATAAAGATGTAGTAAAATGGAAAAGGAAAACCTTCGATTCGATATACTACAATACATAATAATGATATTTAATATTGAATATATAATATCCATTTATTTATAATTTATTACATTTAATTGCTCTTTATTAACCAAATAATTTTGACAATGCAATATTTACAATATATTGCATTTTTTCAACTTTATTACGACATATTATAATCATCTCTTGCTGAATTTATCAAAGCTGCTTTCGAAGTTGAAGTTCAAAGAAATCTATCTAGAAGCAATTTTTCAGCCAGAAGAATTTTGCTTAATTAATTTTCTGAGATCAGGCCTCAATTTATTCACATATTTATATATTTTAATATGATGCTTCAAAAATGAATAGATTTAAAATACCTACAGCACTTATTTAGATAGTAAAATTTAAATGCATATTCCTTAAACATTCATGATTTTTTGATATAAAAACTCATTTCCAATAAATTATGCATATTTAACTCCAAAACAGTTTTCAAATAATCAAATCAAAAGGTTTGCATTTTATTATTCCTAAGATACATATTTTCTTAAAACCAACACACTAGAACCTAAACACAAAAAATTTATTCTAAAGAATTCACAGTAGGTAATTATTCAATAGTGTGAGAGAATATACCGTATCTAAAGTTTCAGGATTCTTTTAAAAAATGCAATAGAACTTTACAAATCTTGGAGATTGCTTTTGAATTTTCTATATGATATTTTCAGCCATAATCTTCAAAAGTAATTAAGCTTTTAGCCATATTTAATTGATTTCTTTGGTAATCAATGCAATGAAACAATAAAAAATAGCGATTCCATAAAATTTTATATAATTTAATAAATTCTATATTTAAACTTTTTACACATCTTTGATTATCTAAGCTAACAATTAGATTATCAATTGCATCACCCAAAATCTCATAATGAATTCTGAAGATTAAGACCTTCTAACATCTGAATTTGGGACCAATTTTATAATTTTGGTCACTTTTTTAAGAGGTTTAAAAATATTTGGTTGATGATACAGTTATTCTTCGGCCAATCAATATCAATTTTTATTATATTATGCTAAAAGGAGCAATCTGATATGATATTTTCATAAATCTGTATTAATTAAAGTGATTGAGAGTATACCCATTTTCATATAAGAGATATTCTTGATAATTTTGTTTCTACTTTATGGTAGGTGAGTTATATAATTCAGAGGAATCAGCCAATAATTAGTCTTACTGTATCAAAAAGATCTCTAGATTCTGACAAGTTTCTTAATTGAAAATTCCTGAATAATGAAATGATAAAAAGTTTGAATTATCAGAACTACTTATAGTCAAAATATGAGTTTGAAGTCTTGTAATACTTTGAAATTAAAATTGACTTCCCATTTTTTTCAAACACCATCCAACTTATTAAAATCAATTGAATTTCCAAATATTTTGATTTAATAATAGACTTAGGATTCAATTTACAACTTGATAATTGTGAGTTAAAAAGTGTCCAAATAACAAATATAGGATATGTAATAATTACATAATTTATATAATGAATGATATCAGCGATTAAAGGAAAGACATTTAATTCCTGTTTATGGCTTAATAACACATGAAATGTGAATTGGGCTTCAATATCTTTCATAAATACATAATCAAAGGATATTTGAGCCAAAACCATAATCGTGTTTATTAAGCATAGGATTCAAGTGGAAAATAAGTGGCGATTAAAGAAGTATGAATTAACTGAAACCTAGAATCATGATATCAAGTAAATGTAAAAAGAAGTCTAATTGTTAAAGTCACTAGATCACCCTCATATTGTTTAATATCTTGATTCTTGTATTTTATCTTATTCCATCAATTAATACCATCAAGAAAGATTAGGTTACATATGTATGGAATTGGGATAGTTCAACTTGGATGACTTTAAACAAGCAGGCTATCCAATTGATAATACTTTAATTGATCAAACTCTTAATGCTCTTGCATATTTGCAAAGAAAACATATTGCTCATTGCGACATCAAACCAGCAAATATTTTAGTGATGGAATTAAAGCCTATTTGTTACAAAATTTGTGATGTTGGTTCAAGCAAGCTCCAAAGTTCAGAATTGGTTGACTCTGTTGGAGTATTATATATGTTTATTTCAAATTTAGACTTATAAATATATGTCACCAGAAATGCTATAAGGGGATGCCAAAAACTATTATCTATCTGATGTCTTTTCATTGGGATTGCTGTATCTTAGTATTTACAAAAACTTCTCAATTTCTCATGCAAAACGTTGTGAAATAACTCCTCAAGAATTTGTTTAGAAATTACATACTAAAATAAATTAAGATGAAGATGATATTTCCATTCTTCTAAGAAAGATGATCTAACTTGATCCACAAGATAGGCTTGATTTTATTTAACTAGAGAAGTTTTGGGAAGATCATAAAAGAAATAAAATAAAATAATCCATTCTAGATTCTAAAGAAGGTTCTATTAGATTTGATTCCAATACAACTTTTCTTTAGGATGACTCTCCTTTGAAATCTTCACCTTACAAAATTGGTAGATTGACTAAAAAACTATAACCAAATTCCAAATAATCATTTTATTCATAGGGCAATAATTTTTCAAATGAGAAAAATAACTCCTTGCTACCATATACATCTAACCAAATAACTGACAGAAAAACCCTAACATCCAACCGGCAGAGAATACAATCTTTTTAATTAAAATTCGAATCGACTCAAAAACCCCCGAAATCACCCGAGAAACCTAAACTAGCTAGTCCTCTTAAATAAAATACAAACAATAGGTTTTAACTTCCTCAGCTTCCGCTTCAGCATTTGAAAATTAGATTAATTCAATCATGATTTTTGTTTTCAACAATACTATTTAAATAGAATTTATATATTTATAAAAAAATAAGTATGTTTTTAATCAATAATTCATAAGTTAGTAAGCAATGTTAAGATCATTATTTTAGCTTGGAATGTTGTTATTAAATTATTATTAATTAGGATATTATTACTATTATCCTCCTTATTAAAATTAGTTATAGGGTAAGCTTTAATAACTATTATTTTAAAACAATTATTATTATTATTATTATTATTATTATTATTATTATTATTGTTATTATTATTATTATTATTATTATTATTATTAATAATAGGGTTATTTTTGAAATTAAGAAACTAATACTTATTATGGAAGTTATGGTTATTATGGTTATTATTAATATTAAGTACCGAAAAAAGGAGCATGAATTGAATTTTGCATAGGAAATTATGGAGAACTCAAATTTAATTTATTTGGCTTAAAATTAATAATAAATTATACTCTTTGAACTGTAATTGCAAGGATCTCCGAAAATTCATCAAATTTAATAAAATTATCATCATTCAAATCGAAGACTTTGAATGCTATTCTTAATTCTTCATTGGTAAATTATTAGTTAATTTATTTAGCCATGGCAAAAAATTCCTAAAAAGATATAAAACCATCTCTATTCTAATCAAACCTACAAAAGAAATCAAATAAATTGATTCTAAACTAATTGATTCCATCCTTAATTAATAAAATAGTTTATTCAGGAGATCGTTACTTGCAAATATCTTCAAAAGGATTTGTGTCTAAATCTTCTTATGTAAACATAGGATTATAGAGCTAATTGTCAAATCCTGCTGGAGCTTAAATGTTGACTTAACTGGATATTGGTTATTTAGCACCCTAAGGTTAGATTCCAGGTGAAGGTGTATTCTTCATGGTCGATTGACGATGAAATTTCCTAGTTAATAAAGTCATCTTTGTATTATTATCAGTGAGCCATTTTGCAAATTCATCAAATGAAATAGTTTTATCCCCATCTAGATCTAATTGTTTAAAGATGATTTTGCAATCATTATTCGATAATGTTTTATCAATTTTTCTAAGTAGTACAACCAATTCTTTATATTCTAAAGTATGATCGCCATTGACATCTAGTTCATTAAATAACTTAATCACATCGATATTCTACTTGATGATTTTCTACCTGACTTCGTTCATCAGAAATTTGATTTGGTCTTGTTTGATTTGAGATCTGTAATTTTTGAAATGCTCACACACTAATTTATGTTTGTAAACTGCATCCCAATCAAATCTCTCCTCTAAAATATTCAATCTCTATTACCCTCTTCTATTGCCAAACAACCTTCTATGAAAGATTTCATCTCATTACTAATTTATTTTTTGTCTTCTGAAAATTAGAGTAATGTGTGCCATAATTGATGTTGATAATCATCCAACTTTGCACCAAACCAAGGAGTGTATCCAAAGAGCACTTAATATAATATGATACCAAGTGACCATATATCACATTTATTAGTATATTTTTGACCTGATAAAATTTGTGGTGATAAATATTGATATTAGGATAGCTATTGCTGCTCCTTTCTGAATGACTCTAAACATTTGGATAATCCACAATCTATTAATATTTTTATAGAAATTACCTGCTAATTTGAAAACTCCTTCATTTACCATAATGTTGGATAATTTTAATCCTCTATGCATCACCCCGTGTTTATTTAACTCAGTGAACCCTTCAAGTAGATCATTTAACATCTTAATAGCTTCTTATTCACTCATACACATTTTCTCTTTGTCCTTCTTTAAATACCTAATATAACATATAATATTTAACTGTTATAAATTGAGTTGACAGTATTCCATCACCATATAATATGTTCCCTCATGTTAAAATACATCTAAAAGTTCCACTACTTTTGGATTCTTGATTTTCTGAAACAATTTTATTTCATCCAATAAAGCCAACTGAATAGCCTCGTCATCCTTTAAAATACTCTTAGGAATTGCTTTAAGAACCACATCTATATTTTTCTCCGGGTCCCTTGCTTTATCAACCTAAAAATAATCAAAAGGTTGTACTCTCCCCAATGATCCGCTACCTAAATAACCAGCAGTCGAAGTTGTATATTTTCCTATGGACTTTTGCATTTAATTTAATTATATTAATATCAAACCTCATTAAAATACTTGATCAAGCCAATGCTATCTATTAGAGTCTCAATATACTGATAACTTCAAGTCCAAGGGGATCAAACAGCAAGTATTCTATCACATTAATTGAATAGATTGATATGCTCTTTTGAAAATAATGAGAAAGTCTAATATGTATAACTGAATTTTCCAGAATCTCAAATTGCTTTTATAATAATTAGGTGATATTACTTAGGGTTCTTAAAGTATTCATTTTAGTCTGCACCTATGGAGGTATTTCCTAAGTCTCTATTCAAAATTTAGAACTCCCATAAATGAAGTGTATCTTATGATTTGTACTTTTAAAATATTCTTAATAAATGCCATGTCAAGTTCTAAAACTACTATTTCAACCTTATTTTTTTAGAACTTTCGCATTGAATAATCACTCACTTTGATAGGATTGTATATAATTATAAATATTATTGAAATATTGCGCATTTCATAAAACTACAATATTAATTATTCATATTATTAAATATCTGTTAAATGCAACAATCTATTATAAATAGGAGTCATCAAAATTAGAGTTTAAGAAATTCAACTCATTAAAATACATCTTCAAAGACAGTCACAGCTTATTAAGAATATATTGCAAATCGCTAATCCGCTTCCAAAAGTCTCTCGTAAGTGTGCTATAATTGTGTGAATAATGAAATCTCTGATTAAAAGAAACACCTTAAATAGAAATTAATTGAATAAGACAAGGCTTATATTCAAGAAATGACCAAGTCAATTATTAAATAATAAGAAGAGGAGAATACATAGATCATATAAAAGAAATTAAAAGAAAGAGAATTCTTATAAAAAAGTTATTAAGAAAGTCAAAAATATAGGGAGGAAAGAAAAAGCAAAGAAAAGCAAGATAATGAAAAGTTGGCATAATAAATTAAAAAAACCGATATTTTAGATTAAAATAGGATCTAACAAGAGGTCATCCAATCGTATTACAAAAAGAAATAGTTTATGGAAAGTTTGAATGAGTAAATTAAAAATAGAAAAATTAAAACACAAGATGATAGTCAGAATGAATGGTTTTAAGTCGGAGATGAAGAAAGAGCAGAACAAATTATTTAATAAAAAAAGATTATCGAAAGGAATTTATTAAAATAACAAAGAGATGAGTCATTAAAAATGAAAGAATCTGTATTAATTGAGTAAGAAAAACTAAGAAAACAATAAGAAAGATAGCAAGCAGATTATTAACATTAGTTAGATTAATAAATTAAATTAGCAGAACAAGGAAAAAAAAGAATGATAGAAACTTAATATTCAAAGTACTTATAGAAAGCCATTTAGGAGCAAAAGGAAAAAAAAGTATGATTATTCAATAATTTAGAGAAATGAGAGGATAATGACAGCAGAAGAATATAGACTGAATTGTGAATTAATCAATAAACAAATATAAAATAGAGAAGAGAGTGAGCAAAATTAAGAAATTTAAAAGAAATTGTAATACATTGATGAATTGAACTAACAATATAAATAATAATTAGAAATAAAAGCCAAAGATAAATAGAAGAATAGATATATTGAATAAAAATTATAAGAATCCAATAAGAAATATGAATATCTAAGAAAAGAGTTGGAAAAACCTAATATTAAGCCATGTTAGAAATGTAATAAAAGTTATGATGCAAAATGCCTATCCAAAAGTAAAATATTTTGAGTAAGAAGTATTTAAAATAAGTAATAAAGTTTGAATAAATTAATTATAAATTTAATTTAAATTATAAGATATTCTTTCTACAATTTTTACTAACAATTAACTTCATTTAATTAGATCAGTTAATTAATAACCAATTTCATGATAATTGAAATTAAGATAGAAATTTGAAGTATGGGAATTTAGATTATAATAAACATAATAAAAGTCTGTTACATTAGAACCAATCATTCTTCATTTTCTTGCTTGATTTTATTTGATTCATATAAATAAGAACTATATAAACTTCTTAAGTTTTGTTGTTATAATATATAAGCATTTAAAGTCATAGACTAAATAATATGAGTATATATACATAATAATATTATGGAATAGGATGATAAAAAACATATTACTGCTGTTGTTTCAAAGGAAATTCACTATTACTAAAATTTTAGGCTACATGAAAAGATGATTTTGCTTAATAGTTAATTTATTAAGGAAGATCAAAATTATTATCTTATCTCTTATACAAGTTTTCTAGAGGATACATATTAGTAGTAAAAATCGGAAGTTTGTTATTAATTTTATGTAAAATAACCTAATTAATATTTTATATACTGCATTAATATTCATATTGAAGCTTTTTTTATTATATTTTTCTTATTTTTAGTTTATTTTAGTTTCTGAGCTTTTATTATTATCAGAATTATAAGATTCACTAAGTAAGATATTAAAATACTTTAATTTTTGTAACGTAAGAAATATGAATTTAATTTTGCCTATGTCGTCAATATCAATTTATTAAGACAAGTTATAATTTTTATACTTGAATATAATGTTTCTAAATAAATAAGCGAATTCTAGGCTAACTGTCTATTATTTGGATTCATCCTGATTTGCACAAAAGATCTATGAGATAACCGATGGTTTTAAGGTTTTAGTCATTTTGGAACCTATTTCAATTATAGTTGATACCATTTTTATTTCTATTAATAGCTTTAGATAGACGGCGTAGAACTTTTCGGACGAGGGAATAGAAATAATTTTTTATGAGTCCATCAGTTCTATTTGGCAACTCTTTGGCTATGATTCTCTAAATTATTAAAGCAATAACTACCCATTTATTTCCGTGTTTAATCTATAACTCAAATAGTTTATCAATTTCATTTTGTGACCATTGATCTTTATTGATCTGAGGGTTTAATTGATTTTAGAACCTTTCTTTACAAGACTTGCCAGATCTTTTGAATCCCATTTAATTCATATTTTTTGAAACTCTTTTCCAATTGAAATTTAATTGTTAACAATTCTATAGCAATGCATTATCTTCCTAAATTTGGGTTAAGGAAAAAACATACATCTAGTTACCAATTCTTCCTTTGCATGGGTTAGAATATATATAATATAATTATTAAAAATATAACATAAGCGTTTTCAGCTCATTTTAATAGCAGCTAATTGCTCTTTTAATGCTGCTAATTGTAGTTAAAGTTGTAATAACTCTGGACTTGTTCGCATAGATACTTTAGGAGTATAAACAGGAGCAGGCATATTATTTCCATACATCATTTTTTATGCTTAAGAAACCTAATTAATAATACTCAAAAACAAATATCTTACATTTTATATTCCAGTTTCATTCCAATCATTAATCATTTTTTATCTTTCAATTGAATTTCTTCTGCTGGATTCCCTACTGCTGCTACTCTTCTTCTTTTTAGATTTCTTTTCCTTCTTTTTATGTTTCTTGGGACTTTTTCTAAACAATAATCAAAATAAATTATACTCTATATTTTCTTTTTCTTTTTTTTCCCTGTAATCAGGATGCTCTTCATACATTTAATTGAATAAACTTTTCTTGAATTTAGTAGCAATCTTCTTGAGATGTAAGTAATTGCATGCTCCTCCTCTGAATAAATATGCAAATTTATATACCTTTGACATGTGCCATCAATATATTATTTGCATTTAGCACTGCTGAAATCAAGTACAGGTGAGTATTCCATCTATAATGGTTTATTTTCATAGGATAAGTTTTGCAATGCATTAAAACAGCCTTCTGCATAATATTCCGATGTATATTTCACATAAACATTTCCAACTAAATGATCGCCAATGTTTTCGCATACGATTAGATCTTCAATCTCTCCAAATTCAGCCAACTTTTATACATTAATAAACACACATAATACCTTTAAAAACACATCTTCATAAAAGTTTTCAAATTTTTCTAATGCTTCTTCAATCCCTGCCTATGAGACTGCATTACCGGAAGCAATGGCCACTTCGATGGGAGAATTTTAGTACATGTGCTAAAATTATGATAGATAAAGGTTACTTTGAATAATATGGTTTAAGATATGGGAGGTATGCTGTGGATTCTTTAGCATTTATTCTCATAACGACAAGCGCCAATTTTGATGTAGAACGAGCAATTAACCTATGTCTTAAGATATAATTGATAACCTTGTCTTCTTCGGTTCCATATACTCTTTCTAATCCTCCAGCCATATTTTATCAATATATAATAATGGAAATTAATCCTATCTAAAATTTGTTTCATGAATTTATAAATACTATAATTAATGATTGGGGTTTGTAAAATTAAATTCATTTGAGAATATCATTCTTACCTTACTACTGGAAAATAATTTAAGTAAACATCGATAAATTTATGATAGATCTACTTCATTTAAGCACGAGTTAGTTTATAATTTTATAAGTTTGAATCAAATTATCTAATATTAATCATATTAATCATATTAATGAAGAGAGAAAATAAAGAAAACCTAACCCATAATTTCAGCTGTCTTAAACATTTAAAACTTAAGAATTAACTACTAATTCTTATCAGTTTCTTAATTATCTTGATTGTTACATACGTCGTATGTGCTAGTTATATTCACTCAACCTTTGTGCAATTTTACTTTACACAATCCTCAGAAGAAATTTACTCTAAGCTTTCTAGCGCTTTTATTACAACTCAACTCTATAAATACCAAAGCTATTTCAATTCTCTGCTTAATACGAGTAATTTTTAATTTGCTTATATAGATGGTCAAACCCTAGTATCAGTTTTCTAGTTATATAATTACCTTAAAAAAAAGAATAGGAGCCAACCATCTCCCCTAAACCCTTAATTCAATATGCTATATGGAGGAGATGGTGACAATATTCCTTAACATATAATCTCTGGAAACAAAATATCCTATTATAACTCAACAATTTCATTTATTTGTTACACAAATAAAACGAAGTTTAATGACCCCTTCACAGATGAAGAAATTTTAAATATTAAGACTCAGGAGTAAATGTAAGCCTTTGGACCAATTATCCACAAAGGCAAAACAACATTTTAATCATTACTCTCTGTATACATCAAAACAGACAATATCTTAATGACATATCCTTGCCTACAAAGACATGATATTGATAAATACATTCCTGAGAGTAGAGGTTGGTACATAGAGGCGACTCGAAACTTTAATAATCATGTACCTTATGATAAATATAATTATTCATTAGCATCCCCATATTTATGTATTAATTATGTGTATTTTAGTATTCCAATCAGCCAGCATTGGATTATCTATGGCTATGCCATTGGTTGATAAAAATTTAGAACTAATTGGAAGTGCTGCCTTTGATTTGATTCCTTCTATGCTCATTGCAAATCTAATTTAACAATTCGGCTAAGATTTCACATCAATATATTTAGTATCCTTAGATGGTATAATGATTCTGCATCCCTACAAGATTACATCTTAACAATTGCCACTTTATTTCTATAATACATCTATTACTGGATTTACTGAAGATGATTGGATAAGCTTAAACAGCGTCACAATTAGTTCTAGTTGCAAAAACCAGACAAGTTAAAAAGAGTTAAATTGCCTATTTAATTCCTTCTACAATTAAGATATGTTTGTAAGCATGTAAACTATTAGTTCCTTCAATATTTCGATTGTTGTGTAAATTTTAAAATTCACTATTAAAGCTTAATCAGTAGTTCTGAATTTAACAAATTCTAAGAAAATTATAATGATGATTTAATATAGTAGTTGACAACAAGGTTCTACATATCAGTGATTCAATTGATAAGTGTCTTTCTATTTTTGTGTCTTGTTATATATTTTATCACCAATTAATTGTTTCATCCTATTGAGACAATAATTGAATTTACAATCAGCAAGATACAAAAAAGGAGGTAGACTTATTGAATATCATAGTTATCAACCAAAGATGATATCAAACTTACTTTAGCATTTTTTAAGTGTTCAAATAGCAGAACTTTATTAATCATGCAATAATTTTTATAAATTATTAGAAAGGTTGTCTTTTACGAAATCGAGTTAATGCGAATAAATTGAAAATTTGTAGTACCCTACTTTGGAGGAGATATATTTTTTGAGTAATCGTATTAATTTTAAACACTTAAAGTAATTTAAATATGATATATCTATTTAGATGTTATTCTTAGAAAACAAGTTAGAAAAGTTTGGAGCACTATTATTTAATTAAAAACATTGTTAGATCAGCTTTCAAAAGTGGCAAAAAAAATTGTGAATGATTTATTTACTTTATATATGTAAGATATAATGAAACTAAGATTGTAAACAAAATTAAATGAAAGATCATTAATAATAATATTTTTATGCATTTCTTGGTGATCTAGGACTTTGTTCTCGAACACTTTTGAGATTGGGCAATCTGGAACTTGAATAATTCAAGGCTGAATTATTATTAGAATTGTTATTGTTATTATTATTAGAATTTCTTTTATATTAAGATAAAATATTTAATAATGTTTGTTGTTAAGGAATAGTTTTTAGAGAGCTTTATTGTTATTGATTCTTATTTACAGGGGAATTCGAACGAGCAGATTTATTATAAGCATAAGCAACAGGTTTAGCAATAACCTTCCTGTGAGATGGACTACCTGGCTACTAAATTTAACTCTGTGGTTATTAGGTTGGTTATTATCGTTTTGGGAATTCAACTTTATCAATGTTCTCTAAAGCAACTCTCACTGGGCTTTGTTCTTTTTAAACTTATCTATTAAAAGAATATCCTTGAAAATGATCTTTCTTGACTCTCCTACTAGAATTCCAATTCCAAGGTTCTTCCTCTTCGAATTACTCAAAATTTTAAGTATCTATTTCATGATTCACTTAAGGTTGATAAGGAGTGATCTTTTCCCTTATTCTTTTCCAATCTACTCCCTGAAAGAATGGATGAATTTTAATTTCACTCACTCCGTTGATACCCAGCCTCTCGGTATGGTCAGCCACTAATCTTCTAATCAAATCAATGCATTAGGGTGACAGACTCATATCTTATGGGATTTGGAATGTGGATTGCCAATGTAAGATTTTTTGACAAGTTGTTTAAGGATCATCAGAGAAAAATGGAGGATATCCAACAACCATTTCATATAGCATTACTCCTACACTCCACCAATCCACTGTCTCAGTGTATCCTTGTTAAGTAAAGACTTCCGGGGCAATATAATCAGGAGTACCAACTGTTGATAAAGCTAGTTGTCTTCTCTTCTACATTTTGTTGAGTATGGGAGTTGGGGCCACATTTTAATTCTGGATTTTTCTGCCCAACTCAACCTTGGGTTTGATTTCTGAATACCTTAGATTAAATATATTGGTTTACTTGCATAGACCAAAGTCAGATAACTTTAGATGTCCTTTTCTATCAATCAAAATATTATCCGGTTTGAGATCCCTATGGATATAATTCATTTTATGGATAGAATCAACGGCTAAAACTAATTCTGCAATATAGAACTTGGCTTCATCTTCTGTTAGTATATCTTTTTTCATC
Organism: Paramecium octaurelia; assembly: GCA_905182995.1. Classification (NCBI taxonomy): domain Eukaryota; phylum Ciliophora; class Oligohymenophorea; order Peniculida; family Parameciidae; genus Paramecium; species Paramecium octaurelia. The sequence continues at coordinate 223,862 of CAJJDP010000120.1, forward strand.
AACAAAGTCATTAGATCTCCACCTGCCATATATTCCATCACTAAATAGAGATATTTGTCATCCTCAATATATAATTAGCACTGGATACTTGAAAACTACATTTTAATTCGACTACCCAAGGATTCTCTTGACTCAAGATGTCTCTCTCTGCTCTTATGTGTGCTAATTGATTTTTGGCTAACATTTCGCACTTCTTCATTTTTTTGACTGCCACAATCTCTTTTGTCTTTTTTATTCTGCAAACTCTCACTTCTCCAAAAGCTCCTCTTCCAATTATAGCTATTGGCTCAAAATCATCAGTGCAAAACTTCTATCTTCTAATGAATAGATATTCAAAATTATTAATTACTTTTTTCTCATCAGTTCTGCTTCCTTCTTCAAAACCAATTATTTATAATACTCTTAATCCTGAGCTAAGTTAAATTAATCCTCATAAACTTACCCTTCAATTGCATATCTTTCATTTTGACCCATAATTTGGCCCAATCTTCCCTCCTCTCCATCTCCGCTTTCAATAGATCTGTATATTTTCTCTCTATATATCTTTTGCATGCCTCCACCTTGTCTTTCGTCGAATTCGATATCGCTAATTGCTTTCTCGGAAACTGATAATCCATTTATTTATTTAATTATAAAGGGATAACTTATATCAAAATTATATGAGCAGTGAAAGAACTCAATATTTATACAAATTTTCTTTTAATTATTATTTATTCATAAATATATTTTAATACATTCAGATCTATTAAGATAGCAAATTAATCATATATTATTATTAGAATAAGTAATATTTTATTAATTATTCTTGCAATAATAAATTTTAAATCTATTTTTAGTTACATTAAATACATACATTAACAGGGAGCATTGGCTGTCCATTCTCCACCTCCTCTTCCACTTTCACCTTCTTCTAAATATTATCATATTCATTTTGTAAATCGCTAAAGTTTTTGGTTGGCATCTTGTCAAAATCTTTAGTGAATTTTTTGAATGCTGACTTTCGTTCTCCATTTGGTTATTGACGATTGGTTTAATTCTATGAGTAGACTTTTTATTGATTCTATTCTTCGATTTGAATCTCCATCTATGTTTCCGCGTTAGTTGAGTTCATCATTTCCACTAATTTGTTATAGGATGCATAATATGATTTGATGTCATAATCTAATTTTTAATAGAGTGTTTCATCAACATATTTCTTCTCCATAACTTTCACGCTACTTTGAATGAATAACTAGATTAAGGATTCTTCGATCTAAAATATAATGTGTATAGTTACTTTTTTACGAATTCTATTGTTATTTGATTAAAAGGCAATGATGTATTCGGAATATCCTTGTTTTTATTTTAATTGCTTTTGAAATTCTATCATATGATTATCAGTTGTCATAGTTTTTAAATGATAGATGGCCATGCATTTTGAAAATTTCAAGGCCAAAAATAATGGATGTTTAATCTATACAGGATAACATTAAAACTCATACCTTATTACGTATGTTTGGAGCAGTTAGATAGTTGTGTAATCCATTTTCATTATTTTCTATAGGGGCTTAGATTACATCATTGAAATGCTTCTCTTTCTTACAAAAATTCCTTTCCAAATATTTTGGTTCGAATGGTTGAATAAACTATGTTTATCTGTGTTCATCTCTTGCACTTTTCCTACTATCTACAAATACAGGAGGAGACTCAAGTGCAATTATTATGTTATTTAAAGTTTTCAATAAAAAGATCAAATGAAACTTATGTCCTTAATGGTTGTAAGTTGTGCTGTTAAATTTAACACCCTAAAAAAATCGATTAATGAATATACCGAGAAAAAGGCTTTACCATCGACCAAGTCTTGTTATGTAACTCCCTCCAAGCCTACTTCTTCATAGAGTCCATCTTGTTTAAGTTTTACAGCCATCAATTAAGCCTAATTTAAAATTTGAAATCTACTTGGCAGTCTATCCATGAAGGTGTATCTTCGTTTAGAAGGTGTAATTTAATTGATAGATTTGGTATATTCCAGCTTTTGTGCCAATTCCATCCTAAATCATTTGAGAATTATAATTCTCTTTCAGTATCAATTTTCAGATGCACAGGACCTTATTTAGGAGTGACGGTAGGTTTAAGATTGATGAGACAAGTCTTAGTTAACACTTGGGAAACACAGGGAGACCAAGTAAAAGATTTCTTGTGATATGCCATTTAATGCAAATGGAATTTAAAATAATTTTTAAGATATTCATTTTCATTATTTTTATTTATTCATCAAATTGTCAATAATACTTATACATTTCTTTAAACAATAGTTATCTGTGTAAGTCATTTGAACCATTCTTGCTGCTTCCAGTATTTCATCTCCTAATATGTTTTCTTGATTGCCATATTAAATAATAATCTTGAGATTCCTCAAATACAATCTTCTTTCATTGTCAGTTCCATCATACACTTACCTAATAGAGATTTGTTATAAGATCTTAAAATCGTTGACGTAGAAGAAATCCTTATCTAATTTCATAATAGTTTCAATAAAAAAGAGTGGTTTGGAGACATCATTCTTAGTGTGGTTGAGATATTCCAATAGAAATTCTTAGAAGAATCTTGCATTCTGATGTTGAATAATAACTGACACAACGTCCTGATTCTCATGAAACACAAACAAGATCTGAATTAGAATACTAAAAACTTCAGCATTGTCACTTTATGCAAAATAATTTAGTATATGGTTGACAAGCTATAACTATTGTTTGTTATTTAATTGTTTTATTTGATGATGAAAATGGTTGTCATCAAAGGATAACACCAAAAGTTGTAGTCCACATTCATTCCATGTATTGGATTCTATTTCACATAAATAATGCACCAATATTTTGGCTGTCATCTTAGTTTCTTTCACTTCTTTAACTAGAACATTAGGATTGATATCATATATCTTACTGAGTGAATCTAATAAATTTCATGAAGTACATCAATCCTTAAAATGCATTTAATACATACTATTAATCATCGAAATGATCTCCAATATTTAAAATCAACTAATGAATAATTGTTTAATCTCCTTTGTTCATCTGCTTCTCCAACCAATCATAAGTGTCGTCATTAATCTCCTTAGATTTCAGTTCTGCTAAAAACGAAATCAGATTTTATTTGGAGTCCATTTATTTTCTAAATTAATTTTCAGAATAAATAAATTGTTAATTTCCATAAGTAATTCATTTTGAATGGGTAGGAATTAAGAGATGGATCATTTAACAAGTATTCTTTTAGATTGTATACATATATAAATTGTTCAAGAATATTAGGATACTAGATATTAGTATTATTATTAGAGGGTCTCTCAAATTTTAATGATGATTGTGACAATAATAATAAATAAGTCATATTCTAAAATATCATAATTTATCTGTCATTTCTATAGTATCAAACACAAAGGTATGGACTTTATAAATGCAGACTGGAGCTAGAATGAAACTAAACAAAAATCCTAAGCTCTCCATGATGGAGAGGAACACTAATCCTCCTTCCCCCTGATCTCCAAAATATGCTGCTCTTACAAACCCATTCCAACCCAAAGCATCTATGATACTTACTATCAACCACAAGATTCCAGCCACCAACTTAATTTATTTTAATTGATTACATGTAGAATCTTGTACCATTTTAACAAAGATTAATCAGCACACAGTCCCTTGTATCCTCTATAAAATATGTACATTTGGATTCCGTTAAATATGAAGATATTGAGAAATCCATATAATATTCTGATTTTGGGATATCCCACTCCAGCTTAAATAAAGCTATCCAACAGATTCAAGCATGTTGTGCCAAATATTAATAGATAAGAAATGTAAAGAAGACGTGCCAATGATTTATACGGATCTTGTAATTCACTCAAGTCGAAATGAAAGATCTTAATAAGTGGAGGCCAGTTGAAATCAGTCCAATTTATGTCAGGTTAGTTGGACTTCTTGCCTATAATTGCTGCCTAATATTTTTACATTTGATAATAATTACTTTAATATTAATACTTTATAAATTCCCTAATAGTTGCATACTACATTATATATATATATATTCAATAATGAGATAAAAAGTAGTCTTTGAATAGCCTTGTCCGAAACTAGTGAATGAGTAATAATATGCTATACGAGTAGTATTCCTATGTTCGAAAGCGATAGCAAAAATTATTGGAGGAAAATAAGGAATGTGTGTCTTTCAGTTCGATTATTTTAAATGCCCCTCATCAAGTCCATTTCATCACCTGTAAATAATTAAAACAACATAAAAGGATGAAGTGACTTTCAATGCCAATTAAACCAAATTCCGATCCTGCTCCTATATAGATTATATCAACAAGGAGTAGCACATTGCAAAACAACGAGCCCATGATGATTTAAGCGATGCTTTGAAGGCAATCAAGAGAGAGAGAGAACTCTTCTATTATGTCGAGAAAGGCAGTTCAATTGATCTAATTGAAAAAATCATAATGAATGATCCAAAAAGGTATTATATAATTATATAATAATATTAAAGATACCTCTATGAACCAACTAGTCCTCTGAGACTTGTGAACAAAAAGAATTCGTGTGGATTCACTCCGTTATACATAGCAGCAAAGAACGGATTCGAATATGTTTGTAAAATATTAATTTAATATGGTGCCGATTAAAATATTTCAGTATAAGTAATTGACAATTCGAATTATATTTAGGTTAATTAAATTGATGATTATCCATTGGTTGCCGCATTGCGATGGAGACATTTTGAAGTAATTGAACTTCTATTGGCCAATAATCCCAATGAGAAAGTTAGAATTTTGTGTTAATAATCAATTGACAAGAGTCTCAGACAGAAATATTCCAAATATTTTTGAAAATGTATTCATATGGTTACTTATTTTCTATATGTATGTATTTATTTAAATTAATAATAAATAATATTCTCTTCTCATTCATTCATTAAATAAACTCATGAAAACAATCATATTCATCTTCATCTCACTCACAATAATCACTTCAACTCCATTAACATGTTCAGAAGCTTTGACAACCACTGATTGCACAAATATAATCAATGGAATGTAATACAATCCCATTTATCATAGTCATGAATGTACTTGGTATGAGAATTAATGTTAATTCAAAACCTGCTAAAATTCATAAATTCCTTGCGATGGATTAGTCTACTAAGGAGAACTCTGTTCCAATTCTTAATAAGGATGCTAATCAGTCAAGGAATGTTCAGATATTGACAATTAAGAATCATGTTCTACTCTCAGACCCTAAGGAGTAGAATGTCATTGGGATCAATCATGCGTTGTCAAAACTTGTTCGCATAATACTAAATCAAATTGCAAATTAACCAATTCAGAGAAATGCATTTATTAGAATGACAAATGCTCATCAATTAACTAATGTTCTGATATAATTGAAAAATCAAGATGCTTGGTGTCTCAAATCTAAGGATTGAATTGCATTTGGTCTAATGATTAATGTCTTACAAATACTTGCAAAGCCATCCTAAATAAGGTATTTAGTAAATATTATATTTTTAGGAAGAATGTTTTAAAAGTGTTAGAAATTCAGAAAAATGCTTTTACACTCAAAATAGAAATGACGACAATCATTGTTTGAGTTGCTCATAATTGACTGAAGAATGCAAATGCAATGAATACAGTATTTTTGGATGTGAATGGTAAAATGACTCTTGCTTAGAGACTTCATGTAATTAATATACCAATCAGATATCATGTACTCATGAATCAGAATGTGTTTGGTATAAACCAATGAATAAATGCGTGTCTAATTAGGAAGCATATGAATATGACAGAGCCTGCGACATTTATATATATGGTTCTATTTTACACATTTGCGCACTCTTGATTCTAATAGTTCTTTGGTGATTTATCAAATATTATTTCTATATTAAAATTAATATTTATATGCTTATTTTCAAGAATATTTTCAAATATAAATAATAAATATACTAAACTCCTAAAAGGTTTGGTAAAATGAATAACAAATTAATGCACAAAAACAGAGAGCTAGATTGATGTCAGAGAGACTATAATAACAAACTTCCAATATTGAAAGTAATACTCCCAGAATTGTTTCAGTTCTGTTGGTGTAATGACAGTACCCACCTATTATTTTTTTTATAATGCTCTCAGTATTCAATTCCAAGATATCTATTATTTTAAAAATGTTAAATTGTGTATGGATTAGCTAAATTTAAAATATAGCTTATTGTGTGGCTCTTTAATTGGTTTGAACATGATGAAATTCGATGATTTTAAAAGCTAAAATATAGATTGAACTCTATCATAATAGTGGGTAGTACCCACTCTCCTTAATATCGTTACTACTATGATAGCCTATTCACGCGCAACAAATATGGGAACTGCTCCTTTTTGGACTTTTGCCATAGTATATTAAATACTTGTCTTGGATATAATTACTACAGGAAGTCTGTTTTGGTCATAAAGGAATTTAAATGTACATAGGGAGAAGAGAAAAGAGTTGTATTCGAAATATTGATTGAAAACAATATAAATATTATAATAACATGAATCATTCATTTTAGATTGTACCTTCGGATACTTTTCTGAACATTCTCAATCAAAACAATTTGTCTGTTGTAGATATTGATGACGAGTACAGAGTCGAACAAGATTGGATGTTCGAGAATGAGAACAATTACGCAAATTAATAAAATGAGCCAGAATAACCAATTGTGTATGAGCGCTCTAAAGCACTTGTTGGAAGTCAACTGTTGCAAAAGTTCAAGAAAACAAAGGAGGAGGATCTATTTAAACAAAACAAAGAAGTCTTTTAGGCTAATCAATCCAAAAGTCTCTATCTAAATAAAATATAGCAATTAATTGATAACCCTGCTGTTGTAAGCAAGCCAAAGCAGACGTATAATTGCTTTATCCACTTAGTCGTCAGAAAGTAATTGTTGATAGCGACTCATCGGATGGAAAGAGTCGATTGGCTAAAAATAGGGAATCGGCAAGGAATTCTAGAAAAAGGAAGAAAGTGTATGTGGAATTGTTAGAAAATAAAGTCAAAGAGTTGACAGAGCAAATCCAACAATTGGAGTGTAATTTGTAATAATACAAAATAAAAAATCTATAAGTATATCTTTAGAAATTATATTATTCAGCTCGAAAACTTCAGGGAAGAATATCATAAATAATTAGCTGAATTGAATGGATTGTAGAGTATTCAGACTTTGCAAGAATAATATGGTGCCACATCATAACGACGTTGGAGTGTTTGTACTGAACTAATTAATCTATTGATTGACTCCACCATTCCTATTGAAATTAAGAAGCTAATGGAATCTGCTAAAAATGGAACGGACATGTTTATAAAACCACTTTTGAACCATAATTCATGTTTGCAATACAGAGAGTATTTTTAATAAGGAATTATTGATTTAGAGATGTAAGCTATTAATTAAATTGAGAGCAACAAAGAATTTTGGATTGTCATATGATAAGATAAGAGAATAAGTATTCTACCTGGAGAGACTAAAATTAGAGGTCATATAAACAATCGGGGCTAATTAATTCATCGAGTACTTAAATTAATAGCTTTATTGATTCTTACATAGTTTATAAAATAAACCCATTTCATTTTTAATCCAAATGCAATATTGTTCTGTCAATCTATGGTTACTTTCTATCTTATTTGAATAAGAGNACTCTCCTTAATATCGTTACTACTATGATAGCCTATTCACGCGCAACAAATATGGGAACTGCTCCTTTTTGGACTTTTGCCATAGTATATTAAATACTTGTCTTGGATATAATTACTACAGGAAGTCTGTTTTGGTCATAAAGGAATTTAAATGTACATAGGGAGAAGAGAAAAGAGTTGTATTCGAAATATTGATTGAAAACAATATAAATATTATAATAACATGAATCATTCATTTTAGATTGTACCTTCGGATACTTTTCTGAACATTCTCAATCAAAACAATTTGTCTGTTGTAGATATTGATGACGAGTACAGAGTCGAACAAGATTGGATGTTCGAGAATGAGAACAATTACGCAAATTAATAAAATGAGCCAGAATAACCAATTGTGTATGAGCGCTCTAAAGCACTTGTTGGAAGTCAACTGTTGCAAAAGTTCAAGAAAACAAAGGAGGAGGATCTATTTAAACAAAACAAAGAAGTCTTTTAGGCTAATCAATCCAAAAGTCTCTATCTAAATAAAATATAGCAATTAATTGATAACCCTGCTGTTGTAAGCAAGCCAAAGCAGACGTATAATTGCTTTATCCACTTAGTCGTCAGAAAGTAATTGTTGATAGCGACTCATCGGATGGAAAGAGTCGATTGGCTAAAAATAGGGAATCGGCAAGGAATTCTAGAAAAAGGAAGAAAGTGTATGTGGAATTGTTAGAAAATAAAGTCAAAGAGTTGACAGAGCAAATCCAACAATTGGAGTGTAATTTGTAATAATACAAAATAAAAAATCTATAAGTATATCTTTAGAAATTATATTATTCAGCTCGAAAACTTCAGGGAAGAATATCATAAATAATTAGCTGAATTGAATGGATTGTAGAGTATTCAGACTTTGCAAGAATAATATGGTGCCACATCATAACGACGTTGGAGTGTTTGTACTGAACTAATTAATCTATTGATTGACTCCACCATTCCTATTGAAATTAAGAAGCTAATGGAATCTGCTAAAAATGGAACGGACATGTTTATAAAACCACTTTTGAACCATAATTCATGTTTGCAATACAGAGAGTATTTTTAATAAGGAATTATTGATTTAGAGATGTAAGCTATTAATTAAATTGAGAGCAACAAAGAATTTTGGATTGTCATATGATAAGATAAGAGAATAAGTATTCTACCTGGAGAGACTAAAATTAGAGGTCATATAAACAATCGGGGCTAATTAATTCATCGAGTACTTAAATTAATAGCTTTATTGATTCTTACATAGTTTATAAAATAAACCCATTTCATTTTTAATCCAAATGCAATATTGTTCTGTCAATCTATGGTTACTTTCTATCTTATTTGAATAAGAGTATTCTAAATAATGCATAAAAATAGTATTTTTAATCTCCTTTTATCAATATCAATAATGCAATAAAATTAATATTCTAAAATTCGATAATGTATTTATTCATAATTGTAGAATATCAATATGAAAAGTAAGTATCAAATAGAGATGACGAATAACTAGTCCCAATTTCTCAATATGTCAAGATAGTTGAATATCAATTTTTAAATATTTGTCTGCAACAAATTAAGTTATTATAATTTTAGATTCTAATTTACTGGTTGTATAGATAGTATCATTATTAGAATTAGCAATAATTAAAAACTTGATTTGATTTTTCAACATTTTACTGAGCTGATTGTGCGAATTTATGACAGCAGATTCCTTCTCTTTGTGTATGAATTAAGAGTAATATTTATTCCATTTAATAAATTAATGGAGTAAAATACAAAGTCTTAATAAGAATATGTAATTGCATTCGGTTATTTTAGTTTAAAAAACTGAGGCTAATTCAGAAGAAAATGGAAGATGTCAAGGCTGATCAAAGTCCCACTGTTGTAAAGTATATGATGAGGAGGAAGAGTGCTGAAGAAGTCCAGGCTCCTTTGCATGATGTTGAATACAACAATTAACCAAAGAAGAAAAAGCTATTATTCTTCAAGACCTTCTAGAAGGTGACAATAGATCCTCATATAAAACTGGATGAGATTAAGGAAGAGAAATGGACAATTATGACTAATAATTATAAATCACTCATAGAGAAATCTCGTTAAAGTCTAACAAAATAGAATGACGGTGGTTAGAGTGTGACATCTAATAAGGAACCACGTAAAATGCAGTTCCTCACTAGGAGACAGTCTATCGAATTTCGCTTACGTGAAATAGGTACTGCTCCTAGTAATCACTCTTCAGTCTCGCCTATAAAATTAAATACTCAACCGAATGCATAGCAATCGAACGATCCAAGTTATGCTCGATTCAAAAAATTCTACTAAAAGATAGGCATCCCAGCGGATAGCCCAATAAAATTGAAACTTTAAACAGTGATGTCCACTCCTATTGCTCCACAAAAGAAGATAGATAAGAGTTAGCATTCAACGAATTCCCCAAATCAGTCTCCTTCTCCTCTCAAACCTAAGATTCTGCATATCAAAGCGAACAATCACATTTAATACCTCAAAGAAATCAGAGAAATATGTTAAATTGCATCTAATTATCATGCATAAGTTAAATAGGATGAAAGAAATCAGATTTAACATGCAAGCTAATAGGTTGGATACATATAAGCTGAGTTCAATAAGTTTCACAATATGTTGACATCAGATTTGGAAACTGTAGATTTTATTGATGAAAATAAATGATTTTTATATATATTATGAATTAATTACTATGTTAACTTAACTATTGTCATTCATATATGTGACTGAGAATTAAAGAATCAAGAAGAGTGGAATTAATTTGAGAAGGATGTATTAAGACATTTCAACAACATTGAGAGTAAATAGATGAAATATAGAAGATGAACTAAATTAACAGTATCTTTAGTATTCGTATTAAAGAGGAAGGGAATATGGATTAGATGTGTATTAATTTTAGCATTTCTTAATTTGAATGGTTTTGAGTGCATCCAAAGAATTAAATAAAATTATGATGTAAAATGAATAATAAATAATGAGAAGTATAGAAATTATGTAAAATATGGAATAAGATTAATTATATTTATGAATTATTCCGTATAATGAATAAGAGATATAGAAATAATTTAATATCAATGTATCCAAATCATAGATTTATGGATAATTTGATTAGAATTCAAAGGACTTTTAATATTAATAAATAAAATTATTTAATACTAATCATGGCTACCCTGAACGTGCATATAAACTTGAATCACTACCAATTGATCTTGCAGTAGGAGAAAATGAAAAATGCTTATTAATTGCAAAAATAAGAGTTTCCTCCTGGTCCCATTAACTTTTACGAGCAGAGATTCAACTCAGTTAATTTCTCAAATACAAAAATAAATGAGGTGATTGGTTGGATTCTCATAATCGCAGTGATCTTGCTTATGCTAATGATGGCTATATCTTTGATTCAAGGTTCAGTAGTGGGATTTGCCATTCCATTGTTATCAGTGGTTACATTCTTCATCATTTATATGAATTGGGTGTCAATGAAGTTTTTCGTGAACTCATGAATTTGAATTTGAGCATTCTATTTTGTATTGATTCAAAAATCTAACTGTCCAATATATGTTAAATCTTTGAATTGATGTAGATCGAACATCCACATTCCACCTTTCTTCCCAAATAGTAATATCTTATGTGAGATGGACAAGTGTGGTTGAAATAGGAGAGACGTGATTAAGATAAAAGGGAATATCAATATATTGTGTAATATAATACGAGCTATTCCATAAATTAATATAAGTGTTTTAAATTTTAGATGATGATTGGGATATTTTATTAATAAATTAAACTTAAAAAAAGATGATGGGAGGTTGGTCAGTAGTAGAAGTGGAAGAGAGACACCACTAAGTCTTAGGAGTTGTTCATCATGGTATCAATCAACATTTGGGCTCTCATCATTAAACCTTCACAATCATTGAAGTACGTCATTAAATCGTCGCCGGAACAAACTATCAATTCATAGTGGAAACAGAAGATCACAAGAGAATCTAAGTGAAAGTATTTGAACCATTACCTCATACAAACTAACCAGCTCATGTCACAGCTGCTGTGTATTTGTGATTCCATAAATATTAATATATACATTCATTTATATTCAATCTCATGTATTGGTTGCCTGAAAGATTCCTTACTAAACTCTTCAAACTTTGTTAGAGTCTTCTATGGCGACAAGGACTCAATAAAATATTAAGATAATCTTAAATGCGCAATGGTGATTTATAAAATTTTATTAAGATTGTTTAATTTGGTAAACATCTTTAATTCAAAGGGCATCTTGTACACCAAATCAGTTGTGCATAGATGCTATGACCCCTTGATCATAATCACTAATTTCTTTTATTGTGCATTAAAAACAACACTGTATCTTTGTGGAGTTTCATTCTCCTTTCGCAATCTAAAAGTCTCACTATTGACACTCAGTAAAGGCACTGACAATTTGATATTCAAAGTGTCTTCTGAGAATGGCAAGAACCATGGATCGAACAGTATAATCCCAGCACTGATTCTCTTATCAATCTATGCACTGCGATGAACAGTTGCAGCCCCAAAAGAATGACCTGCTCCAATTACCTTATTAAAGTCCACATTCTGTTATTTATAGACATAATCCAATAACGACTGAAATTTAGTCACCCGGTCATTTAATTATTAATGTCTAATCATTTTTACCTTCCCTAAAATCTGCTAGCCCAATTGATTCTCTAAAGTAGCCTCTCCAGTTTTATATTGATGGATCTCCTTCTCATTCAGAATTATTGTGACTTCCTCCTACTATATCGAATATACTTGATATCCATTGCTTGCCCACTCCTTATAAAATACCGAATAGTGATCCTTCAAACCTCCCAATCCATTTGAAAATACAATCGTGGGCAACTTGCCGTCTATGATAGGGGAGTCAACCTCAATATCTTCCACCTTCACTTTATTCAGGAACCCCAACATCCAATAAATAAACATAATAGGAGGTCTCCAATGCATCACATGCTAGAAGTCATTGTAAACTTATTTGATGTAATCTCTGTTCCTACAAGAATTGATGGATCTAATTTTAGATTTCTAAAGAGTTGGATAGTATATAGAAACCAAATCTCCATTCTGTAATTTCATTTCTCTAAATCCTACCAAATACTTCCCTGTTGGTTTCGGATATTTATATTGTGGCATTACCATTACTAAAGAAACATAGCCGATTTAAAACAATAAGCCCAAAAATACCATGAAATATGATTGATGAGACCAATATTTTGATAGTATCAAAGTGATGTATGCAGGTATCAATAGGTATATAGTAAGTCTCATTTTCTGACATTTGATCATAAATAGGATTATGAATGCTGTTGAAAAGATCATCTATGATTTCTCAGTCAAATCGATCTAGATTTCATAAATCAAAATCAAAAGCAGATCATTGAAAAAACTACCCAACATTAGAATTGCCAATGCCAATTCCAATAGAGGTACATCTTATTGTTGGAATTCGTATGGATATTTCATAATTCTTTGTTCTTAAAATATTAAATAATAATTTATATTCCATAAATAAAATTCATCTTTCCATTCACCCTTTTATTCAAGTCTCCTCCTCATTAGTTTATATTTCAATTATTAATTAATGAATCCAATTTCTAAATAAATTAAGAATATCCTCAGAATAGAAATTATTCTCATAAGTGTCTTAATGATCATCAACATCACTCTATACTTCCTAAATATTGCGGAGAACAACGAGAACACTTGCCAATTATCATTCAATGCCATGGAGAGATGTTTTGACATCGATAATTAATTGCTGTACAAATAGAGAATGACTAAGACTCAATGCGACTCTTGCGCTGTCTTGTTATGGTTGATGCCCTCCAATATTATCATGTTATTTATGATGACCCTCATACTCCTTAATAAGACAAGATATTATATCAAAAACTACATGAATAAACTGCATCTAGTGGAAATAATCTATTTTGGACTCTAATTTGTATATAATCTTTTCGTACTCTTCTATATTTTTAAAATGCCCATAAATGACAATTACAAAACCAAATTGGCTCCACTAATACTCCTATTCATTGAATCCTTAGTCAATTGTTTCATATGCATATTGATTAAAATAGATCAAATTTATACTATTAATTACTTGCGTGAAACAAATAAGAAGGAATCCCAAATGTCAACTTAGCTCTTATTGTGATTATATTAGAATATATATTTCTTATTACTCATCATATTCTATTAATACTCCTTTGGTGAAGATGGAACATTGGAGAATGAGTAATTCATTATTTATAAGAAAATATTAAATATATTTTAATGAAATTTTTGCTTATTCCTGCCACCATTTATTTTTTTGTTTCGGGATGGTACTTGTTCATTGAAGCCAAATTGCCATATTATCCTTTTCAACACGTTCTTGAGTTTACTCCCAATGTACATTAAATGAGTTTAATTATTTAGCATGCTGTTTAAGCATTGTTCGCAATTGCGTTAGGCTTATGCATTTTGATTGACGTTAAGAAGCTTCTTATAGCTTTTTTGTTAATAGGCGTGGTAGATCTCTCATTAATTGTTCGCTATTGCTTTAAATTAGAAATGCAGGAACTTAGTGAAGCCTTATAGCAGTATTAATATGAAAATAGTTTAAAGTGTTGGATACAAAACAATTTTGTTGGGAATCATAATAGAAGCTATGAGAGACCAAGTCATTTATGAGTAGCCTGAGAAAAAGGAGAAGAGGAAGAGGAAAGTGAAGAAGATGGTTGAAATTGAAGTGGAGGAGGAAGTTGATGAGGATGAAGCTAAAGAAACTCAAAAACCTAATACTAAAGTAACAGAAGAAATCAAACAATCTCCGTCTAAGAAAAAAGAAAAGAAAGGCAAATAATGATATATGTTATCATGCAAAAAAATGTGTGGATAAATATCATTTTTTTACTTGTCGTTATTTAGATTGAAAATTGTTGGATACAGTAAATTCCCTTTTCATTTGGTTCAATTTAGGAATATCTTCATCGCTACTTTCATTTTCATTCTACTTCTTCTTGAATATTTAAAAAACATCCTTAGTCATTTGGATTAATTTATCTTTGTAGTTGATGCAATTGGCTGTTGAATCCACTGATGTAATTCCAACTACGTTAACACTGGATCTCCTCAATTAAGATGTCGGTCTCAACTTTGAATCTTACATTGAAAATTCACACAGATCCTTCCTTTCAGATAGCGATTCCTATAGTTTTTTATTGCTTAGACTTTTATTGAATATTTCAATGGAATCCTTATACTACAAATAAAATTCCTTATATATGATATGTTGTTTGTTGATGCTCTACCATTTTTCTTCGTAATTTTGATTTGCCCGAATCAAAGTGGCGTTTATTGATAATGTTTCATAGTATTTCCTTTGGAGATCCTCGAATTGAATCTTCAATTAATCAAATAGTATTTTGGAAGCATCGTAGTTATTTTTCAAATACTTATATTCATTTACCCATTTTTATAGTTCCTCTAATTGATTTAAATCTTGGTTCTTTTGTTGTTTCATGTTGATTTGTTATAAGGTAAAGGCTTATATTTGTTGAGCCCTCTTCAAATCCAATTTTGGCATATTGTGCTAAGTTAAAATGGTCTCTCAATATTGATTCATTTATACATTTATTTGAGCAACATTGAATTCTATCTCCCATTGGAGATGTGCAATCCTTATCTGAATCATCATCTTCGATCTCGACCAACTTCTTTTGGACTTCAATTAGTTAGGAGATGTATTTGTCTACATTTTTCACTCCTTGATTCGGTTACATCTTCAATCTACATATCTCGTTTGAGAGAGTCTAAATGTATATTATGTGGATTTACAAAGTTCAACTAAATTAAATCGTTTTTGGATTCCTATAACTTACTCATCTTCATGTGAGCCAAAGCCAATTGAATCTTGTAATTCTCGATCTCCTATTGCAATCTCAAGGTGGCCTCATTCAAATTCACAATCTTAAAAATGTAATATATTTATACTTATTTATACTTTATTAAATAACCCTCATTTTGAGGATCGTTCTCGTAAAGATTCAGGTTTTAGCATGACTACTCATAATATTTTATTTGTTCTTGCAGTTGCTTAATTCTTTGTTCTGACTCTTTGAGAATGAAATCACTTTCCTATTGAGTGACTTAGAGTATTTATTCTAGAATAAGAACCTAAATTACATGGTGAATTACCTTTGATACTGCTTCATTCCTCTCTGTAAGTAATTTCGTTATTTATTATTTCAAAAGTTCTTATTCCGATTGCATAACACTCAAAAGCATTTTCATATCAGTTCGACCATTAATTAGACTTTAATATTGCAAGTTTATGGTTATTTATTCTTCTAACCTTTGGTTTAAATTTTGGATTTCCTAACTCAAGTAGTCTATTTTCAACTTAGAAGAATCACATTGATCCATTTATGATATTTAATTTAATAACACAATCACTACAAAAATACAAATATTTTATTCGCTAAATCATATTATACTCGAATCAAGGCATTCAAAAATCAGATATAATTAACGATCCAATTAAATTAATCAAATATTATTCACAACCCATATCATTTATCCAACCTTACTCTCATCTAATAATTACATTTAAGATTTATTCGTAAAAATACTACGAATACTTAATTTACTCTATTTCATAGTATAAAAATATATATAATCAATTGAATCAAAACTGTCAATCCTTTTTATTTTATAATTCGAAACTCTCTATTTAAAATAACTCAAATTACTAATTATAGTAATAAACATAATATTTATAATGAATAAAATGACAATAGACAAATATTATATATGTTTGAGAGGAGGAGGATGTGGTACTACTAAAATAGAACCATAACCAATATCACTTACGAAACAAACAGGATTATAAAAGTCTAATCTCTTGGATGATCTCAGAAAGTATAGTAAAATTATATCTGAAAAATCATCAACTGTCTTTGATAAGGCTTAAAGTGATGAAGTGATGATAGCTATTTAGTGGTTTAATTTTAATAAAGAAAACTTTGATCGCCTGTGTCAGAATGATAGATAAGTAGCGTAAGCATTTGATATTGCATTGATTTCACTCGATCAAGTATTGAGGCAAATTACAGTTTATTTAAGAGCCTCCGGATTCTTGTGTCTCCAAATTTTGTAAATTTGTAATGATTTGTTCCGAATCGTATTTTCAGTTTTACTAAAAAATTAAGATAGATTTATCGAAGATTCATACAAGCAATAAATATTGGAATATCTGTCTGAATTCGAAAACAATTTGAAATTGGAATCTTAAAACATTTGGATAACTGGCGCTGAATTTGAATTGACCATCATGTAAGTATGTGTTGAAAATTGCAGAAGCAACTCTCAAAAAGGTTAAGAAATTTTGATCAACTTTATGTCTGGATTAGTATCCTCATTTATGTCGATGTCACCAACAGAGGACTTAATCTACTCATTAATTGAAGGGGCATAATATATATTTGCTGCAATACAGAAGAAAATTGAGAATAGTATTTAATTATACGAAATATATTACTTTTTTGAATCCTTAAAATGGTTGATCATTAGACAATTGAGACAATCATAGTTTTCCGTGAAAAGTTAATTAAATTAACTGATGGATGGGTATACCACATATATCGCAAATTCCAAAAATTGGTTAATCCACTTTTGTTGGCTGAAACTCATCACTGATTTACTTACTTATCGTCCAATTGTCAATAAATTCGATTTCTTTAAAACTCAAGACTCTGTCCAATAACAACTAAATTGGAATAAATTATTACATGCAAAATTACTAACTCTGCTCTCCTATAACAGGAATGAAGCAAAAATTAATTTGTTTAATGACTATTAATCAGATGGCATACTGAAATAATTTGAAAGTTAACTCTAACTGGTTGGTTTCAATAAAATTAGATAGTTTTAAAAGTATTTATTAGAAGAAAAAGCATTTTAAAGTTAAACTATTTGTGAATCATATTGCTAATTTACTTTTAATTAAAATAATAATGATAGACCTATTCATACATTTCTAAGTAATCTAAATATTGACAAATGTCAAAATACATTAACGATTATTCAGAAAATTACATCAGATTATAATATATTATGCTAAGATTTATTGCAGAATTTTAATATTTTAATTGAAAACTAAGGTTAGACAAAAAATAGCATTTAATTGCAATAAGATCATTGTGCATCTCTAGTTTCTTAATTAGAATCGAATACCAAAAGCTTGATATTTCTTATTGTGGAAACCTAGTCTCAGCTATTAACTTTAGCAAACTCTTGCTAATTAACGATATCAATCTTAGACTTGACAGCAATACCAGATGATCAAAGGAAAGTAATGACAAGTTAAGTTTAAATCATCAAAGATAGTTTTGGAGAACCCTTTTATTAACTAATACGTGAAATACAATCAGTTATGATATATCAAAATGAATTAATGAGTAATTATTAAATTCATTTCTAAAATGCTTCTTATATTCACATAAAACCCACATAGTAATTCAATACAACCAAATTCAACAGTTCAATCAATAAATTTACAGAATATTCATTTAAAATAATCAACGAAATAAAATTATTTAATCACTAATCCAATCAATTAATTCCTTTTAAATAACATTAATAAAGAGATGGTTAAATTACTGATAATTAGCTATTTAATCTGATCAATAAATTAATATCAAGAGACTTTTTGAATCATTATGTAAAGCAAGCGATCTTGATTTTTGAAAAGATCCAATAGAATCAAAACGAGATTTCATTAGATGATTAGATTAAAGTTAATTACAATCTTATATATTTGCTAAATGGCATAATATCTTAAATAAGAGTTTACGAATATTAAATTTATAAAGTTGAATTAGCATTTAAATCTACATTTAGTAAAGATCAAGAGGAAATAAAAGAAGTTAATTTATAGTAATAACATAAGGAAGTTCTAATAAGATAAGGGCATTATGTAGATGAACTGTTTTAAGACTATAAAAATGCATCACAATTAAATAAAGAGACACTCAATTTTTTGATAAAATAAATCAATGCTGACTTTGATTCATTAAATAATGCAATGCCTCTGAATGAATTTAAAAAGGATTAAATGCGCTTCTTCATGGACATCTAATCTCTCTTACTTTAAATCTAACTTTAACCTGTAAATTTAGATTAGAGTGAATAGAAGTTAAGACAATTGTATTAAGATCAAATCAAATCTGTTGATAATAATCCATAATAAACCAATAATTAAAATGAAGACAGTGCTGCAACATTATAATAATAAAACTTAAATCAACTCAAATTTTTGAAAAGTTATTTATCATAAAAGCTATTTGATTTTTAAGAGTTTTTGTAAAATTTAAATGAAATAAATTTATTGTTATTGAATTCTTAAAAAATAGATGATTAGAATGTGCAAATTAATGAGATGCAAAGAGAAGTTATGTAAACTTTTAAAGCGATGCATTATATCAAATTTAATAAAGATTTAGAAGAAATGAAGAATTTAGAGGAAACACTATTTACAACAAATGAACAAAAAATTAAAAACGATATTATTTAAGGTGCGATTGAAGCTATATATAATTTTGATGACCATATTGATCAATCTTTTGAAGTCGAAATTGAATTAGATCCCTTTATTTGGTAATCCCAATAATAGATATAATAAATGAGTAATACAGATAAGAATAATAACTAAAATGGATCATAAGATTATAAAATAAGGGAATGCTTGGCATTCAACATTATTAAGATTTAATAGATAATCTAAGAAGAACCCATCAATAAATTTAGTCAAAACATAATATCATAGTTATGGATTCATGAAAAGGACGAACGTGTAAAAAGAGTTCTTAAAAATAAAGAAATGATAGAATTATAAAGGAGATTGTTTTCTAAAGACATAACTACAATATCTGAAACCTTGAAATAGACAATTCAAAGCAAATTTGACATTATAAACATGACTGAATAAGAAATTTAAATGGAAATTGATCCAAAAAAGAAAGGTCAACTTTAAAAAAAAATGTTGATCCTTAATCAAGAATTAGACGAATATGTGGAAGGTGTTAATGAAATGTCGTCTAAGATGGATCTGAATTTTGTTTTCCTGAAGGAGATTTAAAAATAATTACATTTAATTAAAGAAAAGATACAGAATATTTAAAACTCAATAAATTAATTAAGTGTAGATCTAAGTAGATTGAGGGGTAAGAGGTACGACGAATTACTGGAAATCAGAAAATAAAGAGTTTTGTTGGCTAGAGAACAAGAAGAATTGAATGAAATATACATTCCATTGAACACTATGATAATAGATCCAATTACAGGACAAGATATCAAAGCATCGGATTTATAACAAGAGATTAATGACTTTCTTTTGAATTAAGATAAAATGTGTGATGTAATGTTAATAACAGGAAAGGCAGGGTCTGGTAAAAGCAAAGCATCAGAAAGGATTGAGGTTGAATTGTGGAAACTTCACACTAACAATGAATAATGGATTCCATTATTTATTTCATTACCAACTATAAAGCATCCTTAATTTAACATCATAGATTAAGGTTTGGAGAAGGAGTAGTATTAATTTGATAAGTTATAAATTAAAGAATTAAAGGAGGCAATTAAGAAGAAGAAGTTGAAAGTGGTTGTAATTTTGGATAGTTATGATGAGATGAGATCTGAATACATATAATCTAATCTATTTAATACAAATAAGTTTATTGCTGAGTTTGGATAGGATGTGATGGGTTCAAATTTTAAAGTTGTTATTACTTCAAGGAGGGAACTATTAACAGTCATGGGATATTAAACATGGTTTTGTGGTAGTAGTCTAGAAAAGATGAAAGAAATCATGCTATTAAGTTTGAATGAAGATTAATGTCAAGATTACATTAAATAATACTGTTTATTTTGCATTAAAAGATCAATTATCAGCATTTATGAGAAATTGATATCCTTACAGGGAAAATAGTTTATTGTAAAGGAGTTTTTGTAGGTTTGGAATTCAATTCATGATTTTCTGGTTTAAGAAACGAATTTTCAGAATACTCATTCTAATCAATTATTGGGTAACAATGAAATAAAGCATTTAATAAGACTGTTGAAATGTAAAAGTCTATTTAAATCTTTAAATGACAATCAAGTTTAATAATTATCATAAACTCTTTTTAATATTTGGAGTATTAAGAAATATTTAAATGTTATTCATAATTCTAATCTCCAAATACTCTTCAATACACCATTTATGCTGAATGTAGTTGTCTAAGTATTACCAAATTTAACAAAATCCAATAAGGAGATTTCAACAATAAAAGATTAATTTCTATAAAATTTCATCAATATTAAAAAGAAACTGATTGAATCAGAACAAACGATGATGAGACTCAAAAATGATTTGGGTTAATAAGAATTTAATGATAAAGATTTAAAGGATGTTGGAATGAAGATTATAATGAATTTAGATAATCAAAACTTTTTTAATTTCTTCTCTGAATCGAATACTTTAGAATTGATTGATGATAAATCACTAAGGATAATGAATTAATTATTTAATGTTGAAAATGATGGCAGAATTGTTTATGAATCTTTAAAATAGAAGCAATTTACATCTTATCAATTTTATGAATCATTTATAAGTTATTATCATGATTAGCAAATAGATAAATGGAAGAAGATGGGAAAGGTATATAATTATGAAACAGTGAAAGTGGACTTATAGGAATTTTCATAATCCTTAGCATTGGACATGACAAAAAATTAAGTAACATCAATTGAATATAAAATTAAAGGAGAACTTAAAATTAGGAAAGCATAGCATTTTTCCTAATTTTAAGAGGAATGGCAGGATCAATACTTTAATGACTCATATGGAGAGAAGGAATATAAAACATTAATAAGAAATTCGATGTTAATAGTGTAAAGTGGCAGTAATTACTCATTTAGTCACACTTCAATATAGGAGTTCTATGTTGCTAAATACATTTACGATTTTATAGAAAGAATAAAATTAGATTAAGAAATTATGGCTTTGTAGAAACATCATAATTAAGATTACATTGAAAAAATGGAATATAGTTTATATAACTAACCTTCCTTTAATATAACATTAGAACATTTTTCAGGAAGTTTAAACATACTAAAAAGTGAAGTAATATCAATCGATTAACTAAAATCGAAATTATTGTCATTAGTGAAGCTATCTGGAATATTTCCAAAACTAGAAAGAGCTTCATCTAATTGTATTTATTTATTGAGTTTTCTATAACTTAATTTGAATAATTAGGACATCAGCAATATTAATATTTCTGATACCAAATTATATGGATTATCATTTTACAATTGTAATATGTAGAATACCAAGATGAATAATGTGGCCATAGATTCATGTAATTTTAATAAAGCAAATTTAAGTAACGTTGAGTGGAAAAATATAATATGCAAAGAAAAACCATTTTTCTAAGGACACAAGGATTATATTAAATCTATTACAATTACATCAGATGGATCAACTTTGATTTCAGGAGGAGAAGATAATTTAATAATTTTGTGGAATGCTAAGACTTGTTAACAAATTTAAATTTTAGAGGGACATACTGATATGGTAAGATATGTTAGTATATCAAATGATAACTAAATCTTGGCATCAGGTAGCAATGATAAAACAATCAGATTGTGGTCAATTAAAACAGGAAAGTAAATGGATGTGTTAGAGGGACATGAAGAGAGTGTAACATGCGTAATTTTCTCCTAAGATTCAAACATACTGGTGTCAGGGGGAAATGATAATACTGTAAGGATATGGAATATTAAGTCTAAATAGATTTTAGCTGTCTTGGAGGGTCACCAAAAAACAATAACATCATTATTACTTTATGAAAATAGTTAAAAATTGATTTCAAGCGGGTAAGACAGCAAAATAATCATGTGGGATGTAGCGAAGAGATGTTAAAGTGAAGTATTGTAAAACGAGAGCGAAGTATTCTCGATATCTTTACATAAAGACGAGCAGTTATTAAGTTCGGGTTATAAGGATGGAAGAATAGTGATGTGGGATATTAAAGGATTGAGATAATTGAGTATATTGGAAGGACATGGTAGTAATGTAAATAGTTTAAGTTTTACAAGAAGTGGATAAATATTAGCATCAGGTTCAGATGATTAATCAGTTAGATTATGGGATGTGAAAACATTCAAACAGATAGGATATCTACAAGGACATTCCCACTTTGTTACTTCCTTAGTGTTTTCTCCAGATGGGATGGTTCTGTACTCTGGAAGTCAAGATAAAATGATTAGATAATGGAATGTTACTGCCACAAAATAAGATTATGTTTTAGATGGTCATTTAAATTATGTGTCATCATTGAGTTTCTCTCCTGATGGTTAAATGTTGGCATCTGGAAGTAGAGATTGCAGTGTTCAATTATGGAATGTTTAAGAAGGCACTTTGCTTTGCAGACTTGAAGGACACACTGAGATGGTTTGGTGTGTTAAATTTTCACCCACTAAGATGATATTGGCCTCTGGTGGAGATGATCAAACCATTCGAATTTGGGACCCATAGTTTTAGAAGCAATTGCATGTTATTAAATCTCAGTGTGATTCCATTTAATCTTTAGCGTTTTCTAATGATGGCTCAATGTTGGCCTCTGGTTCTGGAGGTTTCTCCTACGTTATTAAGATTTGGAATCTAAAAGACTATTCATTAACTTAAGTGTTTGATGTTCATTCTCACACTGTTAATTGTTTACTATTTATGAAGAATGGTAACATCATATCAGGAGGTGCAGATAATATGATATTTGTTCTAAATGTCGAAACTGGATAGAAAGAACTTTCAATCAAAATCCATAGAGGATCAGTAAATTCATTGAAGTTAGTGGAAGATGTACTAATATCAGGTAGTAGTGATCATACTATCAAGACTTATAACTTAAAGGAATAGAGAGAGAGTTCTGTAATTTCAGGGCATCAAAATACAATAACTTCACTTGCATTATCTCATGATTGCTAAATGCTCATATCAGGCAGCGATGATCTAAGCATTGGAATTTGGGATTTGACCACTTAAAAATAAGTAGCTAGTCTATCTGCTCCTGATTAGGTCAAGTGTGTTGATGTTTGTCCTGTTGGATAGGTCTTTGCTGCAGGTTGCTTCGATGGATCTATCCATCTATTCAAAATGATAGATAATCAGAAGTTTGATTGCTATAAGATCATTTCAAGGTGCCCTCTCATTTAAGCTAAGGATTGCGTTTTGAAGAATTCAAATATTGTGTCGAGAAGTGATTCTTTGCAACCACTTTTGATATAGAAAGGAGCGATTAAAATATGAATATAATATAATTATATATAAAATGTCGTAACTTCTTATGGTGTGGTTGAACGATGAAGTATAGTTGAGTAGGAAGGTGACATCATTCGAAAAGGATTTTCATAATGGGTATCTATTTGGAGAGTTACTGAGCAAGTTCAATTAACAACTCAATTTCGAAGAATTCTCTAATAAGTAATTATTGATTTCAAAATTAAGAGATGTAAGAGAAGCCAAGATGAAGAATTTCACTTTGTTGGAACCAACTTTTAAAACTTTACACATCCCATTTAATTTTCAAATTGCTGATCAAGTAATTAAAGGCAAAAAAGGAGTTGCTATGTAATTGCTCTATCAATTACAAATGGTATCCAATCTATTCATTAACATAGTAATTGCAAAAAGTAAATGATCCTCATGATGTCATGATGCATGCAAAAACTGGTAAATATAATGTCATATAACCATTAATGGTTATCAGATAACCAAAAGAGTAATTTGATAAAATGGAATAAGAATTCTTCATATCTAAACTTAATGAGAAGAATAAAGCATAGAAGGATGTTAACCTAGATAAGCATCTTGGGAAGTTTACATCTTTTGCCATTTAATAAGCGGAAAAAGAACGTAGGTTGAAAATCAAAGAGGAAACGGAAGAAAGAAATCTAAAGGAAGAAATGAGAAAAATCTAGTTGAATAAATTACAAAGAAATATGGCATTTATGGAAGATTGGAATCAAAAAGGAATTGAAAATTGGAAAAAGAATTAATAAATTCGACATAAAAATAAAGTAGCTGATGAAAAATTCAAATCTACTATGCAAAAAGCAACTGAAGACAGATTGATTCAAACATAATAAGTTATGAGAAGTGAGTTGGAGGATCAAATAGAATAATTTGAAACCAGAGCAACACAAGAACCAGTCTCCTTAGGATTGAGGAATAAGATGATGAGTGAATTCTTGAGAAAGGAAAGAGATAAAAGAAGAAGAAAAATGATTGTGGATTAGGAAAAGTAAACAGATGAATTACAGAGAAGAGAGTACACTGTTTTAGAAAAACTCAAATAATAAAGTAAATAAGAAAAAGAGATTATGTATGAAATCTGGAGAGCCTATTAATGTTAGGAAGTTATTTTGGAAAATAGATAATTAAGAGATGAAAATTATAGAAATAAATAAGAACTCAATGTAATTAATTAGAAATTTAAAGAAGAAGAAATGTTAAGAGCATTATAATCAGAATTTAATGAAGAAATAGAATTACAATAAAAAAGATAATTAGAAATTAATGTTGAATATAAATTACATATTAGACAATCAAATTATGAAAAATGTAAAAAATTAGTAGAGATTCTCTTCGAAATTGAAGAATAGCTCTATGAACACTTATAAAACAACGATTCTAATTAATTTAACAAGCAATTTACCAGAGAGAATCATCATCTATTCAAATAAGGCATGGAACTAATTCCTTATAAAAGATTTAGAACTTATGATCCCATCAAAGAAATTAAAAAGCAAGAAAGTCTTAACTATAAACAAAAGGTGTTCCTTGCTAAAATGGAAATGCAAGATTACCTAGAAGGAACTGGAGCCTGGGATCTCTATTAAGCCCAAAATAATTATGCTTTAGGGAACCTAGTTAGATATCTGATTGAGAGCTAATTTTAGAATTCTACATCAGAAGTACAATCTACAGACATACCTTATGTACCTTTCAAAGGAAGTTTAATTGGATTCTCATTTAGCGGGAAGAAAACTGTAAGTGAATTGCTTGCCAAAAAGTATGGGATTCAAATATTGTCAATTGATGTGATTATAAATGAATTACTAGAATATATTAAGAAATATGAATAAGGTGAAGAACACTCATAAGTTTGGGATTAACAATAAATTGAATTAGGTTAACAAATATCTGAGTATCTTTGTTAAGGAGAAGACATCCCTGAAGAACTTTATATCAAAGCAATTGTCTAGAAAATTAAAAGGCTATTTGACAAATAAGAATTTGATTAGATTTATGAAGAATACAAATCCAAATATTAGTCATTTAATCCTAGGTAAAGTAGAACCATTGATGAATTTAATGATGATGGTATAAATTGGGAGGATTTTCATAGAAATAATATGTTTAATAATAAACCATATTGTAAAGGATGGCTATTGGTTGGATTTCCCCATAATTATGAGTAAGCAAAGTTACTAGAAAAGCATTTAACAGGTATTGAACCTCAGGATGAACTCACTCCTTTGGAAGCTAGACTTAAAGAAGCTGCAAGGGTGGTCAAGCCTATTGATTATGCAGTCATTCCACGCAAAAAGCAGGAAAGTGGAGTGGGAGTCTGTGTCTATTTAGAAATGCCATCTAATGAATAGTGTTTAAGGAGAGCTATAGGAAGAAGGTATGATCATCATAATCACTCATTATATCATTTGGAATCCAACACTCCTCAAGTCGATAATGCTCCATTAATTGAAAGGATTAAACCCCTCTATGAAGTAGACAATTTATAATAACTAATCTCAGATAAAAATTCATATTTTATGACACAGATTGAAGGATTAAAGAATTGGTATAATAATTTTGAGTCCACTGATAATTCAAATGCTTAAAGTGCATTCATTAGTGTAGATGCCTCAAATAATTATGAGAGAGTGTTTTATGATGTTGATAAAATATTTTAAAACTTTCTTTAAATTCAAATTAACAAAATATAATAGAAATATGACAAGTAGTAGAATGATATATTGGAATAGGAGGAGTTGATAAAGCAATAATAAGAGTAAGCTGAATTAGATAAAAAGTGCTAATTCAAGTAGGTTTAATTAGACTCTTTGCCTTTAAAGCAACCAAGCTAACAATTTCTTTAATATCTGCATTCATTTTGGAATCAAATAGAAAACAAATATATTTCCCTCCAAAACATTTTTAAAGGATTCAGAGAACAAAGAGAATTTATCACAAATTATTTAATGGATATTCAGAGAAAGTTCATAGATCTAATTAATACTCCTGATGAGAAGTTTTATCATGTGAGAAATTTCTAGGAATCGTACAATTAATTTGTGTAAGAAAATCCAGATTTGTGTGAAGAGGATGTATGCAAGGAAGAATTGCACTAAAGAGTAGATGATTTATATGATTAATTAATTGATATCATTGATTAAAAAAGAGATGATTTGTTAGTAGAAAAATAATAAATACAAAACTCTTAATTCATTGAGAATGAAATTGATCTCTTTTTACTATAAGTGAGATAGTTATTAGCGACAGAATTAGATAGAGCCTAGAATTCAGTCTAATTGCTGAATGACTACTATGGAACATAAGAGGCTATAGAATTGTAAGACATTTAACCTAGTGTTGGAGAATTGCAATTGCAAGAAGGAGATGATCCTAATGTAAGATTAGATAAACTCATCGCTGATTCCTTAAGAATATTTGCAGGAGAAGAAGAAATTATAGAGGACAAAACAAAAAAAGGAGGCAAATAACCTGCAAAAAAGGATGAAAAAAAAGGGAAGAAAGGAAAGGAAGAGGAAGTTGTCAAAAAAGAACTTCAAAATCCAGATGCTGTCAATGCTATCAGTTTAGAAAAATAAATTTTTAAGGATAGAGTGGATGCTATAAAAAGATATGCATAACAATAAATTAGAACATATAGATAGGCTGCTGATCAATTATACCTAAAAATAGATGAATGGATCTATTACACTCATTAAACAGAAATTAAAGCTTTAGATGCAATCTCTGGTTTATTTAGAGGGTATATAGAAAGAGTGGAGAGAATCTAGAAGGAACTTTAATTATAGTTTGTGGATGTTATTATTAGTCATGAGGTCTTAAACTACTTAACACCGATTCCTCCTCCCTTAACTGCAAGAGAACCATTATCCAAAGAAAGATATTCTATTTCTCAGCTCTATTATTTGATAGAAGATCTGAGAGCCATTACAAGCACACATTTGCTAATTGACATTAAATAATTGGCTTTGCTGTTAGCTAGATCTTCTTATGGTGTATTGAAATACTCACCATCTAAATGGATGCAAGCCTTATTAATTCTAGATCAAAATGGGTAAACCTCAAATTCTAAATTTTTAGTTATGTCAATGTCAGATAAATTTGTACATATTTGATTCTTCTTTCATCTCCAACTCCAAAAGAAGATGAACTTCAATAGTATGCAAGTAAACTAGGTCAACCTTTGGTTAATAAGGATACTTTTGTTAATACTCCAGCTTGGTTTGATGAATATGAGAGGATACCAGAAGAAGAAAGTACAATTATTTATCAATATTATTTAGATACTAATTACTTTGACCGTGTAATTTACATTAAAGAATTGCTATTCTTCGTTCATAAGGATGAAAATGATATGTTAGCTACCAAATAATATATTGATATACTTAATGTTGATGGAGACAGATTTATAGACTATTTATTACAAAACATACAACAACAATGATAATCTATTAAATAATAATTACACATATTTAAATGGTTTTACTCATTAAAACTACTAAAAATCCAACATCTTTCAAAATTAGTAGAGAATAAATAAATATATAATTAAATGTTACATTTAATAGATCAATTAGTTAAATATATCTAAATTCAAAATAATAATGAATTAAATATCAATAACTAATAATTTACTTATATCTGAATTTGCATATTTAATTTATTATAAAATATTGTGGAATCTAGATGTTTGTTATTACATTCAGAATAATTTATAAAATTCAATATACCATTTTTTAATCCAAAATTACTATTTATGACTAATAATTAAACATGATATCAAATTCGATTTACATGATTGTTAAAACTCCTAATTAAGTATTGTTTACAAGGTATTAAATGGTTTATCAATTACTTTAAATAACTTGTCTCTTCAAATCTAGTTCAATTAGCTATACATTCAAATGGAGTTTTAAATATATTATAATTATATTATGAACACTTGAAATTATTATTTATTGAAAATTCTCATAGATAATATGGAGCACATACTAATAAAGGCTGAAGGAGTTGAGAACTATGGATCAATGGATATGTCTCCAGAGTGTGTACCTAGACCTTTGAATGACAACAATTCATTTGGTGAATATGTGATCATAGCTAAAACGATATTTTTAGGGCCGCATTGTAAATTATATTAGATTTATTATATAGGGCCGTTATTTGCTGGTACATTGATTGGATTCAATATATTTGCTTATCTAATGATTAGAAATTAAATAGCTCAGGGTCACGATATTACTTTTGGAATTATAATAACAATAGTATAATCAATTTTTTATTTGGCTATCGGATTGGCCAATCCTGGAATTGCAAATGACTCATCTTTGAATTATAAATATCTTGGGTAGTTATACACATTACCAAATAAACCATAATAAAGAAATGTGTGGTATTGTGAAAAATGCTAAAAAATATAACCTCCTCGATCTGATCATTGCCCATTTTGTAGAGTTTGCATAAAAAATTATGATCATCATTGTCCTTGGACAGGGAAATGCATTGGAGGCGAGAATCTATTGCATTTTTGGGCCTTTCTTATCTCAACCATCGTGTTCTTCACTTATTTTATTACAATATTAATGGATTAAAGTGAGGAAGCAAAAACTTAATGATTTAATTTATTTAGGTTAATTTATTACAATATTAAACTTCTTCACAAAACATCAATAATTTTATCAAGTAATTAAGTTGCTTAGTTGTAATTTGACATCGCCATCTTCAGAGTATCTCCCATTTTTTATATTCAGCTTTTAGCAAAAGTAATTAGAATTTTTATTGTGTAACAAGTTGTTGTTTCAAAGTTCTCTTATTTTGATCTAGCATACTCGTTGTAGTTCTAATTAAGTATTCTTTAGCCTCAATATGCTGTTATTTGCATTTTTAGCCAAGAAAGGTATTTAGAAAAATGAGTATTAGATTGAATCTAAATTTAGAAAATTGCTTCACAGTCGATAACTATATTTGGAGAATAACAAATTAGTTTAAGAAATATTTAGAGAGATCAAAGTAAGGATGGTATTGATATATTGTAAGAGGAAGAAGTGGGATATTATTTTTGTAAAATGACTAATTTTTTGTTCTATAAATAATTTAATGATCACTTAATATAATCTATAAATAGAAATGTTATTATGTATTTAATAGGAAACTCATCTCAATAATCAATGCTGGTACAATGGGAAAGGTGCATTTTTGACAATATAAAGCCTGGATGTAAATGCATTGAATTACAAAAAGGATTTTTATTGAGAATCTTTTGCAGAACTCAAGATTTTGCCTGTGTGATGAAAAATATTGAAAATATGAGACATCCATATTTGGTCTAAAAATAAATCAGCTGAAGACATGCACAGAAACTTAATGCGTATAAAGAGCTGTATTCGTGGAGTTATAGTGGTATTTATTTAGGAATTGATATTCTTTAAATTGGATGTTTAAACAGGATTTGGAAATTGTTGATGGAAAACTAATAGAAACTAATAGAAAGTAGTAAAACTTGGAGAACTGTAATAGTCCAAAACTTAGAAAGTAGAAAAATGAGAACAATTGATCTATTGATTTAGTTTTATGTTTTTAGAAATATAATTGAATTTTAAATTGTGTTTTCAAATTATTTATTCAACATAGGAATCGTATAAAAATAGATTTTTCAATGGATTTGTGAAGTATTTAGAGGGACTAAATGATACTCAGCGTTTGAAATTATATCATTTGAGGTTGTTGAAATAATTCTTAGCTTCGAAATCATACCTGATTGCAGTTCAGTGTATGAGCACATCTTCGATCCTACTTAAATAATTTATTTCTTTTCCTCTCGAAGATGGAATATTATAGTTTTAGCTGTGGCGTACTTGATTTGGAGTTTCTTAGCAGCCTATTAAATTCAATATTCAGTATCATACTTCTTTAATTTTAAACCCTTCCTTGAGTACCAGTCTAGACAGTTAATCCTTAGAAACTGGAGGTACTTTAATGTATGGTCTCTTATATTCTTAGAATATGCCTGGGACTATATTAGAACGAGGCCTAAGTTCCTTTTTTTAGGGCGATTTAGATTATTGATCACTCGTTAAAGCTTTCTATTCGCCCTCTTCTATGAGATTCATCTAATTCAATATTAATATTTAAAAATCTTTATAAATATCCAAATTCGAGCAAATCAGCCCTTAGTGCGTCACAGTGAAGCAATATTTAATACTTTTACTGATAAAATTTGAATAATACCTCACAAAATTGCAAATTATACAAATCAGAAAGTCTTCTTTAATGATTAGTAATAAATTTGTGACGAACATTGTGTTAGAACTTAATCAACTCAAAATTTAATATTAATATAAAAATAATCAAATATAATTTGAATCTTATATCATCCATGACTTATTGAAGGCTTCTCTATTTATTTAATATTAACCTTTTTGATTCCAAAAATCAAAAAGCTCTTGTAGGTTAAATGAAAAAATGGGTTTTTTATTGTTTTTCTCTATTTTAATAATAAGCAATATAAGTTTAATTTAACAGTTTGGAATCATTTACATTTACACTATTTTATAATAAAGTAATAATTTAATCAACATAACTAGTTAAATATACTTCTTAATTATTAAAATGTCCTACAGAATTTTTCAAATGTTTTCCTATTATCATATATATGCCATATACAGCTAATCTACTTGATGAATGGACTCCTGGATTGAAAAGAAGCATAAATTTGACACTTAAAAATGATCTGATGCAACGGAAAAATTTTTGAAAAGAAAAGAAAGAGCTAAAATACTTATTTAATAGTATCTATGATATTTTAGAGTCTCTACTTTAGAGTAAGTAATTCTCATTATACATTCAGGATGAGGTTAATTGTTTAAAAAACAGAAGTATTATCACAATTTTATATTATAATAACAGCTAAAACTAATTATATAAAAAAATACATGATGAAAATTTAGTATAAATTTTGTGTTGTTAATTAAAATAAGGCATTATCTATAGTCGATTAAGCAACATTTAGGATCAAAATTCAAAGGAAAAAATATTGAAATGATTTTATCAATTTAAAGGTTTGATTAAATGTTGAGGACTTTGATTTTTATAATGAAATAGTATATTGAAGTTGGTTATGCTCTTTCAAATAGAGTGAAATGTTAGAATTGTCTTTAGAACATTGTTAAGGATGACATCAGGATAGGACATGTATTGACTCGACCACCTGGATTTGGTTTTGACAAGAAAATATGGTACCACTTGCATTGTCTAACTTCAATAAAAGGAGATAGAAATCAAGATTTGGATATAGTTAATATTCATAGTTTGAAGGAAGGAGATTAACAGAAAGTGAGACAGAAAGTGGATTAGATAAAGAAAAGTAGCTACTAAAAGAGTATATATTGTATATAAATATTTGTAGAAGATTAAAAGGAAGTGAAATATTTGTCCAAGTAGGAACACTTTCAAAATTATGTGAAGATCTAAAAGGATTTGCATTTTAATCAAAAGCTGCGCCAATAGGCAATGTTTTTTTAGAAGATGGATTAAACTGATGAATAATGGTGATTGCTATAACATTATTAATTATAAATTAAAAGATTTTATATTCAGAATTTGTATTTTTGATTGACTCCGAAACCTAAAAACTTCCCAATTTTAGGAGCAGCTAGACATTAATGTAATTTCATATTGCTGGCAACTTCAGGCATTGATCTATCCCTAGTTAATTTAGAAGTCACAGATCCAGTAACACTGTTGTTGTCTATCCTTGATAGACTAGGTGGTTGTTATTTTTATAGATATTTATAGAATTGTGTAGCAGGAATAGAAGGCAGTTCTGATTTTGTGGGAGTCTTGAATTCCTAAATACTAAGACTCTCTTATCTATCCATCAATAAAGGAGGGAAATCAGTGTGAGTGTTTTCCTCTATGATTTCTGAGTCTTTGATAAGCAAATCATAGAACTTGCCAATATCATTGACTTTCACAATCCCATTTTTAGGGACAGTATCCTCATAATCACTTTGTTTAGTTTTTTAAGTGGAGTTTTATCGAACACCTGTCTTCTTCTTTAAATAAGATTATTCATATGAACCTCTCAAAATACTATTATTGATTGTAATACTTGAATATTCTTCCTTTGATAAACGAATAGATTATGATTATTCAGATGCTAAATATTGATCCATCTTGTTTTAGATACGATATGGCAAATCCTAAGCTTATGTATGCTTAATCCTTTGTCCTTTTTCATAATGCTCCATTTCTAGGAAAACTCCTGGTTTTAATTGTAAAACATCCATGAATTCCTGTAAATGATTTCTCTCCTATTAAGCTATAATCTTTTGAGCCTCTCCATCTTCATTTGTTGGTTGTACTTTGAATACTTTTAATTTTGGTTTTCGGAATGCCGGTCGTCGTGGTTTGAGAACTGCCAATTCTTCTGTTTAAGAGGGAGCTGATTCTTTCATTTATTACCCTTCAATCTTTCTGACAGGAGCCAATTGTATTCTCTTAGCTTTAAGTATTATTTTACCATCAATATCATAAGTTACTTTTTCTGGTTGACCATCTACTAAAACTCTGACTTTTCTTCGCTCTTCTAATTTCTCCTTCTCTATTAGAGCTTGATTCTCTTCAAATTCCTTTCTCATCCTCTCCCTATATGATAATTGGCTTCTCAAATGATCATCATATAAATCGCTTTCAGGCTCCTATTATGTTTGCACAATTTCAGGCTAAAACTCTTCCCAAATTGGAGGTTTCTCTTCATATTATTCTTCAACCAATTCTTCCATGACATTGTCAGGTTTTCTTATGAATTCCTTCATGAAATGAGCATTTTATCTCCTCCATTAATCATATGTCGTTTTCTCAGGCTCACACTCTTCAACTAGATCTGATTTGATTTTGTCATACTCAAATTCCTTTACAATAGATTCAATCAATTCCATCGTTTTTGTGAAGGTGTATGATGGCATATTTCTTAATACATCACTTATATTCAGACCATTGGTTAGAGAATGCATCAGATGTCTTATGCTATCTTCAACAATAACATGGACTTCAATTAATGATTGATAGACCATTTCAGGCTCAAAGGATAGAATGGAAGAACCACGCTAAGCTATAGGTGTTGAAATTTGTAAATTATTCATTTTTTTTTAGCTTTAGAATCATCTTTTTTTGGAACCTCCTTCTAAGGCTGTTTCTATTGCTTTTATGGACTAACTGTTTTTTGCACTTTTGCTCCTTTTTTGTCTTAGTCTACTGGCGTCTTGTTTTCTATCACAGGAAGCATTAAAGTATTTTTATTCTCCTCCCTCTTTTGTTCGACCCAAATTTTTCTCTTGTCTCTCTCTTGTTTTCTCTATTATTTGTAAGGATATCATTATTACCTTCTAATCTTCATCTAAATACTCTTATTATTTGTATGTTGCGGGACTGAATTGCTTAGCTGATAGTAATCCCAATTATGCTCTTTGTGCCTACAAGTATCTCTCTTTTTCTTTTTAGAACAACTTTGCTAAAATAGCTATGAAATCGATATACCTTTCTCTTCCTCATATATTGAGACATCTAACTTTGGTTGAGATTTAATTAGTTCTAAATGTTTTGGATGGTTCTTTCTAAAGGGATATGATATTTTTCTATAATCAACAGGAACTCTTTATTTTTCTTATTCTTCTAACATCTTCTATTTCTTCTATTGCTTCTTTGCCGAAAGGCCCAATTCCTTTGATTTGAGATTTAAACCAATCGCGACTAAGTATCTTTCAGATGTACTCTACGATTCTAAATAATATACATTATTGGTTACCTTAGGTGTAGTCTAAAATTCCTTTAAATCCTAGAATTTCCTTATCCTTAATTTCAATTCTAAAATCTTTGGTTTAATTATCCTTATATTTCATATTTCCAACTTGAATGACTCTTTTCTTACTCGTTTCAAATTTCAAGAAAATTATTTGTTCAGAATTATAAAAACCAGATATATAGCTTAATTTTTCTTCAGGAGTTATTTTGATTTATTCCTTTTCAATATTACCTTCTTATAATCCAACATGTTTTGTTGTCTTCTGCTCTTCTTTGTTCTCTGCATCTCCATACGTCAACTCCAAACCAATGATCAGATTATTGTTACTATTCTTACACACAACTATTTAATTGATGGGCATGCTGGATGTCCAATCCAAGTTCTTGATATCATCAAATGGCACAGAAGTCTATGAATCTTTATCAATTCCATAAAATATGTTTTCTGGTTTTTGTTGTGTACTCTATATTGGTTCTGAGACTTATTTTCTATCTAATAGTTGTACTTATCTTTGGAGATCATTTAATTTTAACACTGATGATTTTGTTTACACTTCTTTTTCTTTTAATTATTTTGCTAACTAAACTACATCTTCATTTATTTTAGAGTATTCCTCAACTTATCTCGCCTTTTCCTTTTAAGCTTCCTTCTCCTTTTTTTCAAGTTCATCTTGCAAATTCTTGACTTCCTCCTAAATTTACTTGAATTTCGTTTAATCTTCTTTGAATTCTTTCAAGGCCTTATGAAGTTCAGTTGTGTCTTCTGGTTATGTTTAATTCTCCTTTAATTGTAAGAACCTCTTGAGATTTTCTTCTTGACTTTTCTGTGCAAACTCTTGTACCTTCCTTTATTTTTCATTCTGATGATCTTGGTCCTTCGATTTGTCTTATTTAAAATGCTACTTCTCGTCGCATGGTTTATTTAATTGATTACACATTTGACGATAACTATGAGGATATCAATTGAATATTACATTTTTTAAAGTTCAGCGAAATGATTATTCAATTCAACTTCTTTTCTTGTTTCATGCAATTCAACTTTCTAAGCTTCTCTAATACTATCCTTTAATTGTTTAATTTAATCTTTGAGACTATTTAATCTACCCTCATAATCACAATCAAACTATTGTTATTTGAATTCTGCTTCTTGTTCTTTCATGATTACCTGCATCTTTCTTCTCAATCTATCTTCGTCTGCAATTTGTTTTTCAAGAAGTATGATTTCGTTACTCAGTTTGTTTACTTCTTCAGTCTATTCTAGGTTTTTGTTTCTATCTTTCAAAGCCTTGATTGATTCTCTCATCTAGTTATTAGATTGTTCCATTTTGTCAATAGCAATCAACAAATCCACTTAAGTATAATATAAAAGAGTTACAAATTCGTGGATCTATTTTATTAGCGAAGTCCTATTTGGATTTGCCATTCTTAATTTCATATAATATCTTCTTTTCAGCGAGATTATAATGTTTTGGGTCCAATTTTTATTCCAATAATTTTTATTTTCTAACATTAGATTAAACCAATTTTTCAGCTTTATCTCCTAGTTTTTTGAGTTGGCCTCTTAAATTGTTATTTCTCCTTCTTAACTTTTACACTTATTAAACATGCTCAGTCAATAGGTCTTTCCATTTCCTCAATTTCTGATTCTCATCTAATCCTTACTCCTCAATAGTGAGTTTCAAACTGTTTGCTAACTCATTATTCTTTGGACTAAAAGATGAACATAAATAGTACTCCTCATCATCTTTTAGATTGTCCTCATCCTCAAAGATTTATTGATCATCGGGGTAATCTTCGTTGTCTTGATCAGGATTGTCTCCTTTATCTTGGTCGTCCTCTTTTAATGGTTCTTCGTCTGACATAAGTTATATTTTAATATAAATATTAATTAAAATCTTCAATTCCTTTTAGCTGCCACAATTTTTTAAGACCTCTTATTGAGAGATGGCTACTATATAAAGAATATTTACACACATTAAAACTATATTAAGGAACATCAGCTTTTCTACTTGGTTTCTTCAATAAGTCATGTTTCTCGCAAGGAGACAAAGTGGCAACCAATCTTTCAGCAGATTCTACGAATTCCTTCCTATTCAGTGTATGATTTCCAGATTCCATTTCCAAAAGCAGAGGTGACAAAAT
Organism: Paramecium octaurelia; assembly: GCA_905182995.1. Classification (NCBI taxonomy): domain Eukaryota; phylum Ciliophora; class Oligohymenophorea; order Peniculida; family Parameciidae; genus Paramecium; species Paramecium octaurelia. The sequence continues at coordinate 260,897 of CAJJDP010000120.1, forward strand.
CTTGATCACATTATCATCTAAATCACCCACATCACAATTCTCAGAATTAATAAAGCCGTCATTATCACTATCCAAAGCATTGAAGATCTTCATCAATGAAACCTGCATTTGTGATTGGATCATTTAATTTGATTTTTCAATTGCTCTTACTTAAGATGTACTCATTTATTATTGATGTATTTAGACGATTTTATTCTATCGTTTCTTCTCCCATATCTTGGCTTGATTATACAAATTCTAGAACAAATCTCTAGGTCTCTTCTCTGGAGGTCTGCCAGTTTTGGGTTTAAACAATTAATTGTCATCATCACACACAGATAGATTTTATCTTGATGTTGATCTAATCTTTTATCTCTACTCAAAACTACTTCCCTAAACTATCTTCTCGGATATCATATCTATCTTAGGATGAAATGTATAATTTGATGAGAAATACTACTTTTCCAGTTACTCCAATTTCTGTCTCTTGGAATCATAATCAGTATACAATTATTCATACCATGGTTGATTGCTTCTATCGTTTCTCTCTTCCACTATATATCGAGATCTATCATAATAGTAGTAATTTCAATACATTCTATTAATCTATGGTTTAAATGAACAACTCTAGACTTCTGACTTTAAGTGTTCTTGACTTGCATTCTCTCTCTTTATTTTCTATTCCTAAGCCAACCTATTCAAATGTTCACTCACAGATTCCCCTTTGCGTTATACCAATTGTTTGGAAACATGATTGATACGTGGATGATGAGTGCATTCAACTAATTAGGAATTTTACAAATCCTTTTTAGCACTCTCAGCTCTCTATAATTTCTCTTCATTCTTTTTTATTCCCTTCTAATACAGAAATAACCCGTAATTTATTTCAGGCTCCTAAATTTTGATTTTTTTGGATCTACTATCCGAAATATTCAATTTCTATTTCAATCTTTTGTTTTTTGCATCTTCATAAAGTCTCTCATGAACTGATGAATGTGTTGAATAATAATTGTTCATCGATAATTGATGTAATGGTTCATTGAATGGAGTTTCCATAAATTTCGAATTGCAGGTTTCAGTTGAATATTGCATGGTATCCTAACCAGACTATACATTAATCTCTTGCTCTTACATTCACTTTCTGTTATTCAGCCACCTCCAAATTTTTATTGATATTCTCTATCAATAATGGAACCAACTTCTAGTTCACATTGTGTTCAATACAGAAATCCCTAGCCAACACTTCAGGATCATCTCCAAAATGCACATTGATTGTGCCCTGTCTCCCTTCATCAATTCTAACATTCATAATCAACAGAAGTTCTGTCATTTAATTTTGAAATTAAGTTAGATAATTTATTATATTGTTAATTTATTTTTAACAAATTATACTACTTAATCAAAATAGAAAATTATTCCTCATTTTTATATATACATACAAATTCATCACATTATTATACTAAAATAATAATTGTTCCCCCTACAGCAATTCATTGATGAGAATATAAAAAATTCAAACTCAACTCAGTTAACTAATTGTCTATTTTTAGATTGATATGTTGCATATTCAAAATTCCATTGTTGATTAATTACACTCTCAAAATAGTTTCACACACTTAATTTGGCTACAATATCCCTAAATTTTTCTCTGTAGATAATGTTATACCCAACACAACCAGAGGTTAATCTTTTTTTTGATTAAGTTTCTTTCCAAATATTTGAGATGGAGGACAGAATGTAATTTCGTGTTCTTTGCCTGAATAGTTTGTTAGAACTATCTTCAATGCCAAATATTCTTCATTCTAGGCATCCTTATATCTCACCACTTCTTTAATTTCACCCCCAATAGTTTGAATTGGTTTCACTTTCCATAGGATCATGTTGCATTTAGTGTACTTTTATTATCCCCATCTTATATAAAGAGGCGTTTTAATTTCTAACACTGGATTGACTTATACAAGACTCAATCTTCTAGATGGAAGATCAGGTTGCAATTACTCATTCTGTAACATTGCTGGCCAATCTAATAAGACTTCTATGTATCCTTCCTCATCATTAAAGTATTGTTTATTAATGGATATATTTTACAACATGCACTTAGGTACAACTCTATGGATTCCAACATCTTTCCAAACCATTTCACTTTCACTCAAAAGGAAATCCATTTCAATTAAATCCAATTAGCTATGAGGTTTAATTTGAAACGCAATATTCATTTTAACCGTATCGCCAAAATACTTATATTCCAATGTGAACGCATTATTTACTGCAACTTTGATTGAATGTTAATATTGCAATTGTTTGTATTACTCTTTGGGAATCTCATTTCTCAATATATTTTTGATCCCATTAAAACAGTACTTATATTCATAAGTTCCAATGATTAATAATTCTATATCTTGATCAATATATTCTGCATTAACATTAATTTCTAAGATCTTGCAATGGATAATTTTATTGTCTTATAAAATCTATTTTTTAGTTTCTGTATAAGTATTATTGACATAGAGATTGGTTTGGAAATAAGATGGGTATGATGGTAAGAGTTGTTGATCCTTCTTGAGTTGGAATGAATGCATAACCTCTACATCAGACTCATAAATAATGAAGATTGGTATTAATTCGCAATTGATAAAACAGGGATTCTATTAGGTTTCGTTAATAAATTAAGAGAAATTCGGATTCTCAGTTTAATATTCTTGTAAAATGGTCTAATGTAGTTTTCTCGGTGGGATTACTATGGTTTTTTATAATGAATTGAATTGAGACTCTTCCATAATAATAATTATAATAATAATTAAAATAATATTTGATAATCTATGAATTTTGTAACTTCAAAGATGGTAACTCGTAATTTAGATTTAAACAATTTAGTACTCTCAAATTAATGATCGTTGGATCAAATTAATTGAACTTTGGTATTTTTACTAAGTAGTTGGTGTATGAAATTTAAAGATTATTAATTGAGATTTATCTATAATCTAAATAGGAATATAATGAAGATAATCTGATAAAAATCTTGATTTACTTTTAATTCATACTTTTTGAATTAGTTTATTATATAATTATAATTTATAATGGGTACAGCGCCGTGTTACAAAAAGAAAAATGAGGAAGTGAAAGTAGCTCATCGGGGACATTTGAGTGACAAGAGTATGAAAGTATAGCATATTCAAATATGAGAGTCTAACAATGAGGACTTTCCAGAGTAATAGGGTGAAGAATAGGAGGAGGAGGAAGAAGAAGAAGTAAGATCTGTGATAATCAACTCTAGAACATAGTTTATGATTACATTTAAGGTGAATTGATTTAGGAGGGATGTAATGTATACTCTGCATTGAATACTCTAAATGGGTAACTTTTAGCATTGAAAATTGTATTAATTTCTATGATGATAGTTCAAATTAAGTTCGGAAGATGACTTTGATAAAGTGATTAGTATTGTAGATATTCTCAAAAGGTTAGAATTCAAGAATATCCATCAAATAATAGGTTGGGATTACTCCGTATTCAAAAATGAAGTAATCTAAAATGAAATTAAAATACTCATGCCTTACGAGAGTGGAGGCTCAATCAGTTGGTTGTTGTAGAAATTTAGTTCATTTTCTCCTCAACTTGCTATTATGTTCATGAAACAAATATTGTAAGGATTGGAATATCTGCACAGTTAAGGAATACTGCATAGGTATCATTGAAGTTAAATAAGGAATCTAAAAACATCAAATGTCTTAGTGGATGGAGAAGCCAATGCTAAATTAAGTGATATCTACATTCTAAACAAATACAAACTATCCATGTACAGTGCTCCTGAATGTTTCAATGGATAGGAGTACTCCCAGTATTCTGATGTATGGAGTGCTGGTTGCATATTTGTAGAAATGCTCACTAAAATGCCACCTTGGCATCATTTATCTTCTGACATTACTCTGGATTAAATACGAAACTCTATCAATAAAGGATGTAAGATTATTATATTGAAATCAACTAGAATTATTTCAATTCAAACGCATAACTAAATCAGAGGATATTTTGTAGATCTTCAATCAAATATTCAGATTGAATCCGAAAGAACGATCTACTCCCAATCAGTTGCTCACTCATTCTGCCTTTCGAAGTACCCATTCTATTATAATTTGAGATCTTGAAACTGAACCATTGAAATCTGTGGTAATCTCAACTAGAAAACATTATCATACTAAATATGATGATAGAAAATCCTTCAAACCGTAGAATAGCAATATGTCCGGGTCCAGTATACATGGTGGCTTGTCAGTTTCAATAAGAAGGAGCAATAATCCTGATTCAAGTAAATATCAATAAGTTCTGTAATAATTGAAGTCTATTCATCAAGACTTCAATAGAACTGAGAATATGTAAGAAACACAACTACTCTCTCACAATGATCTATGCAGCGTTGTAACAAGAAAGATTCAAATCGAAAATAAAATTAAGGAAAAAGGAATTCACTACATTCACAAAGATAAAAATGCCTTGGTTGAAAATGGGTTGATCAGACCAAAGGAAGGACCAACTTAAATTGCCAAAATCTCTGTCAATGGTATCCCAGATCAAGGTTTCAAGAATCAAGTGCATAAGCCTCCCATTAATCAAACTAGTCAGCAATACAAATCAATCATGCACAGTGGAAGTCTAGACAAAATACAAACCATTAGATCCAGTGAATTCGTAAAGAGCAATGATCAAAGCATTGAACCATTACCAGTCATACCTAATAAATAGTTAAGTGAGTCACAACAATTAGAAGAACTTATGGCTTAGTAATTTTATTAGAATCAAAACCATCACAATTAAAAAGAGGAAATCAAGCCCAAAATTAATCTTAATGACATTGAAAAAATGATGATGGATTAATTTTCATCATCCATGCTCAAATCAAATCAAAATGAAGAAGAACAATAATAACCAGAAACACATTAGTAATAGGAATACTAGCAAGAAACTAAATATATAAAGTCTGAAATAATTCTCATTAATAATCACATCCAAGATCCAAATTACTTTGAAAATCTTATGCAATAATAATATTTAGAGGATGATGATGATCAAGAAATAGATGAACTTTAGAAACTTGAAGATCTTATCCAATAATAATATTACAATAACATAGATAAAAACAATGATATTAATTAGGATTAAGTCATTTAACGATAATTATCAAATCATGACAAGTCGATTGAACCCTCAGAAGAAAAGCAAGAAGAAGTCATTTAAGAAAACTTATCCATTATTGGTATTCATTCACTTTTATATTGGTATAGCTTTTGATAAACTAGCACAGTCTCCTAAAGATGACAATGAAATGTTAATAGAGGATGATTTTATATATATGTTATGAATTTTACACATATTAAATGTCTAATTTCATTCTGCTTCTCATTCTATAAAAATTCTTGATTTTAATTACATTTCTTTTAAATTCTACTTAAATTCAAATTTTATTAATACTTATTTAATATTGGCCTATAAATTATACAAGAATCTTGTTAATTTATTCTACTTCTAAAGTATTAACTATATGTAATTTCTTAACAATCGATCTAACTCTTTATTTGAGAACAAAATTTAATAGATGAATATATTTATCGTAAATTTCAATTCCTCTCTCCAATAATTTATCATTTTTGTAACCAAGTAAAACATAAGAAATTTCTATTAATCCCTCTTTTTACATTATATAATTATCATTATTAATATTGAGAGTCTATAAAATAATTTAAATAAAATGTCATCCCCACCATATTGGTTTTGGTGCTTCTACATATTATTTTGAAGCATCCCTCACATTGCGCTGCTTGTTGGCATATAGATTTTGGATTTAAGAAGAAGAACTATTTATATAAGGAATAGCATTCTGATGAATAATGCTGATCTTTAAATTTTACTATTTTTCCAATAATTTTTATTATCTAATTCTTTCCATCTCTAACAGTTGGACTGAATTAACAATTGACTTAGATCGTTCCTCATGTAAAGAATTCTGCTGCAGTTATTATTATTGATATCGATCACTCTTTACAGGTGGAACTGAACAATTAGGTCTGATTTCTTTAGGATTACTAATTTTTGGTAGAAATGAACTATTAGCTTAGGTTTAATCGTAAGATTTATTCACATTTTCAATAAAATATTTTGATTTTGGCAATTTCTCTTTGAGATGTTTTAGATTCTTTGGTAATTTTATTGTTTATAAGAGTACATTCGAACCAGCTTAAGAAGATTAAGTCTACTGAGAAACTCTACTTTCTATAATAAATTATCTAGCATTTCTCAATAAAATGGGATTGCTAAGTAATTAAGCACATGTGGGTCTTTATTTGCTTTGTACTTGCAAACATAATCCTATTACAGTCATTAATTCCCCACTAAATTTAGGTGGTATTCGTTCATATAATCCTCTCTATACTTTCTTATATAACCCTTCCATATTTTATGCTCGAAATGGTGGTTTAAGGGCTGCCATTTCATATGCAACACAACCTAAACTCCAAATGTCACTTTTAGCATCGTACGGCTGATCTCTCCAAACTTCAGGACTTGCATAATAAGGAGTTCCTGTTTGCGTATAAACCAAATCCTTTTTAGCCACTTTGGATACATTCATGTCTCCCAGTTTATAGTTTCCTTAGTGTAGAAATACATTTGCCGATTTCAAATCCCTGTGCAAGATTTTCATTTGATGTAACGTTCGCAAAGCTAAAAATTAAATTGACTGAATACCAATTGCCACTTAGTAAATCATTTTCCAGATCTCAATTTCCTGTATGAATTGTTTCTATTGAATATGTTATTGGATCATCTGTTACAAATCACCTTAATCAGCATACTCCATTACTACGCATAAACTTTGAGACTGCTCATCATAGAATGCTTCCTTGTACGCTATGATATTCGGATGTGAAATGCTGGCCAGAATACGAATCTCGTTAAGTGAATTCTCTTTCTCCTTCTCCTTCAATTATCCCATTCTCACTTTTTTCATTGCATATTCTTATTAATCGGATTGACGCTTAACTCTTAACACTGTTGAGAATGAACCTAATTTAAATGATATTTATTCAAATAATAGTACCTTCACCCAATTTCTCGAAAACAGTAAAGTTTTTCATGATTATAATTATATTAACTAATAAAAATCATTATTACAAATTATAAATAATAATCTATGTCCAAAAATTTGATTTGATGCAATCTACCAAATTTTACTTCGATTTCTATCTATTTGAAATCCATCTAATTATTCACAACAGCCACTTTATTTTATAACTTCCATAAATAATACTTTGTGTGTTTTGGTAATCCTTCTAAATCATAAACTATTTTCTAATGCAATTATCTGCATCTTATTGATTTTAGATGAAGTTTTAAATAATCATAATTGTATTTTTACAAGATAAATTTATGTTGAATTCAAAGATAGCTAACATTAGGGAAACTTCAATTATTTGTTCTAAAACTAATTCTAATATCGATATTGAATCATTATAATCAATGCCAAAGAAAATTGATTGTCTGCTTACTGGTTTGGCAATTAAAATAGAAAATTAAGAATTTTAGAATGGATAGTGTGATCAATTCAAAGGCCTCCTAATATCATTCTCTATGCCATAAATATGATCCTAATTTAGTAATTGAGATGATCAGTAAAATTAAAACCATGATTCATATAGAAACTATTAAATTCAAATTGTTAATTAAAAAAATCTACAATCTTTTATAATTCGCATATGAAAAGCTTAAAAATTAAGATCAAAAGCACCTTTCCCAATGGGATCAAAATTGTATTCAGATGGTCCTTAATTATAAGTATAAATAATTTTATTCACAAAAATTTTCGCTAAAAGAATACTATTTGATTCCATCTTTGATTCAGTGGATCTATACTTGTCTAAATCGATATAAAATCAAAGTATTTTGGATTCAGTTTATAATTCTCTTAGCATAGAAATATATATTTATATTAAAATAATATAATATAATTATATTAATATATAAAAACAGATAACTAAATATTTAGGATCATATTAAATTAACAGTTAAATTCATAGTCAATTAAACTGATACTGAAATAGCAGTTTTTTGTGAGAATTTAATATAATATTTTTTTTATTGAATAATTTACATATTAATTTATGTAAATTCATGAGGAGGCCAGTGACATAGATAGATTACTGTTTTTGTCAAAGAATATCGAGAAGAAAAAGAAGAGAATGAGGAATATGATTTTCTTTTTTATTGCTATGATTACTTTTGTATCACTTGAATCATCAATAAATGGGAGATGTTTTTTTAGAGATGATAAATTAATATATTTATGCATTGATTTAGTAATGTATTTAGGAGTACTTGCGATTGTCTTGATGGAAATAGTAATATAGTAAAAAAAAATTGTTAAAAAGTACCAAAAGCAAATAAGATTAAGGGCCTTAATGTGCTCACTTAATATCTATCAAAGTTTTGTAGTGTTAATTTAAATTTTGAGTCTCTATCATGTTGGGGTGTAAATCTACTTTTTTTCTTTCCATTTTAACCAAGATTGTTTTTATTTTAAGAATAGAATTAACGAAGAAAGTTTCAAGTTCCTCAAGATTACAATATTCTTACTATTTATAACTATTGAGACAGTGGTGTTATGCTTCTTGGGATGGGTTTTAAGGGAGAATTACAAAGCATAAAAGAATCCTCTTAAATTTACCTAGAGCTCTATATTGTTTAGAAGTTAGAGCAATGATATTGTACTACATTTCTATGGAGGACCGATTGATTAGAATTGATTCTGTTTATATTTTGTATATAAAGTGTATTATATTAAATATATAAAGATAAATTAAATTAATTTGAGAGTATAAATAAAATAATTGAGGCAATAATGTCAATTACCTTCACTCTTAAATTAAGAGTAAAATGGATAGTATTCTAGCTTCGATTATCTCCTATTAATGAGATAATAATTCGAAAACAAAGACTATTATACGTTTATTGTATTATATAAAAAGATAATTTGTATGATAAGAAATTCTTAATTAGAAATATGGGAAATTCCAAGGAGTTTAATTGAAAAGGAGAGTCAAAGGTGGAATTGAGGAGAGGGGAAATCAGTAAAGAAGATGGATGGGGAGAAGATGAAAATGTAGATTTGAATAAACAGATTTATGATATTGAATGATTTAGAATACTAATAAAATCTTGGAATATATATTTTATTTAAATATCAAAGTAATGCCATTGAACGAATCAGAAGTAACAAAATCTTAAAGCGATTTGCAGGATAGTTCCAAAAAGATTTAGAAGAAAGCAGGCCATTGGAATTAGGAAGAACACGAATCATATCTTCGTTTTTTGCAAGAGAATGCGAATCATAGCAAGGGTCAAAGATTATTCAAAAGGATGAGTTAAATAATAGGAACAAGAACTCCTAGTTAGTGTAGGTGAGATTTTTAAATAAATGAATAGATCTCATCATCAAAAATTTAATCCATCGAAACCTACCATCACGATATCATAAACGAGATTGTTAAAAACCAAATAATTGGTTAGATTATACATGTAAAGACATAAAGTAAAAGATGAAGAGGAGGAATGAGTGAGATATTTTTTTTATGTAAATATAAAAACAATTTTTTGTTTGATTGACATTAATTTAAAATTTAAATAAAATGAGTAATTCATTGATGGGTAATATGTTGGTCGAAACCGTAATGGAGAAGGCCTTGAAAGACAAGATGAAAGAATAGTAGGCCAAACAATAGGAAGAGGAGAGAAGGAGAGCAGCAAGAAGACAATACGAGGAGGAAGACGAGGATGATTGTGATGATGAGGATTTGAAAGAAATGTTGAAGAAGATGAGGGAACAAAGAGCAAAGGAATTGCAAGAGGCCATGCTTAAAAAGAATAAGGGATTTGGAGAATATAGAGAAATCGTTGAAGAGGAATTCTTGCCATCTGTTACTAAATCTGAATTCAGTGTTGTTCATTTCTTCCATCGTGATTTCGAAAGATGCAAAATTATGGACAAACATCTCTAGGCAATATCATAATAGTATATTATTTTGTGAGTTTGATAGGCATCCCGAGACCAAATTCTACTGTTTGAATGCAGAAAAAGCACCCTTCTTTGTAAATAAGCTACAAATTCAAGTTCTACCTACAGTATGCTTATTTGTGAATGGAGTCTTAAAAAATAGAATTGTAGGTTTCGAAGAGATGGGAGGGAAGGACACTTTTGAAACTGGTACTTTGGCACACATGTAAATTATAAAAGAAATTATTTTATAGTCTTTTAAGATATGGTATGATCAAGGTAAGAAAGGGAAGCAATGATGATAACTCATCAGATGAAGATAAGTGACATTTGAAATATTAAATTAATTAAATGAGTGATCAATCTTAATACTTGAATAAAAGTGTCAAAGTGGTTTGTTCAGACAACAGAGTCATCTATGGAGTGCTTTCATGTATCTCCTCACCTTTTTCTATCATACTCCAACACTCTGTTGCCACTCACCCATCACCCTTGGATCTTGATATTCAATTTCATTACAATCCCTAATTCCCAGCCAAATATTTCACAAATGACGAATCCCTTAGAGAAGCATACAATAATTACAATAACGCGACTGAAGAGACAAAATAAGAATTGTAGCAAAAGGTTGATGAAGCAACAGCATTCAATGATCTGTTTATGAAAGACAAATATTATGTTGGCAGTGTTGTCATACCTGGAGAACATATACAAAATATCATATTAATCTAATGACCAACCATTTTTATTATTTTATGCTAATGCTAAAGATTGTATATTAATAATTATCATATGCTTAATTTAATTCCGCCCTCATAGTATAAACCCTATACCAATACTTAAACTACTGCTCAATCTGCGGTTTGCATACTCTTAAGAGGGTAATTTAAACCCTAAGAAGGATACTCCTAACTGAATATCAACAATCCCCAATCCACCAAATTTCAAGAACAGAAAGATATTGAAATACTTTATATTTAAAGATAAAACTCAAAAAGAGATTAATATAGTGGTGAAATTGCATTCCCAGGAGGCAAATGTGACAATGATGAAACAGACTTGTAAGCTGCAATAAGGGAAGTACATGAGGAAGTAGGAATTAATTTAAATGGATTGGAATGCTATTATGTATGTCGACTGTCGAAGAATGCTTTTATGAAGAAATTGAAAAATAATAAATCTCTATTTTGCAGTGCTTTCGTAATAGCGATCAATGATCCTCAGAAAATGACCGATCACATGAGATTGTCTGAAAATGAAGTACAATAAGCAAAGTGGGTTAAACTTAGTTATTTTGATGATCCAATTTACAAAACAAAAAAGAGTCAACATTATTTTGGACCTAGATCTATAGCTAAGTATTTTAAGTAAGCAGAAACTGCAGCATTGGACATCGGATTTGAAGAGGTGTTGTATGGATTCACATTTTTTTTGACTATTTCATTTTTATCTCTTATTTAGAAACACTAAAAAGTGTGGGAACATGCTCATTTTGCCAAGTTCACATTCACAGGGCCTATGAAATATGCTCTAGAATATGGAGCCATGATAGCTTACAAAAGAGAGAGAATTGGGTTGTTTGAGAGATGGAATTGGCCAATCTACACATACTTAATACCAATGTTAATATTGATGATTTTGATTTGATTTATATGTGTTATGATATTTAGACATCAATCATCTTATTCATTACTTTTAATATTTGTGAATGAATATGCTTTAAACAAATATCCATCGGCTTTGTAGAATTTGCTTTAGAATTCAACCCTAAATGGATATTGTTTACATAATATACCATTGCAATCGAAGGGCATGTAAGAAGCATTCCATAAGATCCATACACATCAGGACTCCAAAAGTGGCCAGAGCAAATCCTGGGAATTGTATTATAGACTAAAATGTAAATGTGGATGAATACTCCGATGGTTCCAAAGAATCCTCCCTCGCCAATATGACTGGCTATGGTCATAGAGAAGAAGACTTCGGCCAATTGTGAATGAGCTAAGGATAGTGCCCATAATCTTAAATACGAAGCTGTATTACTTACACTTCCCAACACAAATTCGATTGTTTCAATGGCTATTAATAATAAAACAAATGATACATTGATGAACTATTAATTCGCCAATATCGTCATGCTCGTTATGTTATTAAATAGACACCTTACTATGCGGTTATGACTACTCCTTTTACATATCATTTTGCAATTATTCTGGATTGGGATCTTCATCAGGTACGTAAGAGGGTATTTATTGATATTGATGAGGACTCTTCTTTTTTAGACTAAAAAGAAGTGGTTTTGTAATCAGCATGACAGGGATACAGAAGGTTATGATTGTTAATAGCAGTAGTTAAATGGATCTCTATTGCTCTCCAGATTCGAACAATGGTTTTTCAGGGACATCGAAAGGTCGTAATACCATGTCAATCATTGTTGTGATAACACTTGGAGCATCCTTTGTATCTTCGAATTTGGTAGACCATTTCAAAAACAATAAGAAATCCATGTAGCCAAAACTGCAGAGTAACAAAAGGAATTATGGTATGAATTCGCAGAAGAAATCCATATAGTTTTTGAAGTGTAGTGTGTTGAATCCCTTCAAAATGATACCGAAAGTCATGTGAGTGACTCCTATGATGACTGCTAATTTCATTTTGAATGAATTCATGAAAGTCAATTGATTGGCTGAAGAACCCCATGCAGGATCTATTCCAAATTTATAGACGCAATCCTCTTGAAGTTCATACTCTCCATCGACCAAATTGTAACAACTTCCAAATAAGTTTAAGCCTATTGATAGAAAATCGTTGTAAATGAGTCCATTGTAACAAGCAAAGAGTCCAATGAGAAGTATCATATATCTCATGGGAACAATTCCAGAGAAGATTGATTTCCTCGCGTCCTCGGTTGTGAGATACAATCCACAAACAAACAATAACAAACTCTTAATAATTTAATATATTATACCCATGACCAACATCACCAAACATCACACCTACCAGAAATGGGAATGTTATGATAGTAGACAAGCCGGGATTGATTTCCTTGTATCTGGGTATACCATAAGTATTGACAATTTCCTAAAAGGGATATGTAAATGAATTTAATTTATAATATGTAGGAGGAGTTAATTAAGTTTAACATTCCTAGATTTAACCACTAGGTAATTATTTATCATTACCATGCAAGTTTCGAAGAGCCTATTAAATTTTTTAATCCTGACCTTGTGGTAACCATATCTGACCATGAAATACAGAGTTTGTCATATTCAGCATATTCAAATTCATGTACAAGTACTTCTCCTTGGTTACCAAGATCCTCATCTCTTCAATCCAAGAACAATTGTATTTCACTTCTGCCAAATCCTGCAACCTTTTGTTAATCTGAGTAATAGTCAAATGCAACAATTAATCTGCCTCATTCAATTGATTTTCCAACATTGCAATTCTCTAAGCATGTTAATCACTCGATGTTGGGATATCGAACTTATTGTATGAAAAAGACTCAATCACTCTCTAGATTTTCTTCTGAGTCAAGTCTCCATTCGGATAAAAGAGCATAAACACACACTTCTATACTATCCTCCTGTCCTGTTATATGAAATGTTCTTGGATGTCCATAATCTCAACGTGAATGTTGCCCTTTGTTATTCTAAAGATTATCCTTTTAAATCTCAATTCATCTTCCTTCAATATGACTCCAACCATCTTCTGAAATCCCAACAAACTAGCCTCTTCTGAATCCTCATTCTAAAATGCCACTGCATTTCTTAACACTTCCAGATTCTCTCTTATTGTGTTTTTCTTCTCTTACAAACTATCCATTGTTTGTTATTGATGTTCCAAATCGTCTGCCACTTTAGATATATCCTATTCCAATTCTTCAAATTGTTTATGAGTTCCATTTCTCTTCTTCAATAAATCAACAACATCAGGACAATATCTCTTTTCAATCTTGAAATTTCTCATCTCACCATCTATCTACTCAATCTTCTGCATCACATCATCACATCTTTAATCTCTAAATGTAATACCTCTTCACATAATTTGAAAATGGCCTACTTATTTAAGGTAAAGTCGGATCATAATCAATTATGTGAACGCTATCAAAATATCCTAATGTGTTCATTACATCCCATGATGACTCTCTTGGAATCACTAAATTATAGAATTCCATCTACTCTGATCTAAACAAGCTCATTATAGATTATTTAATATTATATTTATTACCAAAACGAATAAATATTTATGAATTAACAGAAGTTTATACTTTAATTATTTCTCGAATTCATTATTTAAAAACATTTATTAATCTCAATCCACTCATTGAAATTTGATTCCATTTCCACCAGAAGTTCCATAACTATTATACTACTTCAAATGAGTTATCTCTGTAATTACCAAGTGTATTCAGTTTTTTCAGTTCTAATATAAATTGTTAAACGAGTATTCGTTTGATACTCTGCATTTAAGAAACCGCATATATTTCAATTATGATAAGGTGAGCTTGCTATTCAAATTGAAGATTAATCGATTATTCATTGTGGAATCAAAATATTATTTCATATTTTATAATTATGTAGGCTAAAACCTTACTTGATGATGAATTTAAAGTCCCTCTTGACTCTTAAAAAATTAAATTGCTTCATTTGAATAAAGTGCAACTTGTAACTAAAATCAAACTGAAATACTATTTTAAAATCTTACTTACAGTTTATAATGGTTAATCTTTGCAAATATCTATTATCATAACAAATAGCATATCCATTATTAATTTTTTATTAAATTGAATATCGAAATTCTATAGCCAAAAATCTCATTATGAATGATAATAAATATAAGATTTTTGATAAATCAATTGCGAAGATTACAATAATTTAAATATTAATAATAAATGATCCAAGTTCGAGAGTATCTTTGTAAAGTATCTGATGGAAAGGAAAATGAAACCCCTATCTATAGGCATCCCTAATCTAAGGTATTTTAAACTAAATATTACAGGATGGCTTCCCTTAATCTAAAACTACCTTATAGCAAGAATTCATTGAGAAACTATAGAGATTTCCAGATAAGAAGACTCTTGGCTTATACAATGAGGAATCATAATAATATGACTACATTACATATAAGGTTTACTTTTTAAAAATAAGTAGGAAATATTCGAAACAGCTACTGCAATCGGCTCTGAATTATGTTCAAGAAACTCCATAATTGAAGTAAAAGATGAGCAGGGGCTTGTTATTAAGCCTGTTGGAATTTATATGTCCAACAGAAGGGAATGGACCATTTTGGATATTGCTTGCATCCTTTATGGATTTACATCCTGTCCATTTTATGATACCTTAGGATATAATAGTATAAAATATTCTTTGGAGCAGACTTAAGTGAGGTATGCAAATAAATATGAAATTAGCATCTGTTTTGTTTAATCAAGTACTATAAAAGTCCTAGCAGATGTGAATCAACCCCATCTAAAAACCATTGTTATTGTTGGTGATGGTTTCCAAGAAGAAGATTTGGATAAGCTAAGAGCACAAGGGAAGGAGATTGTAACATGGAATTAGATTTTGGAAAAAGGCAAAACTGCAATCGTTCCATATCCCAACTTATAGCCGGATATTTCTATGACTCTAGTTTTTACAAGTGGAACCACTGGACCATCCAAAGCAACTCTTTAAACTTAGCATAATTTTTAACAAATGTTGCACATTTTAGACTATCCTCCCCATTAGAGGTTTACTGAAAATGATGTTTATTTGTCATACTTGCCACTACCCCACGTATTTGAAAGAGTTCTTCATTTGGGAGCATTATTAGGATCTGCAGAAATAAACTACTTTAGCGGAAACATATAAAATCTAGCCAGAGACATTTAAAGGTGCAAACCAACTTACTTCGGCGGAGTGCCAAGAGTTTTCAATAGATTTTATGATGGCATTTTAAATGTAGTTAATTCATTACCTGAAGAAGTAAAAGTCAAATTTGACCAGGCTTTTTAAATGAAATTAAAGTATTTTTAGCAAACTGGAAAACCAGATCATGAATAATTAGATGCTGCATTTGTAAAAACAAAAGCTGTCTTTGGTGGAAGACTAAGAATGATTCTCACAGGAGCTGCCCCTATATCAACTAAAGTATTAAACTTCTTAAAAATGACATTGTGTTGTTAAATTGTAGAAGTGTATGGCTAAACAGAAACAATGGGAGGATCCTTTGCAACGGATTACTTTGATCCTAATTGTGGTCACGTAGGTGGTCCCACAATTTCTTAAGAATTCAAATTGGTTAGCATACCAGATATTGGTTATGTCACAGATAAAAGTGTTGATGGTTTAATTAGAGGTGAGATCTGCATAAGGGGACCAAGCATCAGCAAAGGATATTTTAAAGATCCAGAACAAACTAAAGAGTTAATTGATAATGAAGGATGGGTGCACACAGGGGATATAGGTTAAATAGTTGATGGAACATTAAGAATTATAGATAGGAAAAAAAATTTATTTAAATTATCCTAAGGGGAATATGTAGCTCCAGAAAAAGTAGAAAATTGTTATCTGAGATTGAAAGGCATATTGGAAATCGTCATTTTTGGGGATTCATTATAAAACTATTGTGTTGGGGTTGTTGTAGTTGATCCAACAATTCTAAAATAGTTTGCAGATTAATTGAAAATTGAAGGTGATTATCCTACCTTATGTGCCAATAAAGAAATAAAGAATTACGTTCTGTCTTAATTAAATGAATAGGTAAAAGAATACGTTATTTTAGGGATCAAAGGAATAATTGAATGGGTATGAACAAGTAAAAAATATATATCTTGAAGCAAAACCCTTTTAATAAGTAGGAATATTGACAGATACCTTGAAAATGCAAAGGCATGTAGCAAAGAAACATTATCAAGCAATTATTTAGCAATTATATGAGGAAATTATAAATTGATATATATTAAAATATTAATAGTATTTCATATTATTTTCATTTATATTAATAAAGCTAATGGTTTAATATATATATATATATATATAAAATCATAATTAGTATGAAAATTTAAGATACTAGAAAAAGTGATATAAATCTTTAAATATACATATAAATTCCTAATTTGAATTAAAGCTCTCACCATATCTCTTGGAATCTTATATTTTTAATAGTAGAAGCAAATTTAAACTTTTATATCCGTTATAAATTTTATTATTAATTTACACTTCCAATATACAATAAGCGAAAGTCTCTTTGTATAATTCTAACAATAAAGATTCTGTAATCATTTAAATGAATTGGTATTTATGTTTTACCGGGGATAATTTAGTATTGAAAGCTATGTAAAAATTTGTTCAAGCAAATAAAAATAAAAATAATAAACATGAGATATGAAAATGATTCGTAATAGCAATCTGACTCTGATTCAGACTCGTATCGNTTCATTACCTGAAGAAGTAAAAGTCAAATTTGACCAGGCTTTTTAAATGAAATTAAAGTATTTTTAGCAAACTGGAAAACCAGATCATGAATAATTAGATGCTGCATTTGTAAAAACAAAAGCTGTCTTTGGTGGAAGACTAAGAATGATTCTCACAGGAGCTGCCCCTATATCAACTAAAGTATTAAACTTCTTAAAAATGACATTGTGTTGTTAAATTGTAGAAGTGTATGGCTAAACAGAAACAATGGGAGGATCCTTTGCAACGGATTACTTTGATCCTAATTGTGGTCACGTAGGTGGTCCCACAATTTCTTAAGAATTCAAATTGGTTAGCATACCAGATATTGGTTATGTCACAGATAAAAGTGTTGATGGTTTAATTAGAGGTGAGATCTGCATAAGGGGACCAAGCATCAGCAAAGGATATTTTAAAGATCCAGAACAAACTAAAGAGTTAATTGATAATGAAGGATGGGTGCACACAGGGGATATAGGTTAAATAGTTGATGGAACATTAAGAATTATAGATAGGAAAAAAAATTTATTTAAATTATCCTAAGGGGAATATGTAGCTCCAGAAAAAGTAGAAAATTGTTATCTGAGATTGAAAGGCATATTGGAAATCGTCATTTTTGGGGATTCATTATAAAACTATTGTGTTGGGGTTGTTGTAGTTGATCCAACAATTCTAAAATAGTTTGCAGATTAATTGAAAATTGAAGGTGATTATCCTACCTTATGTGCCAATAAAGAAATAAAGAATTACGTTCTGTCTTAATTAAATGAATAGGTAAAAGAATACGTTATTTTAGGGATCAAAGGAATAATTGAATGGGTATGAACAAGTAAAAAATATATATCTTGAAGCAAAACCCTTTTAATAAGTAGGAATATTGACAGATACCTTGAAAATGCAAAGGCATGTAGCAAAGAAACATTATCAAGCAATTATTTAGCAATTATATGAGGAAATTATAAATTGATATATATTAAAATATTAATAGTATTTCATATTATTTTCATTTATATTAATAAAGCTAATGGTTTAATATATATATATATATATATAAAATCATAATTAGTATGAAAATTTAAGATACTAGAAAAAGTGATATAAATCTTTAAATATACATATAAATTCCTAATTTGAATTAAAGCTCTCACCATATCTCTTGGAATCTTATATTTTTAATAGTAGAAGCAAATTTAAACTTTTATATCCGTTATAAATTTTATTATTAATTTACACTTCCAATATACAATAAGCGAAAGTCTCTTTGTATAATTCTAACAATAAAGATTCTGTAATCATTTAAATGAATTGGTATTTATGTTTTACCGGGGATAATTTAGTATTGAAAGCTATGTAAAAATTTGTTCAAGCAAATAAAAATAAAAATAATAAACATGAGATATGAAAATGATTCGTAATAGCAATCTGACTCTGATTCAGACTCGTATCGTAATCCTAATTCTGATACAACTGATTTTGATTTTACTCAATTAGAGTAATCAGTCTTGATTTCAAAGGATGATGGATTATCAAAATTAATAAAAGGAACCGATCAATACTACTATCAATACTTTCTAAATATCTTAAATTAGAAAGGATATTAACTTGATCCTATATAATAGGAGCATTTTAAAAATTATAAAGAAATGAAAACCAAAAATTATAAGAAAATATGCTTAAGAAGATTATTTGTTGAATATGATAATCTGATGAATGAACCCATGCAAACAGAAGAAATAACAAAAAGATAAAGAGAAATCTTACAAAAAATCAATAAGAGATTATTTAAAATCAATTTTGGTAACTTGTCCGAAGATACTTCTACGAAAGTAATTTTCATTGTAAATTTTAGTAATAAAATGCATTCACTACTAATGTATAGAGCAAAGAATTAGTTTCACAATTTGATAACAACAAATTAGCCATGGATGATTATCTAAAGGATGCTTATACAGAAAAGGGAATCAAAAAATTATTTCCTAGCTTACTTCAATAAATAGATCTTTTAGAACTAATTAAGGCTCCTAATAAAGTTATTGAGATTTTCTTCAATGAATTAAACCAAAGGGATTAATAGGTAATTTTAAATAATCATATTCTTTAATTTTTCAATTTATTGGCTCAAAAAAAAGACTTTATTTTTACAAATTTATGCTTTACCATCCTAACTATTGAGTAAATGGAGGAGCTAGTAAAATTAAATAAGATATTTTTCGAAAATGCCATTTTTGTAGGAAATCTATATTTCAAGAAATTTGGGCAGGATAACATTTAATAGGAGAATTCTTAAACTCTAGTAGAGTAAAATAAAGAAGTTTTATCAAATTTGAACGAGGCATATATTTGGACAAAATAATTATCAAAAAAGTTTAATTCTCTTAAGTAAATAGTTCTAAGGGAATTACTTTAATATGGTAAATCTTGATTATATATCATAGGTATTGAAATTTAACATTATGACTTTGATTTACTTTTGGATTTTCTAAAAGACCCAACGGAAATGTATCAAAATATCACAAAATCACATAGGGATGTGCAAAGTAAAATCAGAAATGACTTTTCAACGAATTGGTAGGAATGGCATAGATTTAAAACTGGCAGATGTAATTATTATAGATTATAAGTAGGGATCAATGCTAATTAATTAATTGAAAAGTATTTATAAAAGTACTTTGAATNTACAATAAGCGAAAGTCTCTTTGTATAATTCTAACAATAAAGATTCTGTAATCATTTAAATGAATTGGTATTTATGTTTTACCGGGGATAATTTAGTATTGAAAGCTATGTAAAAATTTGTTCAAGCAAATAAAAATAAAAATAATAAACATGAGATATGAAAATGATTCGTAATAGCAATCTGACTCTGATTCAGACTCGTATCGTAATCCTAATTCTGATACAACTGATTTTGATTTTACTCAATTAGAGTAATCAGTCTTGATTTCAAAGGATGATGGATTATCAAAATTAATAAAAGGAACCGATCAATACTACTATCAATACTTTCTAAATATCTTAAATTAGAAAGGATATTAACTTGATCCTATATAATAGGAGCATTTTAAAAATTATAAAGAAATGAAAACCAAAAATTATAAGAAAATATGCTTAAGAAGATTATTTGTTGAATATGATAATCTGATGAATGAACCCATGCAAACAGAAGAAATAACAAAAAGATAAAGAGAAATCTTACAAAAAATCAATAAGAGATTATTTAAAATCAATTTTGGTAACTTGTCCGAAGATACTTCTACGAAAGTAATTTTCATTGTAAATTTTAGTAATAAAATGCATTCACTACTAATGTATAGAGCAAAGAATTAGTTTCACAATTTGATAACAACAAATTAGCCATGGATGATTATCTAAAGGATGCTTATACAGAAAAGGGAATCAAAAAATTATTTCCTAGCTTACTTCAATAAATAGATCTTTTAGAACTAATTAAGGCTCCTAATAAAGTTATTGAGATTTTCTTCAATGAATTAAACCAAAGGGATTAATAGGTAATTTTAAATAATCATATTCTTTAATTTTTCAATTTATTGGCTCAAAAAAAAGACTTTATTTTTACAAATTTATGCTTTACCATCCTAACTATTGAGTAAATGGAGGAGCTAGTAAAATTAAATAAGATATTTTTCGAAAATGCCATTTTTGTAGGAAATCTATATTTCAAGAAATTTGGGCAGGATAACATTTAATAGGAGAATTCTTAAACTCTAGTAGAGTAAAATAAAGAAGTTTTATCAAATTTGAACGAGGCATATATTTGGACAAAATAATTATCAAAAAAGTTTAATTCTCTTAAGTAAATAGTTCTAAGGGAATTACTTTAATATGGTAAATCTTGATTATATATCATAGGTATTGAAATTTAACATTATGACTTTGATTTACTTTTGGATTTTCTAAAAGACCCAACGGAAATGTATCAAAATATCACAAAATCACATAGGGATGTGCAAAGTAAAATCAGAAATGACTTTTCAACGAATTGGTAGGAATGGCATAGATTTAAAACTGGCAGATGTAATTATTATAGATTATAAGTAGGGATCAATGCTAATTAATTAATTGAAAAGTATTTATAAAAGTACTTTGAATCAAATTCTGATTTTAGTATTTTTGAGCAATACTTGGAAACTCATTATTTGAAGAAACAAAAAGCCATAAGCCACCTGTATAAAGGAGAGGAAGTTCAAGATTTGAAGAATTATTTTACTAATAATGAAATCAAATAGATGAACAATACCAAGGTCTTGTACTTATGTGATAACAACAAACCATATTTTATTCACGGAGAACCTGTCAATTTATATGTTGAATTAAAGAATATTTAAAGTTTGACGATTAAGATATTTCAAATTAACATGAAGAATTTTTATAATACTAAGACTGAATAATTAACTACAGATATATGTTTAAATGGTTTTATTCCTACAGAAGAGATAAATTTTACCTATGATTGTCCTCCTATCAAGAAAGTAATTAAAGAGTTTACGTTTGAATCAATTTAAAAAACTGAAAGAGGAACCTTCATTATCGAATTTATTGGTAATGGGCTATCTTGTAGAGCAATAATTGAAAAAGGAAGATTATGTTTGAGGTAGACAATAGTATCTGCTGGAAATAAATATGAGATATTTGATGAAAAATTTGAGAAATTGTTTGATGATCGAATTGGAATATGGATCGAAGAGATCTTTTATAATTTGGTTAAAGGCGAAATCGTAATTCCATTCCCAAAGGAGGAAACCAAATGTTCAGCTATTATTCAATATGGAGATTTCTATTAAAAAGAAAATCTCTAGTTAAGTCCTGAACGTTTTATATTAATTTGCAGTTTCATTTTGGGGCATGAGTAGATTCAATTAGGCTCAGATGTATCAGTAATTATAATCCCTAAATTGACTTTGAATGAAACTAACATAGGATTTGAAATATTTAAGGATGCTAATGTCTAAATATCTTGTTAGAATGAGAAGGGTGTTCCTTAAACCTTCAACTTCAAAGACATTAATTTTGTGTCTTAAGTTCCTTTAGAATTGAAATTCCCTATTAATTAAAAACTCCTAAGTATCTAAATAGATGTGACAGGGAAAATAAAATAATTACATAAAAAAGACGATTTAGTATTAGAATAAACCTGTTACATAGATATGAAGGATAAAACATAAAATTAAATATTTATAAATCAGTTGCTAAAATTTGATGATGCAGATGGTTATTCAATATTTGTATTGGGAAAGAACGGTGAGCCATACAAAAATGTCTAGGTTTAAGTTTTATTTACTCACAAATTGATTGATGAATAAATCAAAGAAAATCTTATTACTGATGAAAATGGGTAAATCAAGTTAGGGTTTTTGTCAAAAATAGAAAAAATATCTTCATCTGTTATTTCTACTAAATATTAGATCTAAAAATAAGAATGGAAACTCCTAAAACAGTTTTCTGCTTACTAACACTATTTTGAATAAGTGGTTAATTTGGGAGAAAAAGTGACCTTACCATTCTCAACCAAATTAGAAAATGTTCTGCTCTATCAAATAAAAAATCGCATTTAATCTGAAATAACTCCGATTAAAAACGTTAGGAATTGGATTTAATTTGAAGAGAATGAAATAACCATTGAATTCAACTAGAAAGGATAATATTTACTTCGATTATTAGAAGAAGAATATTCGTTTTAATTCAAAGTCCTTGATAATACCTTAAAATAATGCAAGGAATACCTTTATACTTAAAATGAAAGGATATAAAGAGAATCTTTGAGAGAAATTAATTTAAAAAGTTCTGTGACTTAACTGAATGATAAAAACTATTTGGTTTAGGGTGATATATTATATGATAAAGAATATCATTTAGTTGCAATAGCTACTACATTTTATCCTGATCTAAGTAATTTAGAAAAAGAAATGCAAAATTTTATGTACTAGTATGAAGACCAATCTGGTCTTAAGATTGAATTCAAAAATAACATATATTTGTCAAACCTAAAATAATCGGATGAGTTAGGATATATTATTGAAAGGAAAAATCAACCAAAATATTTAGGCAACACACTTGAGAAACCTTAAATCCTTTTAAATCGATTTCTTACTGATTGTACAGAAACTTAAGAAGAATAATTGAAATAAGTTTAGCAAAATTTATCATAAAGGAACCTTTCCAAAATGATGGCAACTGGAGCTTGTAGAAAAACAGGACCTATTCGATATCATTAATAAAGTTTTGATTCTTTTTGTGAATTCTTGAAATTTCCAGGTAGAGTTATCGCAAATATCCATAAGGATAAGAATCACTATTCTTTTGAAGTTCCAGTTCATTATTCTACAATTGTGATGTTGGTTTATTCAGATAATAACTATATTATTAAGATATTACCATTATAGAACAAAGAAATTTAAATCAAAGATTTATGCCATGAGTCATTGCTAGAAAAGAATAAATTTTATTCCACCTTTAGAAGTGCAAAAGAAATCATCCCTTAGACTCCATTTTAGATTTAAGACATAACATCGACAGAAATATTTGTTATAGACTCCTTGAATTTATTGTTTCAAATTTAGAAAGAGCTAGTGAGAATCAATAAATAAAAGATATAAGAGAAAGATTTGAAAATGCTATCTGACCTCTTAAAATGGGATTAAGAAACTTCTCATTTTTAATAGAAATTCTATAATTAATATTAATGTGATGAATTGAACCTGTTTCTATTTATGAAGGATGCCAGCTTTTTTGAAACAGTCATATTGAATCACATAAACAATAAAATAGAAAAATCATTTATGGATAGCTTCTTACTTTAGGATCATTAAGCACTTTCTAAATATGAATAAGTCTAAGTATTTTAATAGTTGAATGCACTGGAATAAGCACTTCTAGTAATATACAATTAAGAAATTGGGGAAAAAAAGGAAGAAGCATAAATTATAGCTAAATATCTATAATAGAATTTTAAAACTATTGTTAATAAATAGGACAACGATAAATATAAGTTGCTTTTTGACACAATTTTAGGAGTAGAAAAAGAACTAATCAATCAGAAAAATAAGAGAGAGAGTTAAGAAATAGAAAACAAGAATTCAAAAGAAATAAACAACCATGCATAATAGAGAGAATTGGTGTAAAAAAAAAAAAGTTTTAGTTAAAGATGTAAAGAAAGATGTAAAGAAAGATGTAAAGAAAGATGTGAAGAGGAAGATGAAGATGCAGAATTGAGTAACAGCAGAAGTATGAGTAGAAGTATAAGCAGAAGTATAAGCAGAAGTAGTAGAAGTAGTAGTAGTAGTAGTAGTAGCATTTCTTAATATAAAAAAAGGAAAGGAACGGTTTAAGCTCGTGGAGGATCTAGAACTAGATAAACTGCAAGAAAAAGTATGGCTAAATCTGCTACTAAAGGCTTTGGAGCTAGAAATTATAATTCCATGCGTGAAAGCTTAGTTTAAACTTTTTAACAAGTTGAAGCCACTAAGGAGTACTGTGAAAAACATTATAGTGTTGGAATTAATTAATAGTAATATAGGAAGTTGGTTAGTGGGTCTGAGTTTTTCATTGATCTAGCAAATCACTCAATACAAAAAGGGTTTTTTACTGAAAATTTCATTTCCTCTTCTTTTATGTATTGCACTTCTAATTTTACAGAGATCATTAGTGTGTTAGCTTTAATCAGTCTACCCTTTTAGTCTCCGAAACATACTCAACAACAATTAGGGAATAAGGGCATAGAATTATTATTTCCAAGTTCTGCTCTCATATTGATAAAGGAGATTTAAGAAGCTCAAGTGTAACCTAATTCCAGAATCATAATTACTCAATCCTTTTTCGATCCCCAAAATGAAGGGATTGAGGATCAAAATGATAACGAAGATGAGGAAGATCTAAGTTATTTTTCAATAAAAAAAGTTTATGGTTGTAAAGTAGTGGTTTCGAATTGCACTGCAGCTTCGCAAACCTTTTAATTATTGATGGAAATTCCTAACGGTTCAATTCCAGTCAATACAACATTTTCAACTAAAACAATAACATATACAGTTGCTCCTTATTAAAGTTTTACTCAAGAATACTTTTTCTATTTCCCAAAGCCTGGAAATTTCACAATTTATCCAGCCAACATTTCGAAACTTGGAAAAGTCATTTAAATTGCAAAGGAGAAAATCTTCTAAGTCTACGATGAAAGAGTAAAGGTCAATCTTGAAAATATAAATGAACTCCTATCAACAGACAATAATCAAGAAATTTTAAATTACCTTGAGAACAAAAACATATTCAACACAAAATGGTTTAATCCAAAATTATTATATCATAAATTTAGTGATGAAGTGTTCTATAATTAAGTCATGTAGATTTATAGAAAGAGAAAGTTTTATGATTTCCACAGTTTTGCTTATGCATTACTACACAATAATGTTCAATGCTTAAAAGAGTTATTTATGACCTAAAAATCTAAGAAGGTTTTGAAATAATATTTTAATCATTTTGCCTGCTCTTTGTTTGAAATCAATTCTATTAGAATTCTGGAGTATTACCCACTGATTATTAAAAGGGTGCATAAACTTTATAACGGAGAGAACAACATACTCAATGTATAACTAAGGAAACAATATACAAATTACTTAATCTATCTTCTGGAAAAGCCTCAATTTTCAACCATTGATAAATTAATCCTGATCTACTATTTGTTATTGCAGGAGAGAGTCAATGAAGCTGTTTAAGTTTATTCACAAATTAGCGAAGAGGAATAAAAGGAATAATAATTATAGTTTGATTATCTATCTGCATACTTAGACTTTTATACTGGGTACCCCAATTTTTAGAAGGGAAGAGACATTTGTAAAAAGTATCTGAGTTATCCTGTAATACATTGGAGAAATATGTTCTATGAAATGATTAATCTATTGATTGAATATGATGGAGAGGAAGACAATCAATTCTCTAAATTAGAAATAACTTAATAATAAAGGCAATAACAGATTGCTAAAACGGAAGAGACATTGGCGGGTTCAATAGAGGGAGATTCAATTAGCATTACATATTCAAATCTATCAGAAGTAAAGGTAGAATACTATAAATTGGATATTGAAATTCTATTTTCAAATAATCCATTCATGAAGAATATCATTCAAGATTTCTCCATAGTCCTACCAAATCTATGTACAACTCACACTCTTGATGGTCAAGAAATCCAAAAGAAGTAATTTATGTTATTAATTATTTAAGTTTGCATTAATAGAAAATTCAAATTCCTAGAGAGATTGCAAGAGAGAATCTGTTTGTCACAATTAAAGGCTAGTAAAAACAAGTCACATGTAAGTATTAACCCACATCTTTGTTTGTACAAACAATGGCGGACTCAGGATAAATTAGAGTATTTAATTAACAAGGTTAATACTTATGCAAAGTTTACGTGAAAGTCTATTCAAGAGATAAAAATTAGAAAGAGACCTTCTATAAAGATGGATACACAGATCTTAGAGGAAGATTTGATTATGCTTCATTGAGTTCAGCAAACTTTAAAGACATTGATAAGTTTTCAATGCTGGTTTATCATGAGGAGTTAGGTAATTATATATATTATAATTTAAATAGGATCCATAATTTAATAGGTTTCCCCTCCTCCAACTTTGGGATAATACGAAAAAGAAATTCAATTGATTGGAAATAAATGGAGACAATAAGAAAGAGATGAGTATTAGAATAAATAAAATGTTTAATAAACTATCTTCACAGGAAAAGGAGGAAAAGGAATAGGAAAAATAAGTAAAAAAAGAGAATGAGATTGAGATTTAGATAAATAATGATATATCGTATAGAAATATTAATGCCAATATTCAAATTTATTATTTACAATTTTGCCATTCTTATTTGGCAATTCAATAGATTTTTATCATTAATTTTAATTAATGACTACTATTAACGACATCAAACATCAAAAATAAGAGAAGCTTAGACTTAGTCTCAGAAAAGAGAGAAATGAGAACACTTTTTCTTAAAAAAGACAAATCAGTAGTGTAGAATCAAAGGCTAAAATATTCTTATTGTTTCCTGTTAATCTATACAAGAACATTGACATTCTGAAAAATTATAATAAAATATTTTTAATTGAGGACGATTAATACTTTAGAGCATATAATTATCATAAACTCAAACTGGTATATCATAGAGCTTCGATGAAATCCTATTAGGATTATTTAATGAATAATTTAAAAGATGCAACTATACATTATATTGAGCAAAATGAAAATTGTAGTGCCTTTTTGGAATCCCTTTAAAGTACTGATAAAATTGTTATTGCTCAATGTGATTTTTATGACCCAATTGATAAACCAGTTTTATAAAAGTATTCAAATATTCTATAGAAATTGGGAATATAGAGTGAAATCAAAGAGAATCTGTCATATTTGTGTACAAGAAATGATTTGTAATAATATCATAAAGAACATGTAAAATTGAAGGATGGTAAACCAAATTATAGTCATGATTCTTCATTCTATAGATGGCAAAGAAGAAGATTGAATATTTTAATGGGTCCAAAAGGAGAAGACCCAGAAAAATGGACTTATGATTCAGAAAATAGACAACCATTAAAACCAGGCGCTAAAGTTCCAAAGAAACCCGACCTAATTAAATCAAGCTATTATGATGAAGCCATAAGTTATGTGACTAAACATTTTCCAAAGAATTTTGGTGAAATTAAAAATACAATTTATCCTATTGATCATGACTCAACAGAAGAATGGTTGGATTGTTTTTTAAAGTAAAAATTAAGTGAATTTGGACCTTATTAAGACGCAGTTCATTCAGATTATCCCTTTGTAAATCATTCGATTTTATCTCCGATGATGAACATAGGACTCATCACTAGCAGTCTAATTGTTGATAAGACTCTACAATACTATAAATAAAATAAAGCACCTATCTAATCAGTTGAAGGATTTCTTAGATAAGTAATAGGGTGGAGAGAGTATGTTAGATTACTTTACTTTTTTGAGGGGGAACAATAAATGAAGGCTAATTTCTTTAATCATTAAAATGAATTGAGTAACAATTGGTACACTGGCCAGACAAAATTGCCACCTATTGACCATATGATTTAAAAGGTTATCAAATATGCATATCTTCATCATATTGAAAGATTAATGTATATAGGAAATACAATGTTATTGTCAGAGATCAATCCAAAGTAGGTATTTAAATGGTTTATGGAAGTTCATATTGACAGTTATGAATGGGTTATGGCACCTAATGTTTTTGGCATGACTTAACATGCTGATGGAGGTATAATGATGACAAGACCGTATATTTGTTCATCCAATTATATGCAAAAGATGAGTAATTTTAATAAATCGACTAAGTCTGAAATTAAAATTGAAAAATAGATTTATAATTGGCCTGAACTATTTGATAGTTTATATTATAATTTTATTGGTAAAAACGAAGGAGTACTAAAACAATATTATGCAACTGCAAGATAAGTGGCTCATTGGACGAAAAAGAGTGAAATGGACAAAATTAAAATCACAAAGATTGCATCAACATTTATTAAATAATTGATTAAATGATTATATTTATTTATTCAATCAAATTCTTATTTTATATCTCATTTAATATGAATTACTTCTTATCTCTATTAATATGAACTAGTTCTAATGATAGTGTATTCATAAAACACGTTAGCAGCTGGGGAGAAATTTTAAGTATTTAAAGTACAAATTTGTAATTAAATTTAAATTTATTAAGAATTATAAAATTATGGAAGTCATACTTGCCTACGTGGATGAATTTAGACACATGAAATTTAGAAAGGTATATAGAGACATGATAATTATGCAGAAAATATTACAATTAGTGTCATTAGCAATAGTCATAGGATCGGCATTGTCAATTTGGAAAATTTTATAAGTCGTGTCACATTCAGAGTGCCCAGTGGTTGTTGTTTTATCTGATTCAATGGCGTCTGGATATAATAGAGGGGATATACTATTCTTGACCTACTTCAACAAGCCATTTGAAGTCGGGGATGTGATTGCTTATAAGCTAAAAGATAAGGAAATCCCAATTGTGCATAGAGTATTACAAATTCATAAGAAGTAAGAATTCAGATAGTATAGTGAATAGGAATGAGGATCCTTTGGATTAGTTGATATTAACCAAAGGAGATAATAATCAAGTTGATGATAGACACTTATATCCAAAAGATCAGATGTGGCTGGAGCGATCAGACATAATGGGGAAGATAGAAGGGTTCAGATTGGTTACTTATTTTTTAGATTTTTGCCATATGTTGGATACATCACTATATATCTGAACGACTATCCTTATTTCAAATTGGTGATGATTGGTTTGATGAGTTTGTTTGTGTTAACAGGGAAAGATCCATAAAGTTGAATTGTTTAATAATTAAAATAATTGGACGATATGCTAAAAGTTCAAAAACGATTATTATTATTATCATTGAAATGTATAAATCCCTTCTTCTTTGTGCTTTACTTATAGCATCTCAAGCTGGACATGTCAGAAAGACTCACGGAGCAGTTCATTAGAAGAGAGTCTTCAATAGTGCCTTCATGGAATTCGTGAATTTGGGAGATTCTGATTATCACCTTAACCCTAAGGAAGCTCGTACGATCTCATCATTTAAATAGAACATTGGGCATAGATAACCACAGAAGAGACCAAACATGATAAAGCAGCCAAGAAACATGCTTCATTAGTCCAAACCAATGAATAATACGTTCCTGGAGTTGTGGGTCAAGCCACTGATTTATCCAATAATGCAGGAGTGTGCTCTTACACTGTTACTGATATCAATGGAAATATCCTTGAATAGGATTCAGGTGATCATTTACCAAAACAATTCTATAATGCTTATTTGCAAATGACCCAGGAAATTGAAAAGGGTCCTGCCATGATCAAATTATAAACTGATTTGGATAACATCATTAGAGAAGACCAATTAGAGCAAGAGACAAAGCAAGAACAATAATCTTAGGCTCTTGAAGGAACTGCTCTTTCAGAATAAGAACAATGATTAACATATCATACCATATTATCTAATAATTATAGAGGGTTGTCTCTTGCGATTGTCTTATCTGTCTTCCCATTGAGAATCATCTATAAATATTGCAATTATTTATTATAAATGAAGCCTACAGCCAAGGTCTTCGAATACTTGAACAAATACAATTATTATCTGCCCTAAAACTGTGAGTAAGTATAGAAAATGTAACTACAATTCATACTTCTAGGTTTTATGAACAAATGGTCTAGCATTTGTAATTAGAAGATAGTTTCAGGAACTCATTCATTAGTTAAATTGCATAGATTTATCAAAGGGCATAAAAGGAAACTGAATTTAGACAACTCATTCATGATACTTGGCTTGGATTCATATAGAGAACTCCAATTAAGGAAATATGTTAGTTGAATTAATAAGAAATGAAAGATGTCTAGGAATTCATTTTAAAAGTCTTATTGGAGCCAACCTTGTTTGATATCACTTTTGTGGATGAACTATTAATGAATTACGAGACTTATTTCAATTCTGTAAATACAATTAATGTATTGTAGAATAAAGGACTAGCCTAGTTAGTAGTTAGGAACAGGTTTAGAGTGACGATCACTAAATTGATATGTAGTAAATTCATATTATCATTGGATGAAAAATTTAGATAAAAAGTTCGCTCATTTCTATTTGACACTTACCTTAAAAAGATAGAGACTCTAGATTAGACTGCAGTAATTTAAACTGAGTTTTTGACAATTCAAAATTTCTATTAGAAGATGTTTGAATAATTATTTGATATCTAGGAAGCGCAAGGGTCTATTTATAATATCATGAAAAAGGTGATAGATATCATAGTCAGAGAACTATCCAATACTGTTTATTCATTGGAGATATTCACTCAATTCTATCAACTTTATATTGAAAAGGATAAGATTCTATTTGATAAATATGATCAGAAAACTAATATTGATCATAATAAATTAGCAAATGAAATCTTGTAGAAGTATAAGGAACATGAAAATCTGAGAGATGCGATAAGACAAATTGTTCACAAGGTCTTTCATAGTCAGAATATTGAGTATAAGAAATTGTTGAAGGAGTTGGTGTCGTAAGACATATACAATCGAGAGAATGAACCATGGGTTGTTTAGATCTTGAGGGAATTTGATTAGTATCAAATTCAGAAGAATCGTAAACAACCTATTGAGAATGAGTATCACACTTATTTGAGACTCCAAGGATTTACTTATAAAGGAGAGAAAAGAGGAGAATTAGAATATGATCATGCTAAATTCTCTCTTATTATTCATGATCAAACTAATTTCTCAGTGACTAATAAAATAATGAAACAAACCAAGAGATTTATATCTATCAAAGAAGCTCATCATTATATACAAAGTAGTCTCTAGAATCTTAATAATTGAATATACGTTTTTATTATAGGCAATGATTATTTTATTGTTATTTAATTTGGCTTAAGCAATCGATTTAACTACTCTCCATTTGGATGCCAATTATCTCCAGAACCATACAGCTTAGTTCAAAACTCAATTGCAATTAGATCAATAGACATAGACCAAACCTGCTATAAACACGATGCCGGAAGATCAATTCTCAGATCAAACTAGAATGAACCAAATCTTGTATGAATAAGAAGAACGTGCAGTCTAGAAGACTATCAAAATTCATGATACTCCTCCTCCATCTCCCTATCGACCTAAATACGAGGAGATTCCAGATGAACAAAAACCTTAAACAAATGCAAAATTACCGAGAAAGAAACTTCAAGAGGAGGCAATTCTAGGAGAACCTATCTTGGATGTATTATCCATTGCTCCAATAGCATAAAGACACAAGGTAGCTCTCTTGGTAACTCTAATATTTGTGTTGTGTGTCTTGATTCTAATGAGAGAAATGTATTTTAAATCCTTGCACAGAATATTTAGAGAATACTTATGGAAAATATCACTAGAAACCACTTATTGCATGTTTGTCATTGTTGTCTTCATAGCCCTCTATTATAATAACTATTTTGACTTTTGGCTGTTGAATTATCAGTATCAACAAGAGAAGTCCAAAGAAGATATTCTACTAATAGAAATCAAGGATTACGAAGAAAACTACAAATACAATATATATGCCTATCTTCTAATTGGAGGATTGGTTATTATATCGAATTATCTGATTCACTTTCTCCAGATATTTGTGTTCGACAAGCAAATGCAAATCTGGTCAAACCAAGAAAACAAATGGTTGAACAAATATCAATTGGTGTAATTGTACAAACAACAAAAGAATGAGTTAAATCAAAAAAAGGAATAGCAATAGCAATTTAATAGCAAAGAAATAGAATAAGAGATAATTGAGATCCAGGATGTGCTCTTAAAGACAGAAGAATGCATGGATTACTTGTTGATTAAGTTGTAATTCACATCTCAAATGTCCCCATATTTGGGTCCAAATGTTTTGGATAGTTCCTTTAATTTATCGAATTATCTGGGCTATATCAGTGCAGATGTCATTTACTAAATATCAGTATGGGATACATAACAATACATAATATTTACAATCTATTTCCTCTTCATGATCGTGTTACTCTATTTAATTAATATCATAATTGTTAGCATGCTCTATTGTTTGATTTTGTTCATCAAGATCATCAATCTCAATTACACATTGATCATGATAAAGGAGAAATGCTTAATCAAAAAGGAATACGATAATCTTTTAGAAGACGAATTGTAAGTGGTGCCCCCATTTATGGAACCAATATTTGAGAACATCTTACCTAAACGATCAGTTGATATTCAAACTGATTTGTTTCCATTTGCAAATAAGCGCTACATAAGTATAGTTATTTCCTCTTTGACTAAGTTGTCTACAACTCTACTATTTGTCATGAACATCTACTTCTATTATTGGCAACCATATGCATACTACGTAGTTATTATTTGCAATGTTGTTTGCATAGCTACCTGCATTTCCATCATCTACATTAGCAATAACATTATCCATCATTACACCATTGTCCTAAGCTTGTACATAAGAAACTATGATTTCGCTTACAATGTCATTAAATAACAAAAGTAATTGCTCATTGAGGCAAGCAATCATTTTTACGAGTTGCTCAGATATATCAATAAAAAGTCATTATAACACACCTTACAGAAGAACCATTTGCTTTTATTGAGACCAGTAATGGTAGATATCATTGATCTATGCAAAAAATATCAGAAGAAAGGAATGCAACAAGCCCAATATGATCCACGAGAGGTTGAATTGGTTGATTTGGGAATTGAGGGGATAGATCTGATCCATAAAAAACATCTGAAAACCATCATCTATGCTTTGACTGACAAGTATTCCTACTTATTTAATAAAATAGATTCTCAGAATAGGATCTTGTTTACATTGAAAGTTTTTGTTCTGATGACAATGCTGAGTACTTTTCACCCATGAAGCTCATCCTCTATTTGCATTTAAGATATCAGGAGGTTAAGATGAATAGTAGACAATTAATCAAGGAGGTTTTGGAAAAGGTTATCCCAATGACATTTGATGTTCCTCAAAAATTGGAGGCTGAAATACCTGATAATTACATTTAGGATGGATTGCAAGGCTATTTGGACATTAATGTGTTGGATAATTTTCTTAAGGAATCTGTTAAATCCAATTTTTACAAAGATGAATACAGAGTAATATTGATTTAGTAGTTAACCAAATTGAAATCCAAAAAGCTAGATTCAATTTCAAATTTTATTAGTGATCAAATCTCATAACTACCACAATGAAATGTGAATAAAAAATATATATTTGTTATATTAAATAATGATAACACCTATTTTTAAATAAATACATCCTGTAGATTTAAAATTTGCCACTGCAAACAGAGAAATTGATGAGTTTTATGTGATTCCTACTCCTTTTGCTTACAATGATTTAATTTTTCAGATTGAATGTCAGTATTGGACTACTTATGGTTTAATAAAGGGGATTTTGGAATTCAATAAAACAAAAATGTATGGTGTATAGAAATAATAGATAGTTCATTGCAAATAATAACGATGTTATAGACACTTTGGTGAGAACAACGACAAAATAATAGAAAGACATTAATGATGAAATAATATAAAAGTTTTCGTTTATGATACTATTGGAGGATATCTACTCAATTAAGAATAGAGATGATTGGGTTCAGTTTTATCTATTTGGTAAGACTGGGATAGAGTTGCCAGTTTTGGATCATGAAAACAAACCTTCAGTTTTATCAATAACTTTATTGTTAAATTAAACATGTCCAGATGATATCATTTAATTAATAAAATAGTTGACAAATAACCTAGGAATTAGATCTAGATGTCAAAGCGACTAAATATACCATCTAATGAATTACATCTTAAGATTGAATCGTTATCAAACAAATAAAAAGACCTTCCGAAAGATCCTTCACTCCTATTAGCATCATTAAGAGAAAAACAATTAGATGGAATGTTTATCCCAAGTTACCTATTATGATATCATATCTATCTAAAAATTAGATGTAGAACACAAATACGATACGTATCAAATTCGATCCACAACTCTCAATAAGCCAAGTAGCATTATTTCCTAGTCTCATTTTGAGTAATTGCAAAATAATTTGCCATAGAATGTGATCGACAATCCGTGGTACCAAGTATTTAAGTAAAATAGTCTTATTGATATTAAATAGTCCGAAGTATCACGGTAATTCATTTTAAGAGTTTTTGAGAAGAACAAAAAATGTGAAAGAGCATTTACTGATTGTTAAGGATGATTGGGATGTAATATTTGGGGCTTATTTGGAAGAGGGGTGGCGCATTGATAAGAGTTATTATGGGAGTGAACAGAGCTTCATATTTAGTTTTAAGAACAATGGGTTTAGAATTTACAAGAATAGTAAAATGAACGAGTTCTTTCAATTTTGCAACGAAGACGGATGTATTGTAGGTGGTCCAGAGGAGGAGGACCAGTTTTCAATAAGGATCAATCAGAATTTCTTGAATGGAGAGTTGAATAGTAGTTCGACATTTAGTAATGAACTGCTTTCGAAGCAAAATTAATTTAAGATACAGGAATTTGAAATTTGGGGAGTTCAATAAAATTGCGAGTTGATCATGAGACAATTGAGATTGGAGAGCTATTTGAAGATTGAAGAATAATGATATATTGATAAATTAAAAATACAATTCATTCTCTATTGTAATTTTTTATGGTTTAAGCAATTTCATCTAAAATTTTGTCTGGGAATTCATAAGCATTACAAACTTATTTGATGTCTTCTCTCTTGTCTAGGTTCAAATTCCAGGCTTTCTTCTGAATCCTCTACAGTTTAGTGAGCATTTTCTTGTATTCCTTCTTGTCCCGACCTTCGTTGAGGAGGATGAGATCGAAATCACCACATTGTCGATCGAAGATTCTTGATATAGAAGATTGAATTACTTAAGAATCTAGGTGATGTTGTTATCCTTCTTCTTGATGATGCTGAACGAAGTCAAATATTTTCTGAAGTCAACATCAATCCTATTATGTTATTGTCTGGATTCCTGGAGATTTTGGTTTTCTTATTGAGTGAGTTGGTAATTCAACTCGCAAATGGAAAGAGCTGTCTTTTCGTATTCCCTTTGGTTTTCTTGTTGATCTTGTTGTGCATAATATTGATCCTCTTATTTCAGCATAATTAGATTATTAATAATAATGAAGAAATGTGACAATGAAAGAATAGCTTAATAAATATATGCCAGTTAGATGTTAAAATTGTAAGGCAAAATCCTGGAAAAGAAGTTAACCAAAACTGGCTCCAAGAATCACATCGAAAGCTAATCGCAAAACATCTCAAACAACAATAGTCCTGTCGTTGGAAGATAAAAGTCTTATGAGAATTTGTAGAAAGTCAACAAGACATTTATAAACCAACCAGTTTCATAGCAAAAATTAAGCAGCATTTTGAATGTGATTAGTGGACAACAACAACAAAACACTAAGTAAAAATACTCCATCAACAACGAATTGATTGAAACTGTTAAGATCTCACACAAATTACGTAAGAATCAATCTATGATACATATTGAACAACAATCTCCTGCTCTAACCAAAAATGCCTCCTTCCATCATTCAGTTAAAAACAAAATCAACAGCAATAGTGTATCAAGTGATCAATCTCAAATTCAAAAAGTCAAAGAGAAAATCAAATTGCTATTGTAGGAACGAGATCAAAATCTCCCACAAGATGCCAAGGAACTTGCCTTCATGACCAAGTTCAACCAAATACTCAACCAATTAGTGGTAGTGCTATTCTAAGAACCAAATCTATAAGTATCTCAACAACAATTCAATCTGCCCTCCTCAACTCAAGACACCTTCTAAGCCATTCAAATTGACCATTTCTTCAAAAGACAGATTCAGATCCTACAATAATCCTATTAATTGCAATTGGACAAGAAGAAGATGGAGAATGTCTTGTTGCAAATCAAAAAGAAACAAGAAATCTTGCAATAGGAGAATGAATAATTGTCAGAAAACAAATCGTAAATGAATGAATAGATAACCTAATTGAAGTAATAAATCTCGGAATTGTAAAAATAGAATAACAACAATCAAGAAAATGAGTTGTTAGAATCGGGTATGTATAATTGATCTATCCATGTAGAAACTCAAGAATTGAAGTATCTCGTATAAGGACAATTCGAAGCCATACAAAAATTGTTACAAAGAGAATAGTTAATGAAGGTGTTTTTAAAAAGAGTGGGTGATAGTTCCATAATAGAGTAAATTTAATTAAATTTAAATTTGATAGAATGTTTGAATAATTTATCCAGAGTGCAGAGAATGTTAATCAAGATGACACTGAAGGAAATTTGAATATTGATATGTTACCACAACAGAAGCATTCTTAAATTTAGAAAACCAACTAATAACAATAATTATAATAATCATAATAGATACCAGATAAGATAATTCTAAAATATGAAACTAGTTACAAATAATTAGATTTATGCGATTCGCTCTTGGCTGATGATTCAAGTAAGAAGTTATTTACTAATTGACAGGAGTTAATGATTCAGAAGAAAGCAGTTTCGGATACTTAGGAAAGGAGTAGGCAACAGAAGTCAGTTGCTATTTCACTCAAGCTTAGTAATTGAAATTAATCAATATTATATTAGATAATTCTAACAACAACAACAAAACCCATAACAATCTTAATAACAATAGAATTAGAAATCGAAGGGGAAGTCTAATATCAAAGACAAATTAAAAATCAATATGATGGATGTGCAATTAGCATAGGCTGCGTAATTATTATTTATAATTGATTAAAGTTAGAAACACGAATATCTTAAACAACAATAGATGCTCTAATAACAGCAACATCATGACAAGATTCTGCCAGATGACATAAACAGTGAAGATGTATGTAACATGTATATTCATAGTTTTGAATAGTTTACAAGATTTGATATTTTAATACTAATAAACATAAATGTCTTATAATAACTTCTTAATTTTTTAGTTAATAAATGTGTGACTTCAGTTTTGAATAATCTAATTTAGTCTAATAAAATAATAATAATCTTAATATATATATATAAAATATTAATATTATTTTTATCTAAAATGAATAATAATTCCATCATTATTATTATTGCTTTGCTTCTTTTTCAGCTGGCATTTCTTCAACATTGCTAGCGGTTGCAGTTTACTATGTTATTTCTTCTCCTGGAGATGCTAAATTAATTTATCCAGTTAAGATTTCGTAGGATCTCTTGGCATCCTCCTCAACCATTTTTTAATATTGTTCTCTACCTGATGGAATAATCATATGACAATTTACTGATCACATTTCCATCATTATCAAAGAATTATATCTTTGGTGTTGATAAATCGCCTTCATCCAAAATGGCCTTTTCAGAATCCTTCAATTCGCTGAACCAATTGCTTCCAGTATCTTAAACTTCTTATAGTTATGGTTCTGGTAAATGTAAACCAGATGGAATGCAATCATTGCTCATTAACATATTGATTTTGTTTCCCTCTTAGACGTCAGTCATTTAAAATGAGGATCTTTAATAAGTAGAATCAATACCCAATGGGAACATATACAGATTATATGGGGAGTTAAAAGGACAAGACTTCATCTGGTTTATTGCAATACTTGAATGATGAGCCTCTAAAGTTGCACTCGGAATACAATATTACGCAGTCACCTTTAGCAGGTAAGTTCTATTCATAATTTCTAGCAATCAAAATTTATTATTCTTTGGCTGATTATAATACTGACTCTGGATCATAGACATATTCTTATTCAGGAGCAATTGCTGTTTCAATCTCCAATTATTACCCATCTTGTTGGATCATGATGGGAGCAAATGGAGTTTGGTAATATTGTGCTGACTCTTCCAAAAAGGACTGAGTATTGGCTGCTATTAGAAGAACTAATAGTAATTGTATTTTCATTATTTAAATAAAAACGAATTATCTCAAACTATAAAATTTAAAAACTATTTCATTATTCATCAAATTGATTATCTTTGATGTTCATTTCATCTGATACATTAGATATCACCTATTGTGGATAGTAATTCAAATTCATCTGAACCTATGGAGGCTACATAAAATAACTAAGCATATTTTTCTCATCCATTTACTGCTGCAATTACTGTTATGCCAATAAGTATTACTGATAGTACAACTATTATTGATCGTATATATTTATTTTGTCCTCTTCCTTGCCCAATTGATCCAACATTTGAAACATGTATGGCATCTAAGGAAACTGAAATTAGTAATCCTAAAAACCCTGTTGCTATTAATAAAATGGGGGCCCAACCATAAACTACTACAACATACCATTCTCATTATATTTGTCTACTTTATCCTAGTTTCCGTTCTCCTTTCGCTTTCGACCCACTCCCTTCTATCTCTTCTTTACAGAATGTACAAAAGGGTTAAACTTCTGGTGATGAGACCTATAAGATAGGGAAAAAACTTATCTCACCGGCATTGAGAAGGACTTCGAGTACCAATTGTTTCACTCATCAATTTGAAGATCTTGCTAGTTTTCTTTTAATCTTATGATTCCATGACTGTTCTATGCATATTCAAGAACTCTAAATATGTGTTATGTTCCTATTCACTCCAATGTCCTGTTAATTAATTGGGATTTGTAATTACTCTTTTTTTATTCTTCCTTCTTTACTCACCCTCATCAACTTATAAATTCATTTCCTCTTACTTAGCCCATATCTCCTCCTGACTCATTATTGCTTCTAATATATATATATTTATTTTATTATTTAATTAATTAAAATAATCATTCATTTCTCCTCAATTGACTAATCCCATTGTGATAAAACTGAATTATTGTGTTGTGAATTAGCGAATTTCAAATAAAATGTAAATATTGTACAATATATAAATAATGATATATTTACTTCCATTATTTATTATAATAATGATAAATAAAACAGATTATTAATAAATAAAATAATATATGTAAACTTCACCTCCTTTTTCACATAACCATTCAAACCCACTCTTGATGAAAGATGACGTTGGAAAAGCCAAACCATCTACATACAACCTTCCTAATCAAGACTTCATTTATGGACAACCATTATCGAGAGACAAAGAAGGAGCCAAAGAAGGTATTTATCACAACCTCAATCTACCCAAGTTACCATGACATGGAAATTTCATCAGGAATCTCAAGATAGAGTACCCAATAGAGATTTTGCTGAACTCAATAAACAATCTATACACAATGGCTCAGTCAAAGCACATGTAACTGATTCACTTATTACTCTTCCAGGATATGTACAAGTATAGACAGACTCACGATGCCAGACTTTAAATAAAGAAGGGTACAAATATTCAGGCCANGATATCACCTATTGTGGATAGTAATTCAAATTCATCTGAACCTATGGAGGCTACATAAAATAACTAAGCATATTTTTCTCATCCATTTACTGCTGCAATTACTGTTATGCCAATAAGTATTACTGATAGTACAACTATTATTGATCGTATA
This sequence comes from Paramecium octaurelia, assembly GCA_905182995.1. NCBI lineage: Eukaryota > Ciliophora > Oligohymenophorea > Peniculida > Parameciidae > Paramecium > Paramecium octaurelia. The sequence goes on from CAJJDP010000120.1 coordinate 301,417, forward strand.
TATTTATTTTGTCCTCTTCCTTGCCCAATTGATCCAACATTTGAAACATGTATGGCATCTAAGGAAACTGAAATTAGTAATCCTAAAAACCCTGTTGCTATTAATAAAATGGGGGCCCAACCATAAACTACTACAACATACCATTCTCATTATATTTGTCTACTTTATCCTAGTTTCCGTTCTCCTTTCGCTTTCGACCCACTCCCTTCTATCTCTTCTTTACAGAATGTACAAAAGGGTTAAACTTCTGGTGATGAGACCTATAAGATAGGGAAAAAACTTATCTCACCGGCATTGAGAAGGACTTCGAGTACCAATTGTTTCACTCATCAATTTGAAGATCTTGCTAGTTTTCTTTTAATCTTATGATTCCATGACTGTTCTATGCATATTCAAGAACTCTAAATATGTGTTATGTTCCTATTCACTCCAATGTCCTGTTAATTAATTGGGATTTGTAATTACTCTTTTTTTATTCTTCCTTCTTTACTCACCCTCATCAACTTATAAATTCATTTCCTCTTACTTAGCCCATATCTCCTCCTGACTCATTATTGCTTCTAATATATATATATTTATTTTATTATTTAATTAATTAAAATAATCATTCATTTCTCCTCAATTGACTAATCCCATTGTGATAAAACTGAATTATTGTGTTGTGAATTAGCGAATTTCAAATAAAATGTAAATATTGTACAATATATAAATAATGATATATTTACTTCCATTATTTATTATAATAATGATAAATAAAACAGATTATTAATAAATAAAATAATATATGTAAACTTCACCTCCTTTTTCACATAACCATTCAAACCCACTCTTGATGAAAGATGACGTTGGAAAAGCCAAACCATCTACATACAACCTTCCTAATCAAGACTTCATTTATGGACAACCATTATCGAGAGACAAAGAAGGAGCCAAAGAAGGTATTTATCACAACCTCAATCTACCCAAGTTACCATGACATGGAAATTTCATCAGGAATCTCAAGATAGAGTACCCAATAGAGATTTTGCTGAACTCAATAAACAATCTATACACAATGGCTCAGTCAAAGCACATGTAACTGATTCACTTATTACTCTTCCAGGATATGTACAAGTATAGACAGACTCACGATGCCAGACTTTAAATAAAGAAGGGTACAAATATTCAGGCCATCGAATTGCCAGAAGAAGAATTTCGCTATGGTCGCAAGAACAGGTACTGATCCTCTCTATCTAGACCATCAACTCCTATGAAGTTGGTTATGGGCAACTCCTATGGCATCGAAGCTGAATCAACCATTCTAGATAAATACCAACACAGAGCTGGATCTCAAGTATATACAATAACATAAAACCAAGGATTCCAAAATGACTTCCTCAGTTGTCAAAGGCAATAAGGCATCCCAACTATTTCATGATAGCAATCACAAAAAATTAGCAGCCATCCAAGGAGTAGAAAAGAAGGAACCCTTTAAAATGGAGAAATTTAAGTCTGTCAACCCCAAAATTAATACAAATTTATCAACTAAAAAATGATTATTTCATAAAAAATTATCCTAATTTATTTAATCATTAAATTATTGAAATGTCCACTTTCTCAACCAAATCTTCGTCCACATAAAGCAACTTGTAAGCATTGAAAAATCGATCCTCTCCTTTCTTCTTTTTGAACTCCTTTGTAGTTAATTCCTCATTATATCTATCGAACCCACTAAAATACTCCTGATAGACTTTCTCTCTTCCCAAATTAGTCAACTCTTTTTTCAAAAACTAACAAAGTTGAATTGCTTCCTTTCTATGTTTCAACACACTCAAGGATGACAGAATTCTCTTCAATCTCAATAAATTATGAGTATTTCTTAAACAACACAATTCAAATTAATTTTTGTCAACTAATGCTAATTCTTATTATTAAGTATTCTGAATTTGTTCAATTTTCTAAAGTAGATTATTATTCTAAGTTTGAATATCATTCTAAATGCATACTGTCTTCTACTACTCTGAACTTTATTATTATTATTCATCCTTAGTAATTTACTAATTAGATTTTATGAATTAATCAATTTTAGTTTACTTGATCATAGAGTTTTCACTTTATTTTTGGTTACTATTTTGCGATTCTTTTACGCTTATAGTTAAATCTTTTGGGTTTTATTATTTTTAAATAGCCTGTGTTTGTGGTTGGGAATATTAATTACTTTCATTATCTTACTTAGATTTTGATAAGATTCCAAAGAATCGTAAAATTAATATGTAGTTTTTATGAAATCTCTTTAGGATTGTTTCTGATTTAATCATTCTATTTCTTTCTTCTAGTGTTAGTTTATAAGAGTTTGGGTTGAATTTACTTGCATAAAAGTTAGGAAACATCCATTAAATAAAAGAGTGATCATACTCAAGATCTTGATAGAATGATTTAAGATCTTCAATTTATGGCTTTGATTATTATTAAAATTACTCAATAATGGCTTTAATTTTGGGTTTGACTTGTTGCCAAGTTGCATTGTTATAAAAATCAAAATTCCTCATCAGAATTTCAGGTGTATTTGATTACATAAATTAAATTTATAAATAAAATAATGTTTGCATAAAAACATCATAAAAATTCTTATAAATTGTAGAGTTAAGGATATTTAATCTTAAAACTACAAATAAGATCTTCTGTCTTATTTAAACACAACTCAATCTGAATTTAATCTATTTGAGAGATTTCCATCACTTTGTTAAACTGCATTTATAGTTTAAATAAATTACAAATTGGTTGATGATGAATTCTGCATTGAACAAATTCATTTTGGAAACAAAATCTTTAATACTGTAGAGGAATGCTGAACATGCCAGAGTATAGGAATTGAAGGATGTCATTGAATAGTCATGAAGACACATTTTTAAGATGTAAATACTGGTTTTTAGAATATTTGTTAAGGTAGGACTAAATTTGTAATAAAATAATACTTACTTGTCATTCAAATTAAAACATTAGTAAAAGATATTTTGTAAATAATCAAGTGATGTGGGAAATGTGATCTTGAAATTCAAGGTTTCCAAGATTGTTTTTTCCATCTCTTTGATGTCGGATCTAAAATAAAACTAAAAGTTACGTAGAGAATTTATTTCGACTGATTTTTGTGACAAACTACCTTAATTGGATAAAATAGATATCTTCAAGTTTAGTAGCTATAAACATGGAGGTAATTCCAATAAGATGAAGATCATTATAAGAATATTATTTGATTGATTGTTAAAAGAAGAAATCCATGATTGACACAGCTCTGAAGAATGTAGCATCTGAAGTAGTTTTACTATACTTTCCAAAGACCGAAATAATCCAATCAACCATCCTTGCTCTTTAAAAGTCAGATATCTTTTAGTGTGACAGGCTATTTCCAAGAAAGACATTCTCATCAATTAATGATTATTGAAATTCTTATTGGTAATATTTGTTGTATTGAAAGCATTTTTTAAATTCTGGGTGATCTGGATCTTGGCCAATACCGACTTAAAATTGAGATATATCAAGTACATTCCTATTCTACATTCTCAAGATTAAGGGGATTCAATTTCAAACACAAAACTTAAAACTCCTCTTCAGCTTCCAGTCCCCTGATAATTTTAAGAATTTTTCCTTCATCTGGTTGACAGCCATCTACATCATGAGATTCTGTGCTGGTATTACGTGAGGAATAATTTGAGTTGTTCTTTCTTTTTTTACCTTGATTAGTCTTTTTGGTTTTAGGTTTAGTAGATGAACTTCTTCTGGATCTTGACCAATTCTTGTTTTATTTCATTTATATTTTAAAAGTGATTCACTCCAATTTGGTTATCTTTAAATTGTATTAAGTGATATTTTTACTCCAATTTTGCTTTCACTAAAAATACAATTATTAATTAATGTTGATATATTATATACTTATACCATTAGTTATTGGATCCAAGGAATCCTGCTAACATTATATGACATCTCTCTTAATGAAAGTAGAATTAGAAGGATATAAGAAGCTACTAGAAGCAATTTGGCCATATGCTAGTTTATCAGGAACAAGGTACAATATGTTATCATAGAATAGTCTTAATCAATTCGGTATGTTCGAAACTTGTTTAAGAAATGGATACTATTATTCAAGTCTTAAAATAGAAATGGACCCTATTCCAAGTTATTATGGACTGTGTCATTCTATAGAATGCACAACCAATGATTTCAATGACGAAGAATTGTAGTCTGATTTTAAGGAATTAATCAATTCAACGGGTTTCTTAGACAAATATAACGTATTAATTTACTTATCCAAGGTATCAATAGATGATGCTGATTTCATTTTTTACGACCCTCTAACTTACAGAAAGGATTAGGGGATTATGTTTACATTTACGCTTTTTCTTATTGGAATGTTTTTGATTCTCAGTTGTTTCAATCCAGTTTTTTGTTAAATGATGAAATTTAAAAGACAAGCCAAGGTCTCAATAAATCTAAGTGACATTGAAAGTCGCGAAAGACATGATGAGAATTTGGGATTAACAAATAATGAGATTACTACAATAAAGTAATAAGAAACTAAGAAGTCATTCTTCATAGATTACTCTATTAAGGAAAGTTATAATACACTATTTTCATTTAAAGAACACGATACAAGTTTAAGTATAATGGAAGGATTTAGATCATTAGGATTTTTAATGGTGATCTTTGGCCATCAATTTTTAGATTTGGCAAAATCATCATTTCAATTTGAAATGTTAGCCTAATTGAAGTCATGGCTATGTTTAAACCTAGTTAATATGTTGTATAGTGTAGATATGTTCTTTTGGCTAGGTGGTTTTTTTAGTGGATTTATGTTAATTGAGAGAAACAAAATGAAATTAGTTAAGAAAAATGGATTTTCAATCTTTGGATTTTTATTACATAGAATTTTGAGAATCTGGCCATGTTATGCAATAGCCATTTTAATTAGTTCGTAGTTAGTGCCATTCATGGGAGATGGACCTAGATGGTTTATGGCTTTGGATCGTTTTGAATGCGCAACAGGATGGAGAAACCTAATATTTATAGATAACCTATTCTACGATAGTTAATATTGTTTTCCATGGGGATGGTATTTATCAACTGATATGCAATTGTTTACCACATGTTTGATTCCAGTGTTCTTATACGCAAAATTGAATTCAAGAGCTGCTAAAATAGTGATAATATCATTGTTAGTTATAACCCAAACTATAGGTACAGTGATGTCCTTTGTAAATGAATATTTGTTGCCTCCTTTTGCTTTGACATAACCAAAAATGCATTAGAATTACTACACTAAACCATTTACAAGAGGTCCCCCTTATTATTTAGGATTTCTATTGGGTGTTTTGTACAGAGAAATGAAAGAAAATAATGTGAATATCTTAAGTAAATTAATGGGATATGCTAAAAAAAAATAATTGAAATTTAAATCATTGTGTTACTTATTAGGTTTTTCAATAATCGGAGGGATTTGGTTTGGATGGAGACCAGCTTAATTGCATTATGAACATTAGGATTATTGGAATAAGACTATATAGAGTCTCTGGTTTGCATTTTGTAGATTAGGAATAGCATTGGGAATGAGTTTCTTGTCTTTGCCTTGTTTATTTGGGATGCAGGATTTGTAATTGTTATTAGATATATAGTAGATTCAATTTGAGTTTTATGAGGAACAATTACTTTAGATTTATCAATAAGATTTCATTTTCTGGCTACTTGCTACATTAAGTAATAATCTTTGGGGTGTTGGGGCAATTTTATCAAACGCCTAACTTTTCATTTGAAACAATATTCACACTTTACATAGGGAATTTGTTTATAACTATAATATGCTCAATTTTGTTTTGTTTGTTCATAGAATTGCCATTAACAAGAATAGAAAACCGAGTGATGAAACAATTGTTTAACAAATGATTATCAATATTGAATGTGTGTTAATAAATACTCATTTATAATTAAGTGCAATGTATTTGACGGCTGCTTTCATCATATCTGATTACAATTTTGCATATTGATTAGTCACTGATTAAGGCACATCTCCTCTTGGATCAAAACATTGGAGGGCTATAACTTTGGTCATCTAAGAAATAGTGTGGAGATATTTACTTAATTTGGTTATGGTATGATGATCCAACCACTCAAATGCATTTCTGCTCTCTCAACCTTATTTATAGGGGGAGTTTTCTAGTGGATGATAGATTTAGCTATAAAAGTATTAATACGAATAGTCTTACAACAAACGATAATAATGCCATCATTTTATTTATACACTTTCTGAACCATAACCAAGTCTCTGCTACTCATAAAAGGAATGGGTGGTTTGATTCTCACATACACTATCCTTGTATTTGCATCAATCTATTCTATTACGTGTGCCTAGGTTGATAAGGTTATGATTAGTACAGTTTCGATCTTCTCATCATACAAAGGTCTTTTATTTACATCTCCAACCAAGTCAAGTATTTGATCAGGTGTTCTAGCTATTTCAGTTTGTGTCCTATTCATTGCAATTCCATTTTCTGGATTCTTCTTAGTATACACAATATATCCATCTTTATTTGAATACAATTCCCACATGTTCTGTTCGTTGATTTCTTGCCATTTCAACATTTTGTTTTTTGTCTCTAAGGATGATTAAATATTGATACCATCAATCAATGCTTCGTAATTCACCTACATTAATCTATTTATATTATTCCAACTTAGTTATTTGATATCAACACTTATCAATTTTAATTAATATAGAAATTAATATTTGATTCCATATATCTAATATATTTCATTAATCATTCTGCATTCTCAACCATCATTACAATCTCATCTAAAGTCAAATCTCTGAATATTTGTAAATATTCCCTTGCCTATTCCTAATTGCATTGCAACACCTCAGCTAATCTCGTCGCTCTCTTCTCATCTTCCTCACTCCAATGCATCTACTATTAATATCTATAGATAATTATCAACAATATACTAATAAAATTATTATTACTATGAATTTTGCATAGTATTTCGTAATGTCTAACTAACTTCCTTTAATAGCTGTTATAGCTTCTCTCTTTGTTATTTGAATTAAGGGTCTTTCATTATCTAACGAATCTTATGCCATTTTTAATGATGATGGCCATGGTGTTTAAAATGATGAAATCCACCAAACATATGAGGAGGATGATGTCCAAACCCAGGCATTCCAAAATGTCCAAAAGGTGGACCTGGAGGCATCTAAGGAGGCAAAAAGGGAAATTGAGGAGGTGGTTGTTAAGGAGGAGGTCCAAATTATTGAGGAGGTCCAAATTATTGAGGAGGTCCAAATTACTAATGAGGATAACATTAGGGTGGATAATATCCTGGTTAATATCCTTAATGCTATTAACCATATTATTAAGGTTCCCCCTCTTTGTATGAAGAACAAGCCTCGCATATTATCCCTTCTTGATTCTAGAGTGTGCAATTCTTACATGTCCATGAATTTGATGTCTAAATAGTGATCTTCACTGTCTAGTTCTTTACACTCTCCATTAAGACTTTCAAATCCTCATCTGAACTGATGCTGATCAAATCTCCATCGTCATCCCTATAAAATAAAGAATAGTTCTAATTAAGTTAAGGATGCAATTTTTGAATGTGATTCTTGATTTCTACAATCACTGGATTCTCTAATTTGAAGAGATGTATTTCTTTATTATACACTAGTTTTATTATCATTAAATTATTTAATATATCATTATCCTTCATTCAGATTATAAATTATCTAATTAGAAATCCTAAATTCTAATCAATATTAATTTCGTCTCTTTATAACGAATCATAATTCTTTGTATTTTCATTAATTAAATCAATTTTTTTATAACTACCTTAAATTTTGAAGAAATACAAAAACTAGCAATACTACATAAATTTATCACATAAAGTTGAGAGTAAATCTTATAAGAAACTAATTAGGTACTCATATCAATGTGACCTTTAATTCGATAAGATTAACATTTAATTTGAACAACTAAAATCTAGACAAGATGATAATAAATTTCATATTGTTGTCATTAATAGCCAGAATTAATAGAAGTTCAATATAAAATGAAGTGATAGAATTCTAACATAATTTATATAAATCATATATCTAATAAATGATTATAATATTTAAATGGGAAGGGATCTCGATTAGAAATTCATCAATAATTTCCAATGAATTAATGATAGCTATTCTAGAAATGTGATGAAGATTGTTAAACAATAAACATTTTAATTAAAAGAGTAGAAGTAAATTGATAATTCTTTAAAAAATTAACTTTGTGTTAATCAAAGATAGACAATAATTTACTATCTTACAAAGTGTATTTCAAGCTTAGGCTATTAGATTATATCCAAATTTCTTATTTATTTTATATTAAACCCCAAATATCTTTTTTTCGTGTATTAATTAAAATATTTCTTCAATAAATGGACTAAGGATTCGCTCAAACCAAAGGATTATTTATTCTTAGACCTGAATTACTTGGGAGAGTTTTTGATTTTCTTGAATATAAATAACTTCTTGAGTTTAGAACGGTTAGCAAAAAGGCTGATTAAACAACATAAGGAATTTTAACACATAGGTTGGAAAAAATAGAAAAAGAAGTTAAAAAGTATGAAAATTTAATGCAACCTCTTAAAGATGAAGTATATAAAGAATTGAATGGAGAATTAAATAATGAATTCATGACTAAAAGAATGAATATTATTAATATTGTGAATAAGATGGATTTTAAATCATAATAATTTAAGGATGTGTTTGAAAAGGATCCTGTTGGAATTTAAATTACAAAATATCTGAAATTATTATTCAAAGATAATTATGAAACATTGTGGAGATTATAAGTTTAGGCAATCTCAGAAGAACAATTTGTAGAATTACTCAAAATCTTAGAATTAGAGGAACTAGTTAAAACTTCTCCACCTCTTTGTAAAGAAATGTTCTCGGTTTTAGTAGATATTATTCAACTTAGGTCTATGAGATTTATGAATTGTAAATATTTTTATTATTTTTAGTATGGCATCAATAATATAAACTTGATATTGAATCTGATATATGGATTGAAAAGTAAGGAAAGGTTTAAGCAATTCTTGCTCGTATAAGACAAACAGAATTAGAAAAATAATTCAGTAAACTATAAGCATGAAATATGTTAAAAAGTAAGAATTTATTAATATCAGTTATTATTCGAATTAAATCTTAATCAAAGCATCTTATTATATTAGAATTTTATTAAAATCATTAACAAAGAATATGAAAATTTTGCATTTCTATTCATTCAATGTTCATACTCTTTAAATATTTTGCCAAATCTTAATATATAGAATGTCTTATTATCATTACAATTCTTCAACAACATACATACATAAGCTTCTATTTAGTAAATTTAGATATATGTATAAAAGTAATGATAATTCAGAAATTGTTGAAATCATTAAATTATTCAAATAATTTTCATTACTAAAAACATCGATTCATAACTTTCTTAGTGATAAGAATAATTTCTTTAAAAACAAAATTACATTGAAAAGTTTTTATTCCAAGTATGATTACAATTCATTAATGCTTACTCCTGATAATTCTTCATTAATATCCAATAATTTTATTATCTATAGAGCTAATAAATTATTATTTTGATAAATATTTTAAATCTTTTGTAATTTCATTTTCAATAAATATTATTATAAAATCCTAACCTCTTTTTCTCTACTTTAACTATATAAATGATTTTATTGTAAATGACCAATTGTTTATATTAAATTACTTTATTCAAGTTAAAATTTTTTGTTATGTTATGGGTTACTTAAACAGAAAATACATTATCTTAAAAAATTATCAATTTCTGGTTTATATCTATTGAATTAAATGAAAAGAACTTTAAGTTCAAATTGAGTAACTAATTTATTCTAAATATTTACTATTAAATACGATAATTTCTATATTAGTGGCAAGAACAATGTTCTTTTGAAACATGTTTATGTCTAGATTGTTGTAATTTTGTTCTTTTAGATTTAGAATTTTTAGAATATATACTAGAACAACAATAAAAATAATTGAATACAATATCTGTTTGTTGGGGACTAAGATTGAGATCAATAATTGTCTTATAATTTATAAATATTTCTTAGATATGTTTTTATTGAAAAAAAAATAATGATTTATTCTAAATAAATATGAAATATAAATTAAATTTAATAAAATAATGGGAGCAATTTAAGATGATCTCTCAAAAGACAAATATTAACTCTTATTCTTGTCAATTTAGAAGTATTTAATTACAATTCTTCAATCCTTATGGTGAATTAATGTTTGAATATCATATTTTCCAGATTAAATCATAAAATCTAAAGTTGCTAGATACAATTTAAAAACCAATTTACAGTATGTAAAATTAAAAAACCATTTATCTAAATAGCTTTTGTAATTTAATTTATTCTGTTATATAATTAGTTAATAAATTTTGCTAGAAAATATTTAAAAATAGCAATTTAAATGCAAGAAAAAAATAAAATTAACAGGAAACCTCAGAAATTCTAAGCTGCTCAATTAAAATATATTTAATAATTATTAAAAATGGTTGCTATTGCTAAAAATAATAATATTACTTTATAAAAGTAATAAATAGTAATAATTTTGAACTTTAATAAATATTGATTAGTTAATATGAAATAATTCGAGGAGATTTTAGCTAGGATGGTGCTTATTTTACATTATTGACCCAAGTTAAAAATGAAATAGAATTATATAAATTAATGAAAAACTAAGAGAAATGAAATTGTATTTTTAGTGTAATCCAGAAATGCTAGAAATCTCTCATTAACAAAATATTTACAAAAATAATAAACATTATTAATATATAATTTTCAATTACTTGTTTCAAATAATCTCTCTAATTCAATTTTTACAAGTTTTCTTTACTCTATTTCGGAGGTATTCAATTTAACTCTAACAGATGATTGAGAACCCATCAAAACAGTCATATATCTAAAATAATATAATAAAAATTACCTTTGTTATTTTATTTATGCTTTTGAAATTGAAAGTAGAAATTGCTTCAATTTAAAAAAGCGTAGTTTTAACCTTTTATCCCTTTCGATCAATTTTTTTTTGTATTAACTTAAGTAAGTTGTCAAACAGAAATTTCCATTAATACATTAGAATAACTTCAATAGCAATGATACACATTAAATTCTATACTTTCTTATGTAAACTCTCGAAATATCAAAAACAAAGGGAAAGCATAATTTTATGCATAGCAGTGTAATTAAAACCTGAAGTAAAACAGAAAAAAACACCTGATCTTATTGATCGCATACATACAGAGCAGAGGCTAGAAAAATGGCTATGGAACATATTTGTCCCGTCTACAAATCCAAATTATTTAAGCTAGATATAATGTATGGCTTGTTTTGAACTGCCAATAATTAATAAAATAATAGGCACAATCCCAAAAGCGATGCCTTTAAGAGGATATTGATTTCAAAGTAGGTCATAATTATAATTATAATAGTTTTCTTAGCCAATTTAATCTCCTCCCAAAAATATTTATCTGAATTATATTCGTTGAACAAATAACAAATGTGTCTCCTAAGTTTAACATCATCCAATTAATCCTTCTTGATAAACATTAAAAAAAAAAGCGAAAAAGGTATACAACATCCAAAAAAGCCTAATCCTGGAATTATAAAAGTCTAGATCCAAGTATAATGATTCTCATAACCAAAAACCAAGGATACATCCCCTTGAATATAATTAATGTCTGAAATTCTTCTACTTGATAAAATTGAGCAAAATCTAATAAATATCATTTCTATACTATTTAATTATTGCCGCATAATTTGAAACATACAGATATAAACAAGTGGCTGATATCATGCTTCTATTGAAAGTTTTCTTGGAAACTAATGAATATATTGCAAATCCAATGCATATGATCAATAATTATAAGATTATTAATGTTATCGTTGCTATAATTCTAGAATATATCAATTCTATCTCTGATATTTCTTATAAGTAGCAATCTAAATTATTAGCCATAAAAAATGATGGATTACCAGCATGATTTATAAAACTAAGGGCAAAAGTAAATTTGATATTAAAAGAGAAAATTACTGAAAAAATCCAAAAATAATTCAGTAACATTTTTAATAAAATACTTTCGTGATCTATAATTGATATTTTCAATTATTACCTTGATCAAGTTTGAAAATAATGTAATTAAATTTTTATCTAATTTTAAGTTAGGTAAATAGTGTATTAGTTTTATCAATACTTTTTAACGTCATGAGTATTGATAACAAAGTCCTAAGATAGAAACAATAAATACCAAAATGAAGTTAGAATAAATGGCAAAATGCTATCTTAAAATTAGAAACAATTTAGACATACCAAACTTTATTAATCTTTAAAGAAATTTCCATATCCTTGAATATTGTATTTATCACATTCTTCACACAATCCTCCAATATGTCCTAAGACGCAAAGATAATTTCCAACTTCCCACCCACCCTTACAATATTTTGGGTTCTTAAAGCAATATTCAGTTGAGTCAGATAAATAATTAGGTCTCCAATATCCCATCTGCAATTATAAACTATTTTGAGTAATATTCTCAAATTTTGTTTGATCAAAAATTGAGCACTTTGTTGCATTATATGTAACAGAATAATACCCTTAATTTGGTTAACATTTTTAACAGCCACTTTCTACTTTAAACTCTCCTAATTAGCATTTAAAAGATTTGGCTTTAAAAAAATATTAGAGCATTTTAGAGGATTGTTCTAAAAAACATTTAATATTTATCTAGTAATGAGAATATTCTTCTTAATATGGATTAAACTCAAATTCTAAAGAACCAAGATCCAAAGAATTTGTTTATGAGTTTAATTTTTCATTTTTTGATATCAATGGTCCTTGAATAACAGTTTAATTGTTAAAAATTATATTTTCTTCTATTTGACAAGAACAATCTGAAATAAATGGCAGAATCTCATTTTGACTATTTTTGAATAGAACTTAGATACTCTCAATATATGATTAGTATGTTTACACTTATGGATTAAAAATGGAAAATTTTGTGATTTATTGATTGCTGGGCATCAATAAGTACTTTGTTAAAATTAGTTTTCCTTGTTCAAGAATTTTATAAGGTTGGAGTAATAACATATTTGTTTAGGTGCCATTAATTATGAATGAACTAGAATTCAATTCAATTGAATTAATTGATAACACTAAATGAGTTGGAGATTCAACAAGATTATTTGCTTATTATATTGCCCTATTGAAATTTACTGATGATTGTAGAAAATTTTATGAATTCAAATTAGAATTACCAATAAAATATATTCCCCCTCCCTCCTTTGCTATGTTATGTTGAATTGAAACCTGTTTCAATTTAAGATCTTAGGTGCTTATTTCCAAATGCAATCCACCTCCAGCTTAATTTGCATTGTTGTACATGATTAGGCATTGTTATAAATGTAACTTAACCTTTGAAGATTTAATAGCGATTCCTTAAGTGCCATTATTATTAAGAAAGACTGATTAAGTAATTTAGATGATATTTGAAGATGAAGAATCTTTTGATTCTAAATTTAAACAACCAAACTGCTCAATGTAATTACCAATACAATGTAATTCCGAAATCTAAACTTTATAATTATTATCGACCTATAAATTTATAAGTCCTTATAAACACTTATGGCAGATGTTATTCAAAAGATTAATAAAGGTAAAATATATAAACGCCTTATTTGAAGCACTACTCAAGTAAATAATCGAGCCAGATTATTACGCATTAAGCTATAATTTATATATTGAACTATCAAACAATGAATATTCCTTAAAGGTATCGTCATCAAGTAAGCTTTGCTTAATAATAGAACATCCAATTATTGAATAAATTACATTTTGTATATTGTCTGGAGTATTTTAATTAGTAACTTCATATATTTTAAACTTTTCGACATTAATAGAATGAAAAAACACTTATGATTGTATATCTTGAGACAAATTGATCTCTATTAAATTTAAAGGGTAAAAGGTTTGAATTTAATTTATCTAGATATTTTAAATTAATATTTTATTAGGGCTATGAATGTATAATAATTAGGTGATAAATACTCCTTGAAATTAAAAATTTTTAATCTATACATGTCCACCTTTAATGTAAATTAGAGAATTTTCAGTAATAATTTCAGATATCTCTAAAGAACCTAATTATCCTATTTTTTAAAAATAATTAATCCACATATCCTCATTCTATAAAATAGTGACATTTTCAATGAATAGCTTATTTGAATACTTGTTATCCAACGTAAACTCAATTTTTGCAAATGAGTTTATTAAGGATATACAATTTGTCAGTTACATGTTTGATATGCTTATATAATTGTACTTTTGGGAGGGAAATATTGTAAATATGGAAGAGCTCTTTCTATTAAATACATTTTAGAAATTAATCCTATCGATACGTAGATCTAAGAGACTATTTACTGAGTATATGTAAATGGATCCTGGATAATCAACCATAGATAACAAATCATTGTTAAGTGAATTGATGTTAATATTAGATAATATGATACTTCCTTGTCCTTGAGTTTTTAGTTCAAATAAAGAACTTCTTTAAGAGAGAATGTTGGTAAAACTACTTTTCAGACAACTAAATGATGATGCTGCTATTAAGCATGCTCCCCCTTTGTTATTAAATTTAAAAGTCTAAGAAATTATTGAATTAATTTAACTCTGTTCTTGATTCTACTCAAATTTGATTTAGTAATATTTACTCCATAATGTTTAATTAGCAATATTATGATTAACAGCAGTGTAATTAAATAATTTCACAACTTTTGATGTAATTGATATAAATGAGGAAGAAGAATTAGTTAAAACATTATTTGATGATGATAAATGTATGATATCTACTTCACTTTTTGGTGAATAAATATAAATTAAACTAGCAAAAGTTTCAGATGGATCATCAATGTGTTAATGAAAAATATTTGATTCAAAATAGAAATCTTTAATTGTAATTAACTGTGGGTTTTCTGAATAAATAGATACTAAGGATATAAAGTTAGTCAAAGATTGCTTTGATAGTAAATTTCCACGGAAATGAAAATTTTCTAAATCTATTCTCTCATGTGCGATACTTATATCGTATTTAGTTGACATCAAGTAAAGTAGTGCCAAATCTGAGCTTTAGAAATTAGTGACTCTTACATTTGCAATCTTAATGTGCTTGCAATCAATTGTTTCTAATAATTGATTTTTTAAATCAAATGAATTAACACAATCCAAAGATAATGGAATCTTATTTTATATATAATCATTTTCATAAATTAAATTCGAAATTTAGATCTCTTAAACATTTGTAAATTATAACACCTATAAATTATTTGAGTTAATTATTTGAAAATTTTAGACCAGTAATTTATAACAAGAAACAGTTACTAATAAACTCTAAACAGATGAATTACTTTCCTCAGAATCTTCTTTAAAAAGGATGTTATTTAATTACACAATAAAACTGTTGAACTGAGAAATTGTAGTTAGCTTCAAGATATTTGATTGCTAAATAAGATTTTTCTCTACCGAAATTTAATTAACTTCGCATAATGCTAATGAGGAAGGAACAACTTCAACTACAATTAAAGCAGATTAAATAAATCTGTTCGATATGACTTCAACATAAAAAATTGAAAAATTATTCAGATGTATAATTGCTTTAGATTCTTAAAAAGTATTTGATTCAATATTCAAATACTATATTCTTAGTTAATACTGATCAGTGCTATTTATTATTGATGACTAATAAAACACACTGTTTTTGACTGTAATCTAATTAAATAGGATCATTTTGTCCATAATAGAATTAGAAGTAAATAAAAATATAGAGGAGTTTTTAAATTGACAATAATCTATTTTAATATCTTCAATTAATATCTTAAATTAACTAAGTTCAAATTAAAATAAATTTGAGTTTATAAATGAGCAATTTTTCAAAGAAAGGGTTTTGATTGTAATTGTTTAGATTTCACTTTATGATAAAAGCGTTAAGAAGGAAGAATTTGTAAAATTAAAATTGTTGAATGAAACATTTAAAAAATTTAAATGCCCATATTTGCTAGTAAAGAAAATTGAAGCTGAATTTATGATTTAACTTGAATTAAATATACAATCTTTGATTAATAAATTAACTTTTTAGTTATTATTGAAAATACTTAAAATATCTGAATTACTTAGGGAAAATGCAAATTTATGAAATTCTATTGTATCAAAATTAAATATAAAGGGTCTTCTATCTTAGCTAAAAATCATTTTTTAATTATCAGAACCGATAATTTACAAAGTAAGAAACTACAATGAAAATATTTTTTCCTTTAAAAAGGATTTGATTTCAACGAAATGATTTTGAGGAGAATAAATCTACTCATCAAACATCTCGTATTATTTTCTCATATTAATAGTTGTGACTCCAATTTCATTACAGTACTCATAGTTAATGATCTAATTCTCAAAAGCTTCCCAAGTGCATTCTTAACAAAGATATTTGTCAATCTGAATCCAAAGTTACATATTACAATTATCATCAAAACAATATTTCGCTAATTACAAATACGGATTCAATTAAATCCTACTATCCTAAATTTGTTAAATACATTTCATTTGATAAATTTCATTCTAATCATTAAGAATAAAATTAGAATTAATAGACTATTCATAAATAAATAAATTTACTTAAATTTCCTCAATTGATCTCATAGAGCATACTTAACATAATTAAGAGCATTTAACACAATTACCGGAATTCTATACTTTTATTGGTTATAGAAAGTAGTTCAAGGGACAAGTTTTACATTCATATCTCTCTCCTTATTATTCTCGATCGCTATATATACATTATAAACAGTTAGAATTACAATATTTAAGACATTTACCATAGGGATTTCGTGCATAACCATCTAAACATTGAATTGACATATCTTAATATTTCCATTTAGTGCCAAAAGGATAATAATATTAGTTAGGTAGAAAGTTCATCATAAAACTTTGAATTAATTATACCCAGCCATCTTACTAGTATATATCTCCTTCAGTGTTGATCTTTGAATTTTAGAGAATACTTTATTTACACTATCCTTCTAAAGTTGAGCTTGTGTACTCACTCTTACAAACCGTACATTTGATTATAAAATATTTAGTCAAAATGCATTATAAACAATTTTGAATGTATTTTTCGCAATTTATTATTTCAGGTGCAATTGAGAAGTCGTCACTTGAAGATAATAAGCATATTTCATTACCACTTTCATTAATAAATGCTCTTAAACAATTATTTGTTTTTGGTTTCGAATACTCACATAAATTAGTTAAAAAATTGAAATTATACCCATCATAGCATAAAGCACATCCTATCCGAAGGTATTCATTAAAAGGAAATGGTTCAAAATCTTTATATAAAGTGCATTTTGATAAATCATCATCGTAGAATTCGAAGCAATATTTACACTTATCTATTGGACAATACTTGCACTCCTTATTTGAAGTAATATAGTAAGGAGAAAGACACTCATTTGGTGAAGATGCGGCTGGTGGTGTAGACGTACAAATCCCATTTTCTATATAATTAGAAGATCCACATCTCACACAAACTGCACCTGTTTCAAGCATTTTACATTCTAAACAATTACTTAAAGGACATTCATAGCATTGATATTTCTATACCTATTAATCAAAACTTTTCCAACAAAATGAAATAAATCCATAGCTTAACAATTTTAGTTCTTCATATTATTCTTCTTGAATTTGTAACCCCTTTTATTAACAATATAAGCAGGGTTATAGACTATCACCATTGTATTTGTATAATATTGTATTTTGTTATAAGATTTTGGCTGTATTGCGAATATTTAATATTAAATTAGTTGAACAAGCTGAAACTTCATGCCAAGATGTAGGGTTATTTAAACATTCTAAACATGTTACTTGAGTGTCACTTATTATTGATGGACTTAATATTTAAAATCATTACCATTTAATACATTCTTTATCCATTTCAAAATATCCAAACTCACACTATAACTTTTGGATTTGATTCAAATCCTCTTCTATTTGGAAATTAGAGTCTTAATAGGATAAGCAATTTTCATTTTTATCAATCATACCATATGGACAGATGCATGATTTGAATTATGATAAGAATAATCGCTTGGATGACTCAGCACAAGTTAAACAATCTGTATTTGTTGGCCCATCACAGGTTTCACAACTAAAATGACAATTCTATTGTTAGAACTAATCATTGCAGTTCAAAAATACCAGATTCCTTATTTATATATTGAAGTAATTTTTAGAATTTTATTCTAAATTGCCATAATACAATTTAAATTAAACATTTGAAAACTAGTGCACATCTAATTATATTTCATATGTATATACTTTATTTTACTCAAAAAAGTCAAAATTTATGATCATTTATTATTAAGATTGCTTAACAAATATTTTATGCCATAATTTGATATTATTATTTATATCCAAATTTCTAGTGATGAGAAAAGGATCATTTGAAAAATCAATATTTACACTAGGAAAAGTATAATTATATGTTGTAATAGTTATTTTATTTTAGATGGGCGATATTTTATAGAATAGTTATAAAGGTGATAAATTTTTGTTTGAGAGTTGCAGATTTTCAAAATTATGCTTTAAATTTAAAAAATGATATGTGAATTCCTAGTCTAATTAAATTATTTCCTGTATCCTAAACCAACCTGCAAAAATAAAAGAATCACAATTAGCATATTAGGTGGTGAATATTTAGTATTTCAGATATTGAATATCCATGCTATCAATTACTTTAGGAGAAATTTAAACACAATTACAAATCGAAAGTTCCTAAAAGTCTTAAAATGTAGAAGCAATAATATTCATTTCTATTTGGGAATAAAATAAATAGTAATCAATTAGATATAATTTCCCTGGAAAAAATGAAAATTTTCTTCCAATTTAAATCGAATCGATTAATGAGCTTGATACAATCAGACCTCCTCCAAAAGTTAGTATTATATTAGAGCTTGCGAATGGATATTTTGTACTTATAAGTAATTAAAGTAATTTTTAATCTCCAAATTAAAAAATTTGTATTGATAATTAATCATAACACTAGTATATCTGAAAGTAATGCCAAGTATTCTCATATTTATATATATCAATGCTAACATCTTTATGAATTTATAATAACTCATAATTAATGAACTCTACTGTTTTTATTATTGCCTTCGATTCAAAGAAAATACAATCGTAATATATAAAGTTGAGGCTTGATGAGGATTTATCAGTAATTGAAAATAGATGGTAGCAGTTGCTATCAAAAATTCCAACTTTTCCAATTTATAAAATATTTCCCAAAGGATTATATTTAGAAAACAAACCTATTTAAAAGCAAGTGTTTTCTAATATTTCATTTTATTTTATTTCAATCTCAGTATTTCTTAATTAGACTTATTCGTTCAATGAATCAATTGATGAGAAAACCATCTAAAAGAAAATAATATTGCAAAATATTCTTGATCTGTTCATTATTAAAAATAGTGAAGATAATAAATTCTTAGATAGAAAATTAAACAAAAAAGTTAGCTAATACAAATTTTATCAATTAATTTTATTCAAAATCAACAGCTTGTAGATACTGAGGAATAATGATAATTCTAAATCCTTAAATGATTATATTTTGTTATGAAAAACCGATAAATTTGAAAGACAATTTAAAGTCCTTCCAATATTAGCTATTATTGTAATTAGTTAATATGAACAAGTAAGTAAAAATTTCTGAAAATTATACGATTTCAGAAAATTCTCATTTTTTTTAAGATTCAAAAGTTTTCTAAAAGATAATTTATAAATGTAAGAGTAATAGCTTTCTTCCTAATCCTAAAAATTAGATATGTCATATAGATTAAATAAATTGCCTAATTTCTAACATCATATATACCCACATACATACATTGTGTATATGGATAAAAAATTTTATATACTTCTGATAAAAATTAAGGATTATTAAAGGTAATGATATTAAGAGTTAATTTTCATGAGTTTATTTATAAATCTTGCAATATAAAATAGTGATAACAGATTGAGGATGATAATATAAAGGTTAAGGACATTATAACTTAATTTTGTAAAACAAACATCAGGTAAAATTATTTTAAGCCGCAGTCTAATATTTTAAATATAAAAAAATACTCCTTATTAAGATATATAGATTTATAACTACTAATATTATTATGAATTTGTAACATATTTTGGAATAGTAACCTTAACAGCGTAATTAGTTATTTTTCCATATAACATATTTCAGCATTTATCAGAAAATAAGATTATAAAAAGCAATTTATTTTTATCAATTTATTTTAATAAATGATAGACAATTAATTGTTTAAACCATAGATACCGTACAAAAAGTGTATAAATAAGAACGATAAGAAAATCTGCTGCCTCTCTCCATATAGATTAAATATTTGTTATGATTTCGTTAGAAAAATACCAATACCTTTATAAGGAGTTCATTAATTTTTAAAGGTATAACAAGGCTTCGTTATAGTTGAATTATAATAAACTTATTCAACCTTTGGTTATCAGGAGCCAATAGAACTAGAATACTTATTTTCAATTAATTAAAATGCGGCAGTGACCAAGATGGTTGTTGAATTAGGAGATAAAAAAGTATATGGAATAATTAAAGAGAAAGAGGAAGCCAAATAAGAATATGAAGAAGGTATCAAGTAAGGTAAAACTATGGCATATAGCGAATAAGATGAGGAATTTCCTGAAATTAAAAGAGTTAAGATTGGGGCCCTTGCTCCATAAAAATAACTAAAAATCACTTTTGAATATATTTAACCCTTGGAAGTGTTTTTAAATAAATTTTGGAAGGTAGAAGTTTATCCAATGATTGATGAAAATTATTTCAATTTAAAGTAATAATAACAACAAGTTAGAATTTAGAGTGTATATTTTGAAAGAGTGAACAGATACATTGAGAAATATGTATTCCTTGAGAAATTCGAATACAATTTCAAATAAAACATAACTGCGTCAATTGATATAGGGTCTCCAATAACATATTATAAAAGTCCAACACACTCAATTTTAAGTGGAAATGCAAAAATTGAATCAGCAAAATAGGCAATGGAGGAAGAACATCCAAAAAAATTACTACTGATGTTGGAGGATACCCCATCTAACTTCATTCCGACAAAATAATTTACTCTACTTTTTTCAAGCGATGAAATAAATATTCCCCGAGCAATTTTAAGTCATACTAACAATGATGCTTTATTTACTTAAAAATATTGTGCCACAATAAGTTTTATACCAAAGTTTAATTAAACTGCGTTAGACGATGCGTATTCACAATACTTGGATGGATTAAATGTAGCACAAAATTAAGTAATAAATAGAGGAAATTACTTATTTTTCATAGACAGAAGTGGATCAATGGCTGGTGGCAGAATCAATAAAGCAAAATAATCTTTACTTTTATTCTTGAAAAGTTTACCTGAGGACTGTAACTTCAATATCATTTCTTTTGGCTCAACCTTTAGATCTTTATGGTCTGAATCTAAGTAATATTCCTAGAAAACCTTAGAGGAGGCCATTAAACATGTAAATAATATGGAAGCTAATATGAATGGGACTGAAATTCTAAAACCATTGTCTTAAGTCGTTTACAATAAACAGTATGGCAAGTCAAAATCAACCACTTTGAATGTGTTCTTACTAACAGATGGGGAAGTTGAGGCCTTACCAATAATAGATTTGGTGAAAAAGAACAATTAAGCAGAAACCAGAGTTTATACATTAGGAATTGGGGAGGGGTGCAGCTAATTTTTAATTAAGAGATTGGCTGAAGTAGGAAATGGCAAATACTAATTTGTTTCTGACAACGAAGACATAAATGCTAAAGTAATTGATTTATTAGAAGATTCATTAACTCCTTATTTAAAAGAATTTACACTTTAATCAAATGTCAATAACATTGCTTAAATAATTCCAAATCCAGAATCTGTTGTGTGCTTAAAGAAGAATTAAGAATTAACTATTTAAGTTTTATTTTCTATAGATCAATAAACTGATAATTTGCAATTCACTTTGAGTTGCTTTGATCCCTAGGATTAGAAACCAATCAAATATGAAGTTTCATTAAATTTACATACTTCTTAAGAAAACGAATACTTCCATAAATTAGCTACACATAAATTTATAACCTTTTATGAAGACAGCCTGAATAATGGGGAAAACGATCTAAATTTTATTAAGATTAATAAATAGTCAATTGACGATTAAGATATAATTAACACATCTATAACACATCAAATATTGAGTAAGAAAACAGCATTTGTATGTGAAGTTTGTGAATTAGAAGATAATTTCAAATAGCAGAAAAACTAAAAAGTGTATATCACTCAAAATAAAAGAGAGAATAATGTATAATAAGAAATGTAGAAGTGNATACCCCATCTAACTTCATTCCGACAAAATAATTTACTCTACTTTTTTCAAGCGATGAAATAAATATTCCCCGAGCAATTTTAAGTCATACTAACAATGATGCTTTATTTACTTAAAAATATTGTGCCACAATAAGTTTTATACCAAAGTTTAATTAAACTGCGTTAGACGATGCGTATTCACAATACTTGGATGGATTAAATGTAGCACAAAATTAAGTAATAAATAGAGGAAATTACTTATTTTTCATAGACAGAAGTGGATCAATGGCTGGTGGCAGAATCAATAAAGCAAAATAATCTTTACTTTTATTCTTGAAAAGTTTACCTGAGGACTGTAACTTCAATATCATTTCTTTTGGCTCAACCTTTAGATCTTTATGGTCTGAATCTAAGTAATATTCCTAGAAAACCTTAGAGGAGGCCATTAAACATGTAAATAATATGGAAGCTAATATGAATGGGACTGAAATTCTAAAACCATTGTCTTAAGTCGTTTACAATAAACAGTATGGCAAGTCAAAATCAACCACTTTGAATGTGTTCTTACTAACAGATGGGGAAGTTGAGGCCTTACCAATAATAGATTTGGTGAAAAAGAACAATTAAGCAGAAACCAGAGTTTATACATTAGGAATTGGGGAGGGGTGCAGCTAATTTTTAATTAAGAGATTGGCTGAAGTAGGAAATGGCAAATACTAATTTGTTTCTGACAACGAAGACATAAATGCTAAAGTAATTGATTTATTAGAAGATTCATTAACTCCTTATTTAAAAGAATTTACACTTTAATCAAATGTCAATAACATTGCTTAAATAATTCCAAATCCAGAATCTGTTGTGTGCTTAAAGAAGAATTAAGAATTAACTATTTAAGTTTTATTTTCTATAGATCAATAAACTGATAATTTGCAATTCACTTTGAGTTGCTTTGATCCCTAGGATTAGAAACCAATCAAATATGAAGTTTCATTAAATTTACATACTTCTTAAGAAAACGAATACTTCCATAAATTAGCTACACATAAATTTATAACCTTTTATGAAGACAGCCTGAATAATGGGGAAAACGATCTAAATTTTATTAAGATTAATAAATAGTCAATTGACGATTAAGATATAATTAACACATCTATAACACATCAAATATTGAGTAAGAAAACAGCATTTGTATGTGAAGTTTGTGAATTAGAAGATAATTTCAAATAGCAGAAAAACTAAAAAGTGTATATCACTCAAAATAAAAGAGAGAATAATGTATAATAAGAAATGTAGAAGTGTTCTTTGTCATCAAGATAAATACCCTTATCCTATATGCCTAGATCTAGACCAATGTCCAATTGTTTTAAAAAGTAATCATGTGTTCAAGAATTTGCTTGCAAAAAAAAATTAAGCATTTCAAAAGTTGCAGATCCAAGTTCAGAAGATGAAGAAGATGAATCTAAAGAAGACATTAAATGCACAAAGGAGCTAAAACAACGAAAATGCCAAAAAAAAAATTATGAATGTGATAAGATTGAGGCTATGATTTAAGAAGATTCTGAAGTTAGGAAAAAAGAGAAAAGCCGATCAAGAGAAAAATAAATGAGATTAAGAGGTTCATTTCATTAGGAGGAAGATTTACCAAAGTAGTAAATCACTTAGGTTTATAAGATTGAATATGAACAGGTAATTTCATATGCCAAAGCTGATGGTGCCTTCGAATATGATTAAATGTTCGAATAGAAATTAAATTTTGAAGGATGGAAAAACGAATAAAACTATCCTCAAAATATCTGGCTTACTTTACTTGCTTTGCTATATTTAGATTAATTCTGTTCTTAAAATAGGAAGTCTTGGTAATTGGTGTATTAAAAGGGAATTTAATTCCTTTAGAAAAATGGAGTAAATTATAAGCAGATTAAAGAAGTGTACTTATAAAAGTAATTAGTACAAATTTGATATTATATTGGGTTTTTCTAAAATAAACATATTTATTAATTTATATTATAAATTCAAATTTGATACTGAGTATGGTATTTAGATTGATATGTCATCTATTTTTTATCATGCCAATAATTTCATTTGCATCCAAAACTTTGTATTTAGAGAGTCACTTTATATTTGAATTGTGATTATGATCCCTAGTGATGATACTTATCATCTCAATCAATACTTAATTATTTATAAATTTAAGCGTTAATTATAATTAAAAAACTTAATCTATAACAGAAGCTAAAGCAAAATGACATAGGCAAATCTTAATTATTTCTAAAAACATTACCTAAATAATCCAAAACCTGTCTCTCAAAATCCCATAATCTCAATTAAAAAGAAAATCAAATTATTGTTGCTATTGTTTAAAGTTTTCTCAAAATTAATTTGCTCTAACTTTTTTTATCGAGTTTGCACACACAATTACTTTGGTTTAATTCTTTATTTTTCAGCTTACCTTATATTTTCAAATTAAATGGCAGCATCCCTTTGTTGCAAAGGTAATTAGGCTACACATTAATAATTTACATTAAATGATTATTGTTAAAATTAGGTCTTCGAATTCGATGACATAATAGTTTCTTCTAGAACAATAAAAATTGTTTCGGAAACATCTCGAATCCGTTGAAAATTTGTATACCATTTTGTCAGGCAAAATTCTGAGGGTGGCCATTTCTTTGGACCATTTTTATATTTTAGATCCTTTTTGCAATGCTTTTAATTATCGAAGAATCTTAAACAAAGTGAAGCTACTAGTCACTCTTCGCAGTAATAAACAACTAATAATGACATATTTGAAGGATTTTCAGATCTACAGCTAGGCTATAGGAAAGTTTCCATCTCCCCAAGAGTGTTTAAAGAGATTCGTCCAAGATAACTTCATAAACTGTTATATAGAATGATGTTATTAGAAAAATACTTTATCAATAAGGCTAAAAGTTCTTATATAGTAACTATTTCTATGGAAATGGCATTAAAGGCTGATTTTGAGGATTAAAATCATAGGTGAAATTATTCAAAAAATTCATTTTTCTAAAAATAAAATTGAAAAAAGGGTTTTCTTAGTTCAAAAATTCTTAAGTATCCATATAGTTAACTTAATTAATATCTCAAAAAACAGGAAAAAATATTTAATGATTAGAAAATTAAGTACTTGTCACTCCAGCCCTGTAGGATTATTATTTTATCGTATTTTTGAGTTTTAGAAATTCTCATGTTATCATTCTTTTGTAAAAGCAATATTATTTTTTGAACTTCTAATATATTTACCTGGATTTCTCATGTAATATCAATTAAAAATGAGTTATTATGTGGAATTATTGGATAATTAATTAAGATTTAATCATTTTGTTTTTAGAATAAAAAGTTAATTTTTAAGTCAATAAATAATGTTCATTGTAAAGAAGAGATAAATAGTTTGCCTAAATTTCGATCTTGAAATATTAAAATTTATAGAGAACTAAACAAGAATATACTCATGACCACTTCATTTGATTTAATTTTATAAGCAGCCAAAAATGTATAATACAAATTGATTTAATTTATAAAAGGAAAAAATGAAAACTGTAATTATTTTTATAATAAGACTTTAATGATCAAAATTCCAGTATCTAATGCCTTATAAATTAAGTTTTTTTTTTGTTAAATAATCTTTAACAAATAATTTACACTTTAAGGAGCAATTATTTAAATAATACGACTACTAAATTTAAAAGGAGAGCCCCCATTTGAATAAACCCTGTATTTGTAATAATTTCATTCGAAAAATATATCCTATTTATATCATTGTAAAGAATACAGGTAAAACTAAAAAAACCTATCGTTCCTTCATTTAATATAGAAATCATTTTATCTAAATTTGAACTTTATTCATATCTAAAAACAATGAAGCATTGTGTTAAGTTGATTGTCGTTAATAATAACAATTATAAGATTGGGTATTCTTAAAAAAATATCAAAATAAAGTGGAACATAAATTTCCTACATAGATCTAAAGATAAAAATATATTAGCGTTATAATCAGGCATTTTTTCTGATTTTCTCTTATTCCTTAAGAATTCTATTATGTATGAACCATAAACAAATATCAAAAGAAAGCTAATAATCAGTTGAATATATCCTCTAACTCCTTTTTATGATGTAGAACTTATCTGTAATAATGCCTTAAAAAGAAGATCCCAAGCATTTAATTAGAAGAAAATTTTAAAATGGGGAAATGTCAAATTTCTTCTTATTTTTATCAAATTTATTATATATTTTCTGAAGGTAGTTGTCACCTTTAGAAATATTGTTTTGATGAGTCCGGATTAAAATTAAAAGTAATTATAAATCTATTAATATGACATGATCAACTGAAATATCCTAAATATTTGTCTGCTCAATGATAAAAGGAGTACAAACCCTGAACATTAGAAAACTTATGGAAGTAAACTAGTGATCAAATCAGGATCTACATTGTAAAGCTAGAATTTACCATTCACTTAATAAGTCTCTGACTTTCTCGTCATGAGATTATAATAATAATCCAAATTTATTTAATTAAAATAAGTACTAACACATAGCATGTCAGATGCTTAAAAGTAAATTTCAAGGTTTTCAGGGTAATCTACATTTATAAATTTTAAGAAGGATTGTTGTTATAATACATCAAGAGTTTCTAAAAAGAATGAAGAATCTCCAGAAAATAGTGATACCAAACTAACTGAAATAGCCGAATACATGAATATTTTATTGGTATTTTGCATGAACTATGAAGATTTTGCTTCTAAATTAGTCAATATTTTTGGGTAATTTAGCTTTAAGGAGGTAAAGTTATTTTAGAGGGTTTAGTTATTAGAATTAATGACCTCTGTTTAGCAAAATACTTAGAAGATTGGTTTTTGATTTAATTAAGCTAAATTTTAAATTTCAACTATGTACTATGGAGTTGATATTTATTCTGAAGATGTTTGTATTTAAGGGTGCAAAGTAATTATGTAATCAGTTTCCTGTAAATTAGTAAAATTGAAATAGAATTGTAATTCTTCCTCTTCATCTTTCAATTTAACTGGTTAATCAAAAAAGATTTGTATATATTATCTAGAAAAGGTTTGGTTTAGAAATGATAATTACATAATTGGAGCCGGTGAATAAACACATTCTAGAAAACGACATATATAATAATTTTCATCCAATTCTACAAGTGATTCATTTTTCATAGAATCTAATTGAGTATCTTTTATACATAGATTAACTTAATCATCATAAAAATATCCAGGATTACATTCTAAACAAACCCCTTTCTCACAATTGTGACAGTTTATCATGCATGGTTTTATCATACAAATATCCCCAACATATACCATACCTTCAGGACATTCATCTAAACAAACTCCTTTATTGCATATTACGCAATTTTTTCTACATTAAAATTTGCATTCGTAACAACCATCATAAGGTTCCTCATTTTAATCATCGCATTCCTCAAATTCTTAAATAATAATACCATCTCCACATTTAGGAAGACAATAAGTTTTGTAAATATCAAAGCCTTCCTCGCATAGCAGGCATTGTATTTGATTACAATATATACAAAAATTTGGGCATTCATATTTGCAATCATAGCAACCATCAAGAGATTCGGAATTACCGTCATCACACTATTCAATAGAATATGGCATAACTAAATTATCTCCGCAAAATGGATCGCATAAATGATTGATATTCAATAGAAAACCATCTTTACAAACTTAGCAGATCCCTTAAAAACAATCATAGCAATTATAATCACAAGAAAATTTACACTGATAACAACCATCAAATGATTTTGTATTGCCATCATCACATTCTTCAAAGATTTAAACAATTCCGTCTCCACAAATTGGTTCGATATTACTTCTAAATGCAATTGAGGGAATTTTCCCTGTAATACATTCATTATTAAATAAAAAATATCCTTCATTGCAAAGTTAACAGTCTTTAATAATACAATAAAGGCAATTTGAATCGCATTCTAAAATTTATTTGCAAATTTGTGATTCTTATTAATTGAAATCATTACATTTTTCTTTTGGGAGATTTGTCCCATCTCCCTCAAGACAATAAGTTCCATAATAACCATACTCACATTGTTGACATTTTTAATTCATACATAAACTACAATGACCAATGCAGTAGTTTTCTAAATGATAATTTTTTATGCAAATTCCAGTTATAGATTCAAGAGTTCCATGTTCAAAAAATAAGCATGCATCATTTTACAGAACTTTACAATCGTATTATTGATTAAATGCAATTTGAAATTATTCTACTTGTCTACATTGATAGAGAGAATCTAATTCAAAATGATTTAGGCATTTACTACAATTTCCTCTTTGACAAAATTCACAATTATTCGAACATTAATATTAGCATTCATAACAACCATCATACTGATCTGTATTTCCGTCATCACATTATTCATTATCTACTATCAATGAATCTCCACAGATAGAAACACAAGAAAAATCTGAAACAAAATACCCTCTTTAGCATTGTATGCATTTTGTATCAAAACAAATTTAACAATGAGTATTACATTTTTGATCTTAGAGATTAAAATTGAAATCTGAATATTCGGAGTCTGTATTAACTTAAAAGATCTCATTTTCCACTATTTCAACAAATAAATTTTTAAAGAGTGGGTTTAAGTAATTCTAATTTAAAAAAAATTCTGAATCAATGAAATAAAATTCTTGGCCGAATTGAAATTTGAAATAATTAGAAATTTCATCAGAATTTTAATAATTTTGATTTTTTCTTTAGAATACAAACTATTAAATATTTATACAAGTCTTCTCGAGAATAGATAAATCTGTATATAAGTATGGTGGGTATTCTTTTATTAAAAAGCAACTATTTTAATCTAAATAATAGGATTCCTTGCACTCATAACACAGTGAAAGTTTACATATAATACAGCTGTCTTAACAAGATGATACACATTCACCACTTAAATTTAACTCATATTATTCATAACATTAAAAGCATAAACCCTAAATCCATACTTTACATTTCAAATCTTATTTGACTAATAGCTCCACCTTGTGACAACTTCCATCCCAAACACTAAATGAATTTTTACATGACAAGCATAACCCATCTTAACAATCTATACAATCTTCGCTGCACGAAAATTTACATCCAAAACATCCTTTTGTTTGTAATTCGCATTATTCATCTTGAGTAATTATGCCATCTCCACACTATGATCTACATGCCATTTTAATTTCATCTAAATAATAACCAACTTCACAATTAATGCATACATTATTTAAAGATTGTTTGCAATTCTATGGATGACTAAATAAGCAATTTAAGCAATATTCTTCATTAATTTCACATTCTTCACCTTATACTAGGAGGCGATCACCACATTTAGATTAACATTACTGTTATTCATTAAGATAATACCCTTATAAACAGCCTATACAAGTTTCTTCATTACAGATTTCACAGTTTAAAAAGCAGAATTTACAGGATGTATTCTACAAAGTAATTTAATATTAAATATCGTTCCATCCATAATTTGTATGCTTAATAATCCTTTACTTTTCTTATTACAAACATTCAACTTCATTTAAATATTGATGTTATTCAAAAGGATTTATGATAGCAAAACATCTTGAATTAATTAATTGATAGCCTTCTTCGCAATCTTGACAAACCCCTTTTATGCAAATAAGGCAAGTAGCTTGGCAATTCAATTAGCAAAAGTGACAACCATCATCAGGAATTAAATTTTGATCATCACACTCTAAATCATACGCCATTAGAAAATCTCCGCATTTAGAATAACATAAAAAGTCATTCACTTCATATCCACTTTTACATTTAATACATCCTCTTCCTCGAGTATCACACACAGAGCAAGAATCTTAACATTTAAGTTGACAATTTTAGCACCCTCTATACGGCAAAATAAAGGAATCTTCACAGTATTCGTTTAACGCTTTTATGTTATCATTACAATATGGTTAACAAATATTGTTACTTGAAAGATATTATCCAGAAATACAAGTTAGGCATTTTCCTTAAGAACAGTTAGTGCATTCCAATGGTTAACATGGATAATGGTAATTAACCCCTCCAATTACATTACATGGTAAGTGATAATAATAATTCCCGTCACACATAACTCCATGTTAATAATCAGCTATTTCATAATAGAACCCATATGGATCAAATGCAAGCAAACCATCATTCATAATAGGTCGACAATAGTATAAATAAGGCTCAAATCCACGAAATTCACAACTCAAGCATTTTGTACGTGTTTAATCACAAAGGGAGCATCCAATTCTACATAATAATTTACATTGGTGACACCCATCAAAGTCATTAAAATTAGCATCATCACATTCTTCAATTCCAACTACTAAACCGTCTCCGCAAACTTCCTTACAAAGTGGTGGTACAGAAAAGAGATCGATTTACCATCCCAAAGTAGCACATTCAGAACACATTCCCCTAATACATTTAGAACATGCAATTTGACATTGATATTTACAATTATAACATCCATCATATTATATTAGGTTTCCATCTTCGCACTCTTCATTGCCTGTAATAAACCCATCTCCACAAATATCAGGGCATGGTAAAGTAGTGTTGATGTCACAAGTCTAACAATTAATCGGACATTAAAATTAACAATTATAGCATTTATCGTTTTAAATAGTATTACCATCGTCGCATTGCTCATTTCCAACAACTTAAAGATCCCCACAAATTGGAATGCATTCATTATCTATTAAGTTAAAACCTGATCCACAAACAGCACAAGGATTCATATGCCATATTCGGTCGCCATTATTACAATATTTATAGCATTCTATAAGTGATGTATCGATATCATTAGGACATTATATACAGACATTATTTAATGTTAAGAATCCTGTCTTGCATTTACAATTTAATCCTGCTAGTACTCTATTCTATGAAGAATCACAAGTTAAACATCCATCAATGCTATCATTAAAACAAGTTAAGCAGCTTGAATGGCAGATTTTACATCTATTAAATTAATTTTCATAAAAAGAATTGTTTGGACAAATACATGAGGAATTTACTAATTAGATATTCAAAACCTCGATATTGCACGTTAAGCAATCGTTGGAAGTTGGACCAAAACAAGTACCACAAAATTTATCGCACAATAAGCACACAAGATCTTGATCATTTTAATAATAACCTTCTGTGCAGAGGCATTGTCCATTTGATAATTTTCGATTGTTTATAGACAAACATTCAGTACAATAGGTAAAACTTAAACATTAATTACATTCAATTGGACAATTAAAACATTAATTAGATTCTTCGTATTGATTTTATTTACAAAAGCATCCTAAATTGGTTAAGGTATATGTAGGATTTAAGCAAGTCAAACATACGATTTTCGATTTACATATTGAACAAGAGGGTTCACAATTGACACACAACAATATATATTCATCAAAATATTAATTGGATTAACACTCTGCTTAAGAAAATTATATTAGGGTTGGACTATAAGTACTATTCCACTAAGTGCAGCTTTTATCATCCGTACATTCTAAACAATATGGTTAACAATAATGAATAGCCAAGTAATAATTATAGAATCCGCAATAAGCTTAAGTTACTTCATTATTTGGTCCAAAACACTCCAATTCCAAAATTAAATCATTTTGAGAATGATTCATTATTTTTTTTATTATCTATTATTTTGTTCCATTTTAAAAGGTACTAGCACCCAAAGTAGACGTAGAAAATTGTTACGAATCAATTTAGTAGATGAACTATCCCTCTGGTGGGAATGCTGGACCAAATAATACATAGAAACCTATCGAAATACTATGATGAGGACCAAAATTTTGATGAATCCTTTTCAGCCTAGCCTATGCCCAAATAAATTAGCCACCTAGAATTCTTAATCCTTCCCAATATGAAAAATATCTATCAGAACCTGTTAAAAAGTTTGAACCACTTTAGGATACTAAAGTATATTCAGGGTAGTAATCCTATTCAAAGTGTTTCAAATCTTCTTTTATCAATAGTGATGAATCTATATATACTTTATTTTTACATGGTGTTTCATCATCAAAATCTTTACAATAATCTTGAATTACTTGTTAATGAATTTGATTACATAATTAGAAAGGAAGGCATGTTCCATCTCTATACCTCAAATAAGATGATCCACATATTTTGCATTTGAAACTTACTTAGTCACAACTAGAGCAGCCATCTGTACAATTCCTAGTAGTAAATAAAACTGACTTTATTGCCCAACCAAATGAAGGATCACTAAGAATTGATTTTTAAGTATTTACCTAAAATTTCCAAGGGCAGAAAATAAAATATTCTATTTTGGATAGTCGAAAATTCCATCAATTTAATATAAATACGAACTGGAATATGAAATTTATGGACCTAATGAAGTTTATTAGAATTCCTTAAATTTGTGCAATTAAATTCCAGAAATATTTCTATATATTGATCCAACATAAGTATTATTAAATTTGAATTGAATTCC
The DNA here is from genome assembly GCA_905182995.1 of Paramecium octaurelia. Classification (NCBI taxonomy): domain Eukaryota; phylum Ciliophora; class Oligohymenophorea; order Peniculida; family Parameciidae; genus Paramecium; species Paramecium octaurelia. The sequence goes on from CAJJDP010000120.1 coordinate 334,439, forward strand.
ACAATCTAATGGAAACCCATTAAAGACAAGTATTTCAATTTTAACTTTAAGATAAAATCCCATTTTAGAAGTTATATTAATTTGTCTCATAATTCCTGAGCTATATTTAAATATTCCATATAGTGTTAAGGACATAGGATATGTTATATTAAACACATCAACAGAATCGTCCATGAAGTTTGGGTCATAGATTTTAGACCACAATAAAAAATTTCTATAACTATTGGGGTCAACAGCTATTTTATAAGAAACCCAAACGTATCCCAATTATAAAATATCTAAATTCAATATCTTAATATATACATGGACAAGTATTGCAAAACCCATCAAAACATAATGGTTAAATAGAATCGCATTTCGATCGACACCCTACATATTTAACATAGTATTGATCTGATGGACATGGAGGACAAACATTATTAGCTGGTGTTCCAAAATAACATTAAGTACATTCATTTTTTTTAGGCCCTGTACAACTACTACATGAAGGATAACATATAATATCGTAACTCATTTAATAAATGTTTCGAATTGAAACCGAGCCACTCTCATTCGTATTAGAAATTCCAAATTAAAAGTCTCCATAAATATTATTAGGGATGGTAATATTAACTTTCTTGATATTATATGAAAGATCATCACAGAATGAACTATTTAGTGCATAGTTTTCTTGTGAATCATAAAAATAATCTTCTGTTAATGAACCAATTGAAAATGTCACCTTTCCATTCGTCCAATTACCTTAAAAATATAAATCAAAGCATAAAAACCCTTTTTCGAATAGAATGGTATTATGACTAGAATAATAATGAGTATACCCCACCTGGTCATAATACAAGTGGGTGCACAAATAGTTTTTAACCTAGGGATATACATAATTCAAAGTTATGTAGCTAGTATTTGGATTAGCACAATTAATATAGTTAGCTGTCCTATTAAATTGGGATGGGATCATAAATCCTTAAGTCCCTTCTTAGAAAGGGCAGTTTGTATAATTTGGCTCAAAGTTATCATAAAAATAAGTATTCCTATCTAAAAATCTTTATTGGACTCTCCATTAAGTTGTTGCAAGGTAAAAGCAACCTAAAAAAATCAAGACCAATTAAAACATTTATTATTAAATCAATACTTATTTGTCTCAATTTAAGAAGACAAGTTTTCAAATCAGAGGCGAAAAATTGTACAAAAAAAAAAATTTAAATATCATTTGCATTACTTAGATGAAGGAAACATTAGGTTCTCTCTTTAGTCATCACAACTTAACTTTAAGTATCTCATAAAAAATGAGCAAATGAGCTCATCAAATTCTTTATGAATTCATGTGAAAGGAAGTAAAAATTATGGAATTAATTAAAGTTAGCTTTCAATTCCTTTTTATTGTTATTGAATTTATTCTATAGCTTAATAATTAAATACAATCCACTTTCATCAATATTTCAAAGCTTACTTTTGATTTTAAGTGTGCAAACATACGATTTGAAGAAAATGAGAAGCACTTTTTCAATATCGCTTTAATAATTTAGGAAATATAAACTCACACTAGAAATTACATAAATAATAAATCAATTATATTGTTCATTGATTTAACAGTAAAAATATAGAGATTATCAATTTTCAGACTTTCTTTAGATATAAAATAAGAAATAGCACTCAAGATCTAGATGGAAAAATTCGTATTGTAAGAAATCCTTCCCTAAATTTATGTTGAAGCTCTAATTTAGCAATGCCTCTATTCCATTTTGCATCTTTTTCATATTTTATTCTGCATGTCCATGAGTTTTGTCTTCATTTATTTGATAATCATAATGCTATTATCGATATACAATAATCTATAAAATGATTGACAATTGTTAAGAAATGCGATTAGCATTGTTCTAAAGGGAGGAGCAGTTTCTATTCACTCTTTGCTTTTTAATTTTCTATATCGATTTCAAGTCTTTTGACATTATTACAAGCTAAGATTGCTACAAAAATATTTAGAATTACAAAAAATGAAGTCAAAGAATGTCCCTTATATTTTCAAGATCCAAAACGCAGAAATATTTCCATCATTAACAAACTTAGTCTAAGATAAAATCCAATATTTACTTTAGAATATGAATTTAATTTATTATCAGCAAAAAGTATTCTGCTGTAATTTAGGCAGATCAAAAAGATAAAATTCTTTAATTTTATTATTATAGTATGATTTTATGTATTTTTTTAAATAATAGTCATTTTTCCCTCTGATTTTATTATTCAATATATTTAGTCCCTAGATTAAATAACTCGTATGATCGCATCTTTCTAGTTTACTTAGATAGTAAAATCGAGCACTAAAGGATTTATACAAATAACATGGTTTTAATTGGTGCATGCTTAAGTGAGCTTCCATATCTCATTTTCCAAGTATCTATTACAATTTTAACAAACAAATTCATCTATTACATTGTCTATGTCAGCTTAAAATTCTTATTGGAGAATAACACAGTTTTAATTATAAATTTATGAATGCTCCCTGGGATGTGACTCATGTAATTCACATGGATGTTTTATTTAAGAATTGTATTTGTATCTATTTTAGTTAAAAGAATTCTTGAGTATTTCTCTTGAGGAAGGTTGGTAAAGTGCAGTTGCTACAGTTAATGAATGCTTAGGTATATATCCTCATAATACAGAGTATTTAATTAAATAGTTTTGTCTGAAGGCTATTTGCAAAAGTCATCGAATTAGATAGACCTAATGTCATAAGATTTGAATTAAAACTATTCGTTGTAATCCAAAATCAACTTAAATTTATCGATGGGATCTTTGTATATTTAATTATATAAAATATTTTGTTTAGATCCTAAAATAAGATATTTGTCAATACTGACAACTAATTATATATAATATTAACTATAGATGACTTAAGGTTACTAATTATAAAGTAGAAATTTACAATGATATTACAATGTAGGATAATAATTTAATTCAATAATGAGAGATTCTTAACTATTCTGTACTGTGTATGAATAATACTGTTCCATTTGATGGATGCCTTATGGATCATTATGATTGCATTAATGGTTGTAAAATTTGCATCAAAGGAATTTGCTATAATCATCATTTATAATGAGGAATAAAATGATGGCGATTATATAACAAATAATTAATGACATTAGTACAAACATTCTTGCACTAACAATTGTGTCAAAAGCGAATTTTGAAAATGTATAATATGACAATTTGAATACAAATTAGATTTTATAAAAATCAATCTATTCCTTAATGCTAAGATGGGGTTATCTTATCAAAAAAAACAGGAGATAGTCTAATGAAATGCAATTTGATGGTTGGATGCATTAATGCCAGAAGAATAATCATTGTGTGCAATGTGACAATTAATATTACATTTTAGATTCTCAAAGCTTTAAGCGTTATTTATAATAAAAGATTGGTTCAGAAACACAAACATCAAATGACAATAAGTTGTTATTTTTATAGTTTAATGAAGATTAAGCATTTATCCATTACAAATGCGTTAATTTATATGGCAATGGAATGCTTAATAGCAATTTTGAATAGTGTGACGATGGAAATGATGATGACTAATTCAGTATTTGCACTTTTACTTTTCCACCAAATTTCAATTTTGAACTTACTCTCTGATAAAATTAATCAAATACAAATACTAGAACTATATTCAACAGTTAGTATTCTGGTTTTCTCTTAATAACAGGTAATTAAATTTTTTTTTCAATTTGTTAGACCTAATATAATAATTATACTACATTAAGTACATGTAATATATATTTCCTCCTTACCCACCGTAATATCTTGAAACCTATACAAAAATTTCGTTACAGCCTATTTTAGAGAGTTTGCATGTTGATAAAATTATTGCTAAACTTAACGGAGGTGCTTTCCATTATTCAGGAATTATATCGCAATAGTCATATAATAGAATACTCTGAATTTATTTTTTTTATCAATGAAGAAGGGTGTCTCTTCTTACTTTGCATCTTTACTTACCTTTTTCTTACTACTTCATAATACAGGATAAGTACAATGGAAATATTTTTTCCAAGATTCAAAGACAGGATTTTTGGCGATTAATTTCACACTTTTTCAAATTTTAGAAGAATTTCTTATATTACCATCATAGTAGAACTCATAAGATAGCCTCAAGCATAAACCTTTTTACTTTATATGCAGTCAGTTTTCTATTTACAACATTTAATTTACTTCAGACCTCTAAAATCATATATAGATTTAATTAAATTATGTAGGTAAGGTTTATTTTCGATAATCACAGGTTCATTTTAGTTTACATTTTAGAATTAAGTGAGGATTAATTGATGTTATATGGATGGTTACACATTGCATTATTTTATTTCATAATTGGTTCTAATTATTGACTTTTTGATTAAAAGGAAAAGACATACTATTCATCTAAAAAATGAAATAAAATTAGCAAATGAGCAAATTCAATACTAGTATGACAATTTATTAAAACAATTTGCTTAGAAGACGATTTAGAACCTAAAATAATTGAATGAACTATCAGTTAAAAGCATGTTGAATTTCAATAAAATATTTACTTATCGTTGAATCCTGATTAATAATTAAGTCCTAAATTGATAGAATTATTTCAAAAATATGGTATTAATTGATTCTTCAAATACTTTAGATTCTGTTATATTTATAGTAATATAAATAGTCCTTTTTTTTTGATTTTTATTTTAATTAGCGTTATTAATCTATATTTTTGCTCTATATATTTTGGCCATTATTATATAGCTTAACCCTAAAAGACTCATTCTTCATTCATGATTGTTTTTCAAAAGGATTTAGAGTGAATTTAAAAATATTCTAGCTTTCAATAATTTTAATCACTTATTTAATGAATATTTGATTATTATTATAATAAAAAAAAAAAAAAATTTTTCCTAATATTAAACCTTTAATCATATTTTACATAGAAAAGTTGTACTAGCAGATACACAAATTATTAATTTAGAAACCTAATCAAATTCTTTTAAAGCCCTTTAGGTTGTAGAAATTTGAATTACATTAAAGACTTTATAATTTATCTTAATCATCAAATATCAAGCTTATTTTTTTTATAAACCAATTATCTACAATTTTGATGTTTTTTTATACCTGCGGTAGATTAATGTATGTATTTGAAAAGGGTTTCAAGGAATGATAACTAAAGTTGACTGATTTATGATTGCCATAGGTTGCTATTAACTATATTCCTAAAAGCAGAGAATGATATTTAAACCCTCAGTTAACAACCACTTAAATACTTTTGATTCAACATTTTTGAAGTGCGGGCTCTAGAATAATATAGTTAAAAGAGAGTATTAATGATAATCAAAAGATAAACAATGTAAAAATCTTTATAAATCCTTTAACTCAACAAATTTTTCTAAATCATCTCAGAATGAACTCCAGCAAATGTTGTAAAATTAATTGTTACAATGGGAAAGAAGAGGAATCCTGAATAGTTTTAACACTTCTTTTTTCTTCCATTGTGCAGCAAGGGAAACAACTATATCAGGAGATTTTTTTTAAAAGTCGACTGTAACAGAATGAAATAAGTATTCATTAATTTCTAAAATTATTTCTATCCTTTTTCCATCTAGTTTCAAAATTCATCCTCTAAAATTTTTACACTATTTAGAATCTATTTAAATTAGTTAAAATAGAAATTAGAACTCAAGCTTTCAAAAGGGATGAGTGTAACCAAAAATATACTGAAAATTATAATTTAAGTTTACAAATATAGATTAATAGTTAGAAATGAATCAAGAAAGTTTCAAGAAACTTGAATAAGATTTATACTGAAAAAATTTTGTTTATGTGATTTTTGTTAACAATCAAACAAATATTACTTAATAAATCTCACATTCTGCTATATTTGGAGTTGATTATCCAAATAAATATGAGCTTTTGGCATTTTAATATTTATCCCACTTATAGGAATACCCTAAGTTAGAATAACCATTTTGAAAATCTTAATCAATATAAATATCATGACCATCACCAAAAGTAGGTCCATAGTTACTACCAGAATAGATAGCTTTTGATTAATATAATGATTTTAAAGGATATACTTCATCATAAGTCTATGAAAATAAAAATGAGGTTAATGTATCATCTTTTACATAGCTATTCTAATCTGATAGCCATTAACAAGGAGAAAACCCACCAAAAATGTAACCACTTATAGTTTTGAATATTATTAATAAATTTGATTTACCTTCCACTTTACCCCAAAAAGCACTTGCATTTAATCCATCTTTTGAACCTAAAAAGATTCTTTAAAAGCTTGTTGCTATTTTATCGGATTTCAATTAAATAGTATTAATTATTTTCTATTTGTAATAATATGACAAAATTGACTGTTCAAAATATATTACATTAATTTACTTTATGAGTTCATATTTGTTAGCATTTAAACATCTAAACTATTCTTGTAACTTTTTATATTAAGGAAGTTTTTCTTAATTTAAATTTTTAAGTTATAATTAGGTTCCATTTAATAATTTTGTCAATGCTTAATTCAGTTCTTTGGTATCATTTTAAGTAAGATCCATTAAATAATTATGAACTATCATTTCATTTTATTCAAAGTCTTCAACATTATTTTAAACTTCTAATGATTAAAAATTCTGCAAGATTTATTAGAATTGATCAAATTTGATAATCTATTTATTTTCTTGCAATTTATTACTTAATTCAATTACTCCCTAATTTTCTATTTTGTGTCAAGAATATATTTTGCGTCTTGTTCTATTTCGCTCTAAACCTCTTATAGGCAATTTTAAACTTTAACAATTTGTGTTTTGATATTCAAAAAAATGCCATCCAGTGTTTTATCATTAAATTTATCTAATTCTGTAAAAAAGTCTTTAAGGGAAGGGGACAAATTAAGTTTTGATACTAAATGTTCAGGGCCCTTCAAAGCCTTTCATAAGTTAGTTTTAAATTATACATTTTTTATATGAATTAGATTTTCAACTTTCACCTTGTAGCTTCCATTTTATAAATCCAAACAGCATTCATCACAAATATACTATGTGTTGTCATTTCCCATTTTGATGAAAAGTATAAAGGAATCTCTATGCTTCAAACAAGGAATTTATTTCATTTTCTATTAGCTTATTATTATTTATAAAATGATTAATTTTGAATAATGAAATTACTTAATGTATAAAAATTATTATTAGATTTTGATATTCATGAAATTAAGTAAAGATTAATTATTTAGAATTTCAATTTTGCTTCCGTAACTGCATTTATATTCTGGAGTCTACCATAGTTTCATATTTTTCTAGCGAATTAAACAATTTCAGAATATATTAATGTTTCATTTAATATTCAATGATCAAATTATTATTACTCAAATTAATTCCTAGATTTAGCTATATTTTATTTAGGAATGATGAAAAATATATATATAAAAAAATATATGAGGCAGTGTATCTTTTGTTTCTACAATTGACTCAATTGAATAACAATCGGAAATGCATCTTCAGTCCACAAATTCAGAGTATATCCTTTAATTTTACATTACTACTTTGTTTATAAATCGGCAACTCTTGAACCAACATTGTTATTATTCTTTATTCTTTATTTATATTAGCCTATTGCTTTTTCTCTTAGCTATTGCTGCCATTTACACTTCAATTTCGAAAATTTATGGCAAAAAGTATTTGTATTTCATTTATAATTCTTATTTTAAAGGAACTTTACTCTTATTATTGTTATCAAATGCAAAATCAAGAGCATATCTAATTTATTAAGCATCTTTAATGATTGTTTTAGATTATTGTGAGTCTGATTCAATGTAAGCATTGTTTTGAATTTTAATTTAAGTCCTATTATAAGTTAGTATCTATTACTTTATTGTGATTTATTTAAAATCAATTTGTTGAGATTTGATACTGCTTGTTCATAATTTTAAAGACTCCAAAACAACTAAAGGTAATTAATTTAATACTAATTTTCTGGTTTATAAAGATCATTTAATAATAATTCAATTTACAATCTATTTTATTAAACCAAAATATAAACATTTTCTTCTAATTAATGTATTTTTAGATTCAATTCATGAATTTCTTAGCTTTGTTTATAATAACTGTTAATTGAATTGTTAAATAAATTATCATATTTAAGTCTGTTATTCATATTAAACTAATTACTTTTCAAGCTGTATTGATTCACTTATTTGGGTTGATAGAATAGGATTGATTTTTATAAATGTAAGGAATATTTGAGTCTATAATTGCTAGTGGTTTTCAGTTGATAACATGTAAATGATTATTTTAAATATCTATTTATTAATCCAAATCATTTAGCAAACCTGGTTTATTTTGTAAAATGAGTATAACTTAGTTTAAATGATTTTTTCATAATTTTATATTAAATTAAACTCAATAAGTAGTTATATAAAGTAGAAATTTACAATGATATTACAATGTAGGATAATAATTTAATTCAATAATGAGAGATTCTTAACTATTCTGTACTGTGTATGAATAATACTGTTCCATTTGATGGATGCCTTATGGATCATTATGATTGCATTAATGGTTGTAAAATTTGCATCAAAGGAATTTGCTATAATCATCATTTATAATGAGGAATAAAATGATGGCGATTATATAACAAATAATTAATGACATTAGTACAAACATTCTTGCACTAACAATTGTGTCAAAAGCGAATTTTGAAAATGTATAATATGACAATTTGAATACAAATTAGATTTTATAAAAATCAATCTATTCCTTAATGCTAAGATGGGGTTATCTTATCAAAAAAAACAGGAGATAGTCTAATGAAATGCAATTTGATGGTTGGATGCATTAATGCCAGAAGAATAATCATTGTGTGCAATGTGACAATTAATATTACATTTTAGATTCTCAAAGCTTTAAGCGTTATTTATAATAAAAGATTGGTTCAGAAACACAAACATCAAATGACAATAAGTTGTTATTTTTATAGTTTAATGAAGATTAAGCATTTATCCATTACAAATGCGTTAATTTATATGGCAATGGAATGCTTAATAGCAATTTTGAATAGTGTGACGATGGAAATGATGATGACTAATTCAGTATTTGCACTTTTACTTTTCCACCAAATTTCAATTTTGAACTTACTCTCTGATAAAATTAATCAAATACAAATACTAGAACTATATTCAACAGTTAGTATTCTGGTTTTCTCTTAATAACAGGTAATTAAATTTTTTTTTCAATTTGTTAGACCTAATATAATAATTATACTACATTAAGTACATGTAATATATATTTCCTCCTTACCCACCGTAATATCTTGAAACCTATACAAAAATTTCGTTACAGCCTATTTTAGAGAGTTTGCATGTTGATAAAATTATTGCTAAACTTAACGGAGGTGCTTTCCATTATTCAGGAATTATATCGCAATAGTCATATAATAGAATACTCTGAATTTATTTTTTTTATCAATGAAGAAGGGTGTCTCTTCTTACTTTGCATCTTTACTTACCTTTTTCTTACTACTTCATAATACAGGATAAGTACAATGGAAATATTTTTTCCAAGATTCAAAGACAGGATTTTTGGCGATTAATTTCACACTTTTTCAAATTTTAGAAGAATTTCTTATATTACCATCATAGTAGAACTCATAAGATAGCCTCAAGCATAAACCTTTTTACTTTATATGCAGTCAGTTTTCTATTTACAACATTTAATTTACTTCAGACCTCTAAAATCATATATAGATTTAATTAAATTATGTAGGTAAGGTTTATTTTCGATAATCACAGGTTCATTTTAGTTTACATTTTAGAATTAAGTGAGGATTAATTGATGTTATATGGATGGTTACACATTGCATTATTTTATTTCATAATTGGTTCTAATTATTGACTTTTTGATTAAAAGGAAAAGACATACTATTCATCTAAAAAATGAAATAAAATTAGCAAATGAGCAAATTCAATACTAGTATGACAATTTATTAAAACAATTTGCTTAGAAGACGATTTAGAACCTAAAATAATTGAATGAACTATCAGTTAAAAGCATGTTGAATTTCAATAAAATATTTACTTATCGTTGAATCCTGATTAATAATTAAGTCCTAAATTGATAGAATTATTTCAAAAATATGGTATTAATTGATTCTTCAAATACTTTAGATTCTGTTATATTTATAGTAATATAAATAGTCCTTTTTTTTTGATTTTTATTTTAATTAGCGTTATTAATCTATATTTTTGCTCTATATATTTTGGCCATTATTATATAGCTTAACCCTAAAAGACTCATTCTTCATTCATGATTGTTTTTCAAAAGGATTTAGAGTGAATTTAAAAATATTCTAGCTTTCAATAATTTTAATCACTTATTTAATGAATATTTGATTATTATTATAATAAAAAAAAAAAAAAATTTTTCCTAATATTAAACCTTTAATCATATTTTACATAGAAAAGTTGTACTAGCAGATACACAAATTATTAATTTAGAAACCTAATCAAATTCTTTTAAAGCCCTTTAGGTTGTAGAAATTTGAATTACATTAAAGACTTTATAATTTATCTTAATCATCAAATATCAAGCTTATTTTTTTTATAAACCAATTATCTACAATTTTGATGTTTTTTTATACCTGCGGTAGATTAATGTATGTATTTGAAAAGGGTTTCAAGGAATGATAACTAAAGTTGACTGATTTATGATTGCCATAGGTTGCTATTAACTATATTCCTAAAAGCAGAGAATGATATTTAAACCCTCAGTTAACAACCACTTAAATACTTTTGATTCAACATTTTTGAAGTGCGGGCTCTAGAATAATATAGTTAAAAGAGAGTATTAATGATAATCAAAAGATAAACAATGTAAAAATCTTTATAAATCCTTTAACTCAACAAATTTTTCTAAATCATCTCAGAATGAACTCCAGCAAATGTTGTAAAATTAATTGTTACAATGGGAAAGAAGAGGAATCCTGAATAGTTTTAACACTTCTTTTTTCTTCCATTGTGCAGCAAGGGAAACAACTATATCAGGAGATTTTTTTTAAAAGTCGACTGTAACAGAATGAAATAAGTATTCATTAATTTCTAAAATTATTTCTATCCTTTTTCCATCTAGTTTCAAAATTCATCCTCTAAAATTTTTACACTATTTAGAATCTATTTAAATTAGTTAAAATAGAAATTAGAACTCAAGCTTTCAAAAGGGATGAGTGTAACCAAAAATATACTGAAAATTATAATTTAAGTTTACAAATATAGATTAATAGTTAGAAATGAATCAAGAAAGTTTCAAGAAACTTGAATAAGATTTATACTGAAAAAATTTTGTTTATGTGATTTTTGTTAACAATCAAACAAATATTACTTAATAAATCTCACATTCTGCTATATTTGGAGTTGATTATCCAAATAAATATGAGCTTTTGGCATTTTAATATTTATCCCACTTATAGGAATACCCTAAGTTAGAATAACCATTTTGAAAATCTTAATCAATATAAATATCATGACCATCACCAAAAGTAGGTCCATAGTTACTACCAGAATAGATAGCTTTTGATTAATATAATGATTTTAAAGGATATACTTCATCATAAGTCTATGAAAATAAAAATGAGGTTAATGTATCATCTTTTACATAGCTATTCTAATCTGATAGCCATTAACAAGGAGAAAACCCACCAAAAATGTAACCACTTATAGTTTTGAATATTATTAATAAATTTGATTTACCTTCCACTTTACCCCAAAAAGCACTTGCATTTAATCCATCTTTTGAACCTAAAAAGATTCTTTAAAAGCTTGTTGCTATTTTATCGGATTTCAATTAAATAGTATTAATTATTTTCTATTTGTAATAATATGACAAAATTGACTGTTCAAAATATATTACATTAATTTACTTTATGAGTTCATATTTGTTAGCATTTAAACATCTAAACTATTCTTGTAACTTTTTATATTAAGGAAGTTTTTCTTAATTTAAATTTTTAAGTTATAATTAGGTTCCATTTAATAATTTTGTCAATGCTTAATTCAGTTCTTTGGTATCATTTTAAGTAAGATCCATTAAATAATTATGAACTATCATTTCATTTTATTCAAAGTCTTCAACATTATTTTAAACTTCTAATGATTAAAAATTCTGCAAGATTTATTAGAATTGATCAAATTTGATAATCTATTTATTTTCTTGCAATTTATTACTTAATTCAATTACTCCCTAATTTTCTATTTTGTGTCAAGAATATATTTTGCGTCTTGTTCTATTTCGCTCTAAACCTCTTATAGGCAATTTTAAACTTTAACAATTTGTGTTTTGATATTCAAAAAAATGCCATCCAGTGTTTTATCATTAAATTTATCTAATTCTGTAAAAAAGTCTTTAAGGGAAGGGGACAAATTAAGTTTTGATACTAAATGTTCAGGGCCCTTCAAAGCCTTTCATAAGTTAGTTTTAAATTATACATTTTTTATATGAATTAGATTTTCAACTTTCACCTTGTAGCTTCCATTTTATAAATCCAAACAGCATTCATCACAAATATACTATGTGTTGTCATTTCCCATTTTGATGAAAAGTATAAAGGAATCTCTATGCTTCAAACAAGGAATTTATTTCATTTTCTATTAGCTTATTATTATTTATAAAATGATTAATTTTGAATAATGAAATTACTTAATGTATAAAAATTATTATTAGATTTTGATATTCATGAAATTAAGTAAAGATTAATTATTTAGAATTTCAATTTTGCTTCCGTAACTGCATTTATATTCTGGAGTCTACCATAGTTTCATATTTTTCTAGCGAATTAAACAATTTCAGAATATATTAATGTTTCATTTAATATTCAATGATCAAATTATTATTACTCAAATTAATTCCTAGATTTAGCTATATTTTATTTAGGAATGATGAAAAATATATATATAAAAAAATATATGAGGCAGTGTATCTTTTGTTTCTACAATTGACTCAATTGAATAACAATCGGAAATGCATCTTCAGTCCACAAATTCAGAGTATATCCTTTAATTTTACATTACTACTTTGTTTATAAATCGGCAACTCTTGAACCAACATTGTTATTATTCTTTATTCTTTATTTATATTAGCCTATTGCTTTTTCTCTTAGCTATTGCTGCCATTTACACTTCAATTTCGAAAATTTATGGCAAAAAGTATTTGTATTTCATTTATAATTCTTATTTTAAAGGAACTTTACTCTTATTATTGTTATCAAATGCAAAATCAAGAGCATATCTAATTTATTAAGCATCTTTAATGATTGTTTTAGATTATTGTGAGTCTGATTCAATGTAAGCATTGTTTTGAATTTTAATTTAAGTCCTATTATAAGTTAGTATCTATTACTTTATTGTGATTTATTTAAAATCAATTTGTTGAGATTTGATACTGCTTGTTCATAATTTTAAAGACTCCAAAACAACTAAAGGTAATTAATTTAATACTAATTTTCTGGTTTATAAAGATCATTTAATAATAATTCAATTTACAATCTATTTTATTAAACCAAAATATAAACATTTTCTTCTAATTAATGTATTTTTAGATTCAATTCATGAATTTCTTAGCTTTGTTTATAATAACTGTTAATTGAATTGTTAAATAAATTATCATATTTAAGTCTGTTATTCATATTAAACTAATTACTTTTCAAGCTGTATTGATTCACTTATTTGGGTTGATAGAATAGGATTGATTTTTATAAATGTAAGGAATATTTGAGTCTATAATTGCTAGTGGTTTTCAGTTGATAACATGTAAATGATTATTTTAAATATCTATTTATTAATCCAAATCATTTAGCAAACCTGGTTTATTTTGTAAAATGAGTATAACTTAGTTTAAATGATTTTTTCATAATTTTATATTAAATTAAACTCAATAAGTAGTTATTGATTATGTTAAGTGATTGAGTTTGAACGGAAAAAATATCAATTATTTTATTTTGGAAATTTTTGGATTTGAAATTAAAAAATATGAATTGATTTGATTAAAGGAAATATAAAGAAGATTATATTCTTAATGATGTGAAATAAACCGAAAGTTTATTTTGAGATCATCACTACAAATACTGATCAATATAAGGTAAAAAATATCATTAATTTCCATTGTGAAATGGCTTTATTTCTAACACTAAATTCACCAAAGTCAATTCATTTTGATTTTAATAGGAGGCGAGTTGCTTATCTCATTAATTTACATCAACTCATAATTATACATGAGGGTTGGAGTCACTAGCGACACAACTTTTTTGAGAGTTTTTCCCACCAATTTTTTGATATTGAGGTAGAAGAGGCTTCTAATGCTTTCACCACATGCGAAGCTGTAGCTGGAACTTGTGGCAGGAGATGGAAATCCCTCTTCTTCAGAATATCTAATCAAACTAAAGTTCTAGTCCGACTGCTATTTTGCCTCGACATCATAAAAAAATATCTTACAGACCTCTCACGACCTGAATATCCTCTCTTGGAACTTCGGAGGATATTCTCATGATAAATACAAAATTCTATAGAATTTTCATATTATCATGGCTTAGGAAGCACAAATTCCAAAGGATTAAGATGTTCACCTTATTAAAGACCAGAGTTATAGAAAGGAGAGGGAAGGAAATTCACTCAGGATTGGGTTTGGGTTTTGGGTTTGGGTTTNAGAGGAAATATTAGTGAATATAGGAAACATGTTCAATAAAAAGTCAAATTCTTATGTGATCAATTAACAAACTTAAGTCTTATACTTCCCTTAAGGCATATGACTTAGCTATGGCTTTCCTTTATAAAACCTCATTTTGATTATGTTGCACCTCTTCTGAGAAATTACGACATTAAAAACGATTGAAAGGAATATATGCATATAAAATAATGTTTTTTAGAGTATTACTTTCCAAAAGATTCCAGTATTTCAAGGTAAACATCTTAATTATTGAATTGTGATTTTATAACTAAAAAATTACTAATATTTTGAGAAAACTCATACCATATACATTTGTTCTAACAGACTCAAAAACTTAGAATTGTTTAGTTATTATAAATTTTTTAATTCATCAGCCTTTTCTTGTAGCACAAATCTAACATTTTTCCTTCAAATTAATATACAAATTCACCTTTGTTGAATCCAAATACAAATGGTTATATATTTCTCCTAGACAAAGTTTAAATAGAATTAAACCTTTTCATGTAATTACCCCCATATCAATTATTGCTTAATCTATTTATTAGCTGAATAAGTTTTTCTAGTTATTCTTGATTACTTAAACTGGGCTATGAGAAATTTAAAAGTCACTGTCAATTTATTAATTCATAATTCTTATGATTAGAAGACTCAAAAAGCATCTAATATTCTAGGACTTAAATAATTAAAAAAAATTTGAATTTTTCAAAAATATATTCGCCAATATAAAGTCTTAACGGTAATTTCTTAATATTACTTGTAGTAAGAGCAGATTGTTGAGCTCGTGAAAGTAAATTTGAAGGAAAGTTTCGAAAAGAATACCTGGAAGACTATAATTTTTTATCAAAATAATAGCTTTATGATTGGACCTTCGAGAATTTATTTTTAGGAGCTCAAAAATTTATATTCAAACAATTTAATTTAAATCCTTTATTAAATTTACCAAAGGGAATGATCAAAAATGATAATGGCAGAAAACTGTCTATGTCTCCCAGTCTAAACGATTGATGAGTTACTAAACTAAATGTGAACTATTTTCTGTTCACTCATAATTTCTTTCCTTTATTGGAAGCAGTATTTTAGCTTAATTTTCAGTGCTAGACCTCAGGTTATCAAAAATTGAGAATATGTCAATTTTCGGCATCATCCTTTTTGGGGATCATTTCGAGTCCATCTTTTTCTAAATAGACCTGATTAACAGATGTTCAGATCAGCAAGATCTTAGATATCACAGACAATAGGGAGGCTACCTTTTGAGACTGGACACTTTTGTATGAAATTGAAAGGATTCACTTTCTTTCATCTATAAATGACTTCTACTCATACATGTCTCATGGTATATTGAGTGTAAAATTCTATATTTGTTTTGCAATTAGATCTTGTAGTTTCAAGGATTCCTCAAACATGTACTGCATTAAAGCTAGAAAATCAGAATTCTAAATGAACCCTGCAAACAAACCAAGAAAATTCTCAAAATAGCCTCTTTAATAAACCTGGTAGTTCATATTAGAAATTTAAACTTTTAATCTTATCTTTAAGTAATTATTCTTCTGTGACCTTTTTCTATTGCTAAACTTATTTAGTAAATACAGTTGCAAGATAGAAATGTTTCGATTATCTCCTGATATCAATTTTCAATTCTGAAAACTTCTATCCTAAAAGATGGCTACATACTCACAAATTTTGATATAACCTCCATAAGTACTTCAAATTTATTCTTTTTTCAATATAAAAACGTGCATATCAAATTCATAATCAAACCCTTTTATTATAACCTTAAAGAAAATTTCTTTATTTACAAATCGAAATACTATTAAAATACAAAAGCCATTCCATATTATGATGTGGAATCCTTGATTAAATCTGATATTTGGAATGTTTTGAGGTTACCAGGCATTTTACTTTCTTTAGAGCTTATGGATGATAAACTATAAGCCAGATGTTCTCTTCAATACCTAAGATGGAAACAGGGAAAAATTCTTCATCTAATGGACTGCTCCTATTTAATTTAATTTTCCCACCATTAATGAGAATCAATTGAAAATAAATCAAATTTTATTGTTGCTCCACATTATTCATATAAATGATTTTTCTAGTAAAACATAATTCAATTATATTTAAACAAAATTTAAGCACTTACATAAACTAATAGTAGAAGGTATCTAAAGCTTAATACCTCAGCCTACTATTTAAGTCATTAGTGGAAAAATAATTGGAATGGTTTATGCTTTTTACGAGATAAATTTTTCATGCCAAGATCAATTTCAATGTAAACTATATGAATGATAAGTCCTTAAGATTTAGGCTGAGTCCAACTAAAATATTCCTTTTTGTTTTTCAAAACAAACAATGAAAACTAATCTACATGTTATTACATATCTTATTTTTTTTTTTAAGACTTTAATTGATAAATACCCTTAAGAGTATTAAAGTCCTTTAGTTTTCTTATTATTGCTGAGAGTGAAGAGAATCTTCTTATAAATAGAATAATGGAGTGATTAATAAACAGTGGGAAGGAGTGCTATAAATTAATCATAAAGAACGATATTATTTTTCATTTTCATCAGATTCTATCAATTTCCTCATTTTTTCTGAATATATTTCATATTAGTTATATTTTTATTGGAAGAGAGAATATTGAGAATCTTATGTATGATTTTTCTCTTCCAATACAATAAATTATTGAAGATAACCATTTTATTTAAGTTGTGATGCTTCTTTCTATAATTTTCTTTAAAAATATAGTGTTTTCAGTAAATATGTTTAAGTATCACTACAGGACTAGTTTTAACATCATATTATGCGTTATTTCCTATGTTTTATTATCTAAATTTAATAAAATCATCAAAGTAAATGATTTTTGATAAGGGTTTCTAATTTTGAGTTAACATTGACAAAACCACAATCAAGTCAATCTTGCTTATCTTATTGGCAAAGAATATGTTTAGTTTATCTTATTAGCTTAATGATTCAATAATTTTTCAACTTATTTAAAATCTAATTTATATATGTATTTAATCTCTGATTTAAGGAAATCTTCAAACTCTTAATTATTTTAATGAGCTATTCGTCTTTAGATGACTACATTTCTGATAACGAGTTGTCATTATAATCTTTTAGTTATTTAATTTCTTCTCTTACCAATTTAAATGTTTATTCTCCACTAAAAATTATTTTAGAAATTAATTCTTAGGATTCAATAAGGCATTCCACAGATTATTAGGGTCACTTGATCTTATTAAATTTATGGATTCCATAATTTAGACAAAATGTTATGATTTAGACTAAGATTCGATTGATTCTTAGATTAATTAAAATTCCTTTTCATAATTCTAACTTTGATTCTTTCGATTCAATTTCGATTTGGACATATTCCTTTTATTGATCAATTAATTGAAGCAATTTTCTAAGTTCTAACTTGATTTAGTTTTTGAATGATTTTATGGATGATTGTAATGATTTAAATTAGTTAATCTAAACAAAATTTCTTCCTTTGAAATTTTTAAATATTAGGTTTTCATGCATTATATCATCTCAATAGCTTCATAAAAAAAGCAATACTATTTTTGTCATCAACTCTTTCAGCAGGACATCTTGTGAATAAACAGTTGTCATCAAATCTGGTATAAAATAAACCATACTTATAGAATTATAATGAGAAAATTGATATTGAAAGTAATATAATTACCTACAATTTGATTAAAATTATCCAAATAATGGTTTCTTGAGTTTTAAAAACAAAACTTTGTCTAAAAGGATTGACTTTGAGAAGTGAGCAAGAGTTAAAGTAAGTTTAAAATAGTACGATAAGTTTCATAGATTGTAGTTTTTACAAACTCTAGAAAATATCAACACCTAAAATTTTAGTTTGGAATGTTTGAAATTTTTATTTATTAATTATTTAAATTAGAGTTCTAACCTTTTATTGTCATGAAAATTTTGTTTAATGATCCACATAGTCTCCTTTTAATATATTTAAATTATCATTTTTTATTGAAGTTCTTTGATACCTATTATTTAGTTAATACACATATTTAAAATCAATGCACTAGACTAAGACATCTTAAAATATGCTTTTACAGCATCCTAAATTATCGATTCTTCTTTAATAGTCTTTGCATTTATTCAATTAAAGGGTGATCAAGCTGAGGCTTGGGTGTAAATTTAATCATCACCTTAACTAATGATATTCTAAAACTTCAGAATAGCTTGAATTCTGAAAATTGAGCTTGTTCATATAGTATTTAAAATTCAAGTCTAATGATTATAAAAAGCTTTTAATTAAACTATTAATATCTAAATAAAAGAAAGAATATACAAACCTACTCATTATTTAATGATTATAAATTTAATATTGAGAAAAGTGGTAAAAAGTCATTCCTCCTCATTTTTATATGTTAACTAATTTTTATTCTTAACAAGGTTTCATTACTCAGGAAACATGATCCCAACATGAATATCCATTTTATAATGAATTAATGTTGCTATTTAAATAGATTGAGAATCAAACTTTGCACATTTTTCTCTTGTAAGTCAAACAATAAAAATAACAATAAGGATCATCTGAATTGAGAGTTAACGAAATCTTTTAAGTAACTTTTTAGAACTCCCAAATGCACATTGTTGTTTATAAAAAACAAATATAATCATATTAATCTAGATTCTGGTTTTTTTACAGTAGGTTCGTAATGAGAACTCAAGCTATTATTCATCAGTCATGAGAGAGCTTAACTAATGGATATCATTATGATGTATAACCTGACTGGAATTAAATTGTTCCAAGAAAGGTAGGTCAATAAATAAGAGTTGAATAGAGTTCTGCAATCACTCTTACAAAATGGACTATAAATACCAGAGTGGAACATAATTTAGGACATGTTACCTACTGAAATTCGTCTTACTAATTTATGGTAGAACTTAAAATAGTGCAGTAAATTTCTGTGTCCAAATTCCAATTAACTGAACTCTAATGCGATTAAATAGAAAATATATGAAGTTGAATTCATTTGGATTTATGAAAATAAATGAATATTTATCAAGTTAATTCTTGACTTGATTCTAATTATACAAAAAATATTTATGTAAAGCCGCAAAATGTTAGATAATTAAGTTTTCTAGTAAATTTAGTTAGTGACAGAAGTAGAATTAATTTAAGTTAATTAAGCAATGTTTAAATTAATGTTTTTCGGGTAAAAATTGTAAAAATTCATACCCAAAAACCATTCTTAGCTTTAATTGTAATTGAACAAAAGACAACTCTAGTTCTATGATAATTTAGCATTTATTATATATATTTTTAGGATAGTTTCAAACTTCTTGGTTATCACTATTACCAAATTGAAACCAATTTAGATGTAACTTGATTTAAAAATAAATAGAATTTTAAAACTCAATTCCTTTATTATGAATTAAATAGAAAATTACAATTTTAATCATTAACGTTGTTCACAAAAGTATTAACAAATTATTTTTTATAAATTTCTATTGGACCTATCAAGTTTTCTTCGAAATTCATAATTCTTAAATTTGTTTATTTATGTTCAAATATTCAGTTAATAAATTTGAATGTTGGGTTTAATGAATATTATGAAATTAATTTGAATAATGATAATGATTTAATATTGATTATTATTATCAACTATTTTGGTGAATTTTATTGTTGTCATCAATTTTAGGTTCAACGCAAAACAGAAAACAAGTTAGTGAAGACACTTAAATCTAAATACTGTATAATTTTGCAATAAATGTTAGAAACTGATTTAATTCATCAAAACTTAATTAAATATCTTCTGCATAATAACCTAAATAGATAGGTGAAAGACTGAGGTGACAATAATTCGTATCAAAATTTAAATGATTCTGATGTGCCAAATTACAAGGGATTTGATTGAGCTTGACATTACTGATGCTGAAGTAGAAAGACAAAAGCTAGAGGAGGTTAGAAGTTAATTGAAAAAACACCTATTGAAATTCTAAAGAGCAGTTGAAATACAATAATTTTTAATAATTTTTGAATACTAAAATTATTCTCAATTATCATTTATCTTTTCTAAATTGACAATAAATTGTTTCTTCTTCCTTATTTTGTGCTCTAATTCTGTTATTTCATCAAACATTTTGTAAAGATTAGACTTCCTTAATTCAACTACAGCTTTCAAAAAAATGAGCAGAGCTCTAACCACTAATGACTTTGAAGCTGTTTATTCTTCTGTATAACTATTTACTTATTCTAAATATTTTAATTGTTTTTCCTTTAATATACTAATATCTAAATATAAAATTGAATTAATAAAATTTCCTTGACCAAGGCGCTTTTGGCATTCCTTCCAATTATCTTTTTATATCTTAAATGTTGAATCTGTTGCCAAGCAAACTAGAGTTATTACCTTCTCAATAATTTCAGGTGGTTAGGCATAGTGTTTCAGCTCTACAAAACGACTTCTAGGAATTTCTGATATTTGATTTAATGCTGCTTACAAATCTTGTTGTTAATTTGGATTTTTGGTTGCTTCTAAAATTTAGATTTTGACTTATATTTCATTTTATTATTCTACTATTAAATATTATAAGTTATGTATTTATTTTGGAAGCATTAATTTTATAGTTTCATTTGCCCTTCTGCTTACCAATCTAAATTGTAAAATTTGTTGAATATCTAAAAATATTAATATTTAATTGAAAACTTCTGGTCTTACCTAATGTAACATGTTATGCTTAGTTTAATCTGGATTATTCAAATTATTTGATAATTGATAAATTTCTTATTTACTTTTGGTCTTGATATTATTTAACACAGTCGATAGCGTTTGCAACATTAATTTTATTTTCAATAAAATTATAATATATCCAATTGATAATTATGATCTTCTTAATTTTTTACTCATCATAAATTTTCTAATTTATAAAGGCTTATCTGTTTATACAGAGGTATAATGAATTATTAAAAATAGTAAGCTCTTCAGCATTAAAAATTAAAAGAATAAAAAAATTTCAAATTGTCTCAATAATGTATCTTTATCATGAGCCATTCTTGCAAAATACATCTTAAATTATTTGTCCTAAATTACTGAATGGAAACTTTCAAGAAATATTCATAACAATTCCTATTTCTTTGATTTAATAATTATCAACCTTGATTTTAATATAAAATCCATAATTTCGAACATATTCAATCAATTGTTTTTTAGAACAGGCTGCAAGAATGTTATCATGTTCATGTTCTATTCTTTCTTCTTAATTAACAGATGCAAGCTATATTTCAAATAAGACTATAATCTTTCCAAATATTATTGAATGAATTAAGATAAAGAAGTAACAACATAATCTTAAATAATATTTTGTGTTTCAAACAATTTATCTAAAACGGATTCAATGAAATTTTGCATTGAAAAAATTTTGAAGGTGTTTGTGTCGAAGATATGAAATAAGTATAAAAAAGGCAAGAGTCAAATTATCTTCAATAGTTGACAGATAATATAAAGGTAATAAATTAGGATTAATGCGATGCTAGTGGAGTGTTTTAAGAATTATTTCAGTCGTATAAACACTATTATTAAGGATACATGTAGAAGGACAGGATTAAAATGCTGTTTAACCAGAGTCATGAAAGAAATGGATCTGATGATTTAATTATTCACTGTGGAACTATCACAAAAACAACAAACATTTTTATTTGCAATATTTACAGCAATCAAGGGGAAAAGCCGCTGAAATTTAAGTTGTTGAATCCTGTGCAAAGACTGATAATGATTTGTTAACAGTATTACGCAGCAAAAATATAGATCAGATGTATATCAAGTAGATTTGGAAGATATTCAACTCTTTAGAGAGTAAGTGTATAATAAGAGATTACCTAATAGATATAGTACATTTACACTCTTTCGAGAAGAAATGTATAATCTTAAGGGTAACAGAAAGCAAAGTTGAAACATGCTTTTTATTACAAGGATTTGAGCTAACGCTACTTGCTGATAATGAATTTCCATCTTATGGAATTACATGCTTACTTCCTCTTTTCACTTGAACAATTATTTCTTCATGCCTTTATGGATAAATTTAACAAGTAATAGTGTTTGCTTAACTATGATGGCACATGAAAATGTAATAGATCAACAATAGTAGATAGGTCAAATATGAATAGGCTTGTGCACCTTACCAGATACCGTTTTTTGCATCGCAATACTTTAGAAGTAGATAATCTTTCTTTATAATAGTAAAATCAGATATTCAAGTCTCATGTAAAGTGGCATAACTTTTTCAAAGAAACTCTAATTTTCTCTAAATATCCATCTTTTAAGACACAAATCAATACATTAATTATTTTGTGGATATCCTCTTATATTTTTATTGTCTTGTATTTACAATGAATATTTATTTTAATTTGTAATTAATTCTTACCAGGATCCATTCGCCACGGAATTCTCAAGTGTTCCTAAACTGGAAGGGGACCCCAGCTACTGCCAGGCCAGGGAAGTCTGAATTCTCTTCAAACATGGCCAGAAGGGATATGAAGCTTAGGGAACTTGAGACAAAGAATGAGACGAAGGACCACCTCCTTATTTTTTGTTCTGATCCTATTGCTGGTTCGGGGCTTTTAACTTAGTAGTTTATAGAGATCTTTGATATATATTATCTCTAGTGCTATTTATGCCTCCTGAACAAATACTAATTCCAGAACTTTCTACTAAAATCATCGATTAATAACATAAATCTCGATGAAGCACTAAGGAGTACCACATTACAATTACAAATTAATTTAAAATATATAGTGCAGTTCCTAAAGAACTCCACTGGGATCTAGAGTTAGGCACCCTCTAAACCTCCCAGCATTATTAACCCCAGGTGTCTCGATATTAACTATAAATTCTACATCAAACTTTGATTTGACAAACTCTAGTAAAATAAGGCGATGAAAATAGTATCAAAGTACATTCTGATAATAATATATCTCTAGCGAAATCTAAGTATCTTGATAAGCTCTTAAAAATAACATTCTTAGCAAAAGTAAACAAGCAGCAAAATCATGAAGAGCGATCCTATTCTGGCAATATAAAAAATGGTTTTAAATATAACATTTTACGAGTTCAAATGGAATTTAACCATTACGAAAAATGAAAATGATATCAATAAATATTAAATAATATAAAAAGCACTTAAATGTTAAATGAATTTTAAAATTTAAGAACAATTGCAAATAATTTATTGAATAAATCAACAGTTAAAATTTTAGTAAACAAACCTAATAACAAATTGAGATACTAGTATATGGAAGGAATTTGAAAATACTAAGTGGAAATGAATTAGAGAATAGAAAATAAAAAGTTAAAATATTTTTAATTCATATTTTTGATAATTATTTCACTATTTGATCTTTTTCGGTTGATCCTTATTATAATGCCGCCATATATAATATTTTAGCTTCAGATTTTATTCCTAACTGGCTTAGTGAATCAGCTAAAGAATTTATATTTAAATATCCTACCTTTGAGTTTTAATATTTGAGGATTAGGAAAAATAGAACTAGCCTGGTCATAAAAGTCGATTGCATTCTAATATTTCTATAATTTATGTAATGCGAATCCTAGGTTAAAAGCATTTTACCTTTGTTTTTCAATGCAAGGTGATTTTTAGGATTGATTGATATTGCGATATCACAACACTCAATTGCTTCTGAAAATTTGCTTAAATTGTTTAATGCGAAACCTAAATGATAACGTTAAAAATTTTATCACTTTTATTGTTCCACACCATATCATTATTAAAATTAATTGATATGGCTTTATCATAACACTCGATTGATTTTTAATATCTGCTTAGATTGTGTATAATTCCGTCGCAAATAATGCAAAGCCTAAATGGAAACCAGAGTAATACCCTTATTATTCCAAGACATTTCATTATAAGGATTAATTGATATGGCTTTATCATAACACTCAAGTGCTTTTTAATATCTGTTTAAATTGTGTAAAGCGAAACCTAAATGGAAATGTTGAACTCATTATTACCCTTATTATTCCAAGCGTCATCATTATTGCAGTTAATTTATATAGCTTGATCACAACACTAAATCGCTTCTTCAAATCTACTTAAACTATATAATGCTAAACCTATATGAATTTTAACAAATTATTACCCTTATTATTCCATGCGCTATCATTATCAAAATTTGTGGATGTTGCTTTATCACAACACTTGATTGCTTCTGAAAATCTACTTAAATTATTTAATGCTAAACCTAAGTTATGATGTTAAACAAATAATTACCCTTATTGTTCCAAGCGTCATCATTATTAATATTAATTGATATTGCTTTATCGTAACACTCAATTGCTTCTTAAAATCTATTTAAACTATCTAATGCTAAACCTATAAAATGATGTTAAATGATTACTAACTTTATTGTTCCAAGCGTCATCATTCTAAAAATTAATTGATATTGCTTTTTCATAACACTCAATTGCTTCTTAGAATTCACTTAGTAACCTTTGAGCAATGAGATGAAGTCATAAGGCAGAACCTTAAAGAATACAATTTATAAAGTACCTTTCGAATTATATACTATACTATTTTTAGAATATAATTTGATAGAATCATTAAACTTACTCAAAGCCTCTGCAAATTCACCTTTTTCGACCATCTATTAATAGATGAAAATTCTAATAATTAATATTACCTTGATTAAATAAGATTTTTGCTTCTTAAATAATTATCTGCTGCTGCTATTCATTTTCCTCATTGTTTTCTTTAATTTGTATTTTATCAACATTCCCAGGATTAACTTGTTCAATCCCTTAATTTTATACAAGTTATAAACTTTTAATTGTTTCAAGATATTTCTTCAAATCTATTATTTATTATTCTATTAAAGTTACTCAATTCTTACATATTTCTTTTTCCTTTTCCTTTGAATAATATGTCTTGATGATATTTATTTACTATTTAAACTTCAAATACTCTTTATTTACAAATGAATAATTGATATTTTTTAAAATTGCAATATCTTGATCCATTTTTGTTTAAAGTTACTCAAGACAATTCTTCAGTTAATTGACGATTTCTTTAATTTGCATACTATAATTGTTGTTTATTTAAATGTATTCTTATATATATTAGCTCATCGTAACAAACCGAATACAATCGTTCTCATGATCTGAATGAATCCCTGTTAAACATTAATAACAATATTAAGTTGCATTTTTACAATCATTCAAACAAAATCCTATTATTTCTTCATTTTCATGGTTTAGATATCTGCACTTAAATATTTCCATTTTGATTTAAAAATAATAATATCATATACTTCAAGTTATCATTTGAATTATTTTCATTCCTCTGATTTTCATTTAAGGTGATTTCAAAACACAGCCATCAAAATGCAATTCCTTTTTCCTCCAAGGCTGTTTATGAAAAATATCAAATTTATTTTAAATTTTGCGAACTCTGAAATGTGAGTAGAATTTGAAAAAAGTCTAGAGAGGAGCATCTCAATAAAAGAAGTGAAAAACATAAATAAATGGATTATTTTATTTCTAATAAACTCAAAAATATATGTGAGTCGAGGAAAATCTAAATAGTGGAAGCTAGTTGTGATATATAAAAAAATTTCTATTTGGTTGATTTATTTTAAGCATACAAAAGGCAAAGTATTTTTAACCATTATTATAAAAGAAATGAAGCGTGAATTATTTTCAACCTAATAAGTGTAAATATACTCAATTTAAATAGATTGAAAACTCGAATCATTTCAATCATATTGGAAGCTTCATTTTGGAAACACTACCAAATGATGTTTTAAGTTAGGCATTAATAAGAAGGCTTCCTTAGGCTATAAAAGTAGATTTAAATTGTTTTTAGTTGATAAATAATCTGTGGTCATAACATCAACAATGAAGGAAAATGAATTATAAAGTTTTCTACTTAGAAATTTGTTATAAAAAAATTTTTCAGTATAGGCAACTAAGATTGGTCATCTAAAAAGAATGCAGACACTTATGTTGAGAAATTTACAGCAAAGTATTATATTTTTGTATATGTGTATTTAGTGAATGATAAAAGAATTAATGTTTGTAAATGTTGAACATGGATTAAAGAATAATTATCCTCCTCCTTCGAATTAATTTCTCATTTATACCATAGTTTAAATCACTGAAAATTCGCTTACAATAATTAAATTTTACATAAGGGTGTNTAATTAATATTACCTTGATTAAATAAGATTTTTGCTTCTTAAATAATTATCTGCTGCTGCTATTCATTTTCCTCATTGTTTTCTTTAATTTGTATTTTATCAACATTCCCAGGATTAACTTGTTCAATCCCTTAATTTTATACAAGTTATAAACTTTTAATTGTTTCAAGATATTTCTTCAAATCTATTATTTATTATTCTATTAAAGTTACTCAATTCTTACATATTTCTTTTTCCTTTTCCTTTGAATAATATGTCTTGATGATATTTATTTACTATTTAAACTTCAAATACTCTTTATTTACAAATGAATAATTGATATTTTTTAAAATTGCAATATCTTGATCCATTTTTGTTTAAAGTTACTCAAGACAATTCTTCAGTTAATTGACGATTTCTTTAATTTGCATACTATAATTGTTGTTTATTTAAATGTATTCTTATATATATTAGCTCATCGTAACAAACCGAATACAATCGTTCTCATGATCTGAATGAATCCCTGTTAAACATTAATAACAATATTAAGTTGCATTTTTACAATCATTCAAACAAAATCCTATTATTTCTTCATTTTCATGGTTTAGATATCTGCACTTAAATATTTCCATTTTGATTTAAAAATAATAATATCATATACTTCAAGTTATCATTTGAATTATTTTCATTCCTCTGATTTTCATTTAAGGTGATTTCAAAACACAGCCATCAAAATGCAATTCCTTTTTCCTCCAAGGCTGTTTATGAAAAATATCAAATTTATTTTAAATTTTGCGAACTCTGAAATGTGAGTAGAATTTGAAAAAAGTCTAGAGAGGAGCATCTCAATAAAAGAAGTGAAAAACATAAATAAATGGATTATTTTATTTCTAATAAACTCAAAAATATATGTGAGTCGAGGAAAATCTAAATAGTGGAAGCTAGTTGTGATATATAAAAAAATTTCTATTTGGTTGATTTATTTTAAGCATACAAAAGGCAAAGTATTTTTAACCATTATTATAAAAGAAATGAAGCGTGAATTATTTTCAACCTAATAAGTGTAAATATACTCAATTTAAATAGATTGAAAACTCGAATCATTTCAATCATATTGGAAGCTTCATTTTGGAAACACTACCAAATGATGTTTTAAGTTAGGCATTAATAAGAAGGCTTCCTTAGGCTATAAAAGTAGATTTAAATTGTTTTTAGTTGATAAATAATCTGTGGTCATAACATCAACAATGAAGGAAAATGAATTATAAAGTTTTCTACTTAGAAATTTGTTATAAAAAAATTTTTCAGTATAGGCAACTAAGATTGGTCATCTAAAAAGAATGCAGACACTTATGTTGAGAAATTTACAGCAAAGTATTATATTTTTGTATATGTGTATTTAGTGAATGATAAAAGAATTAATGTTTGTAAATGTTGAACATGGATTAAAGAATAATTATCCTCCTCCTTCGAATTAATTTCTCATTTATACCATAGTTTAAATCACTGAAAATTCGCTTACAATAATTAAATTTTACATAAGGGTGTATTTTTCTGTCCCAAGTTTAATTCTTATTAGATAAACTCAAGGGACTTGAGACGTTAGCCAAGCTGAGTAACCCATAATTACCTAAAAAATGGAGAGATATGAGGTTGAGTGCTTATGACAAGATATGGTAGAATCTGCACTATTATATACCTTACTTCAACTCAAAGCGTATCAGGATAGACCTGGATGTTTACAGAGTGGTATTCTCAACCACTCGCTCTGCATAAGTCCTTATATTTTTCCTCACTGTTATGATGTTGAGAAAACAAAATTATCCATTTTTAAAAAATAGTTAACATGATAATAATTATTATTATGATAAATTCACATGAATATATTTGGACATTTTATTAGTATTACAAAATATTCTTTATTTTTTTACTTTAATGTAAAATTGTAAAAAAATATCTACGTGTATCATGGAATAATGGAAATCAGTTGAACATCAAATTATCTTTATAAATTTAGGATTTAACATAATTAACAAAATAATGTTATGCTCAAAAGTAATAGTATGAATATAGTTAGACAGGCCCTCTAAAAGTTAATCAATATAGGACATCCCTTGAAGAGATTTGTGAGCCATTTTAGAGGATAATTGTCAAAAATGCCTTAATAACAAGTTCCTTGGGATAATTTAGAGCAATTGGATAGATTAGTATGAAAATATGATGGATCAAGATTCTAAAATTGCTTATTTGTAAATATTTAAATATCATGACTCGTATTCCCTATTATTGTAATCAATAATAATTGATTATAATCTGTAAACGAATTTTTTGATTTTCCACAAAACCTACTCAGAATTATATATGTCAAATTAATCATAATTTATGAATTATTCTATTAATAATTTCTAATATTTTTCATTGTTGTATAGTTCTCCTAATTTATATTTCTTTAGATGAAATATCCCAAGTAATCAAATACTATCCATCATCAGTCATGTATCCAAATAACATATCACTATCAAATTGAATAGATTACTCAACTGTAAATTGATGATTATCTGTCATTCTTATTAAATTGATATACCTACCATGTTTACAAACAAGTAACTATTTTGATTTAATATATTATTTTGGGAAGAATATTGTATTATCTTGACCTTGATTCACAGCAATGTGTTTAGTTTATTTGAACTAGTTACTTTCATTATTCATATCATAGATATACATCACATTGCTTTTCTTTGGTTGAAATGTGAAAAGATGATCATTGATAAAACATAATCTATATCCATAACAATCAACTTTTATTGTTTATATGACCATCCATTATTCATAAAATTGTGAATACTCAATTACTAATATTAATTGATCACATCCACATGAAATAACTTTATTTTATTTGTCATTTAAGCTTAATTAATAAACACAATCTTTATGATCTGTTATTGTTTATAAACAGACCCATTCGATTTGCTTTACCCAAAACTTAATAGTATAATCAGAACTACTTGATATAATAATATCTTCATCATTATTCATAATTAAACAATTTATACGATCATTGTGTTTTAAAAGTGTTGATGAGCAAATCCATTCATTATTATTATCGCTNTACTTCAACTCAAAGCGTATCAGGATAGACCTGGATGTTTACAGAGTGGTATTCTCAACCACTCGCTCTGCATAAGTCCTTATATTTTTCCTCACTGTTATGATGTTGAGAAAACAAAATTATCCATTTTTAAAAAATAGTTAACATGATAATAATTATTATTATGATAAATTCACATGAATATATTTGGACATTTTATTAGTATTACAAAATATTCTTTATTTTTTTACTTTAATGTAAAATTGTAAAAAAATATCTACGTGTATCATGGAATAATGGAAATCAGTTGAACATCAAATTATCTTTATAAATTTAGGATTTAACATAATTAACAAAATAATGTTATGCTCAAAAGTAATAGTATGAATATAGTTAGACAGGCCCTCTAAAAGTTAATCAATATAGGACATCCCTTGAAGAGATTTGTGAGCCATTTTAGAGGATAATTGTCAAAAATGCCTTAATAACAAGTTCCTTGGGATAATTTAGAGCAATTGGATAGATTAGTATGAAAATATGATGGATCAAGATTCTAAAATTGCTTATTTGTAAATATTTAAATATCATGACTCGTATTCCCTATTATTGTAATCAATAATAATTGATTATAATCTGTAAACGAATTTTTTGATTTTCCACAAAACCTACTCAGAATTATATATGTCAAATTAATCATAATTTATGAATTATTCTATTAATAATTTCTAATATTTTTCATTGTTGTATAGTTCTCCTAATTTATATTTCTTTAGATGAAATATCCCAAGTAATCAAATACTATCCATCATCAGTCATGTATCCAAATAACATATCACTATCAAATTGAATAGATTACTCAACTGTAAATTGATGATTATCTGTCATTCTTATTAAATTGATATACCTACCATGTTTACAAACAAGTAACTATTTTGATTTAATATATTATTTTGGGAAGAATATTGTATTATCTTGACCTTGATTCACAGCAATGTGTTTAGTTTATTTGAACTAGTTACTTTCATTATTCATATCATAGATATACATCACATTGCTTTTCTTTGGTTGAAATGTGAAAAGATGATCATTGATAAAACATAATCTATATCCATAACAATCAACTTTTATTGTTTATATGACCATCCATTATTCATAAAATTGTGAATACTCAATTACTAATATTAATTGATCACATCCACATGAAATAACTTTATTTTATTTGTCATTTAAGCTTAATTAATAAACACAATCTTTATGATCTGTTATTGTTTATAAACAGACCCATTCGATTTGCTTTACCCAAAACTTAATAGTATAATCAGAACTACTTGATATAATAATATCTTCATCATTATTCATAATTAAACAATTTATACGATCATTGTGTTTTAAAAGTGTTGATGAGCAAATCCATTCATTATTATTATCGCTTAACCAAATCAATATAGTTCCTAACTTATCTCCAGAAATAAGCTAATTGGATTTTTTCATTAAATATAAAGTGGTCACGTCCACCTAATGTTTGTTTAATATTTGTATCTATCTCAAAGTTCCTAACCCGAATTCATATATTTTTATTAATTTTTCACATCCAGCTGCTACTATTGAGCATTCTTTATTAACCGCAACTGCTAAAGAAAATTCCTTTTATTTAATAGAATTTTTATTCATGATCTCATATGAGATAGGGCTTATATTTGGCTTTAATATATCTTAATTTTTTGGTTATTCTTATATAAATTAACCAGTGGTATATGAGATTTATATAATATCATTTTTGATTATATTGGTTTGATTCTTTAATGTTTTTAGTATTTCGAGAACAATTTATTGTACTTATTGAATTGATTGATCAAGTTGTCTAAATAACATTTTTTCGCATTCTTGTATTAAACCTAAACTTTTTACTAATTTATCAATCTATGATAATCCTAATTTAGGTATTTAATCAATATTAAAATTACAATAAGGAGAGAACTAGATCAAAAGATTGTCAATGGAAAATTTGAACTCATGTACATTTTTTTAAACATCTTGAGCCTAAAGGATTCGTTCCTAAATCCATTCATTTATAAGATCGAAAGGTGTTAGCATGTGAAGATGTTTGCTATGGAAAGACAAGCAAAAATTACAGTAGGGTCTTATGTTTGGGCATGTAATATCTACGCAAACCCCAATTATAGATTGATTTCGATGGTCAGCTTAATTACATCTCATTTGCATTTCTAATTCTATTAAAATTAATATCTAATAAATTTGGATTATTTTGATTATGATTAGACCTTATAATAATAAAGTCTTAATATTATCCAAAATGAAGGTTACATGACAATTAAAAAAATATTTTTGTAAAAGGAACTCCAAATTTGCCAGATCTTTTATAATAGCAATAAGAATAAACTTAAATATTTGACTCGCTTCCAAAGGAAAGATTTTCTTAACTAAATATATTTGAAATTGCT
Source organism: Paramecium octaurelia (assembly GCA_905182995.1). Taxonomy (NCBI): domain Eukaryota; phylum Ciliophora; class Oligohymenophorea; order Peniculida; family Parameciidae; genus Paramecium; species Paramecium octaurelia. The sequence continues at coordinate 366,869 of CAJJDP010000120.1, forward strand.
TGAGAATAGTTCTACAATATATTAAATTTGATTCACTAAAAGGAAATTTAAGTTATGCTGGTAATTCAACGAACCAAAATAGCTTCTTTAAGAAAATCTGTTTCTAGTTAAATTTTAGATTGGGCTTGAAACTTTTGAATATTGTAGGAAATTGAACTGCGAAGTTAAACGAGGCAACGAAACTTTTGTTCTATTCAGATTTCATACTCAGTAAAATTCTTAAATTTGAAACCTTGTACTAATATTAATATATTTATCATATATCTTGAAATGCAAATCGTAATACCTAAATTATAATACACAAATGGATTCGCGCTAAGAGTTATTTTAGTTTATTGTAAATGTTGATAATTAATTAAAGCCTTCTTTTCGTAATATAAAAGTATAATATAGGATGTAATATTTTATTTTAAGAACTTGTTGCTTTAAAGTTAAGCAAAATATTTATTTAGTTCTTGTTAATTATTAATAGTGAAGGCTTCGACTAAAGATGAAGTAATCTATATCATATGATGAGTATAAGCAGCTTTAAACAATTGGAAGAATGGAAGCAATCAATAACATAAACCCGAAGAAATCTACAGAGGTGAAACATATTTGAATAATATAAAAAGTGCAGAAATAATAGTGACTTCAAACACTCTGAAATTCTTTACTTCAAGGATATCAAGTAACCTCCTCATATATTTTATTTAATATGATTTATATAGTTTTTAGGCAAGAAAATGGAGTACAAAGGTAAATTTGAAAATCTTACTTTTTATATAATAAGATAAATGGTTTATGGGTATTTGCTACCAAATTTTCTAAATATGAAATGATTACTTTCGGGAGTTTTAAATTAAAATGTTAATCCTTATAGCTACATTTTAGAAAATCTATAAAATGCAACAAGAGAGAAAAGGATACGTACCTGCATATTCAAAAAAAATACTTATATTTATTTGTTAAAGAGGTAAGTTGTTAATTATATTAGAAATACAAAGATTTAAACATATTGATATAAGCTAGTCATTTCATTCAATTGGCTGAAGAAACTTCTTTGCATCTCAGCTCTCTAATATCTTTATCATCATTTAGAAGTATACAATAATCGATTTTATAGAAATTAGGTCTATGCTTTGGAAGATTATCCAAAAATATCGATTATACAGTCTTTTTATTTATTAAGTTAAATTAAGCATGATGTGCTCAATTCTCAATAGGATAAACATTTTAAAATAGTATTGAATAATTAAAAATTATCTTAATCCAAATATAAAGGATTCAATCAATACTATCCTTGGAGCTATTCTAACAAAATTGGAAAGACTTCTAACTCTGATATTCCAAAATATTAATTTCTATTTTTAAAGCATCAATTATCTCGAAAAAGAAAACTTTTAAAATTTTTATTAAAAAATTATGCCGATTTATTTAATCTGCTTTTATCTACATCGTTTCAATAATCGCTTTATATATATTAAGTTGTCATTTAAAATTTTAGAAGAAGAGAAGATTCACTCTTATAATAATCTTTGTTAGCAAAACGAAGAAAAATATAGATTCTACATATAAACATTAATTTGAGTTTTGCATGATCATTTAAATTTTCCATTCTGTTTCAATAGAAAAATTGAATATATTCAGTTTTAAGCTATTATGATATATTTAATTATGATTTTTAATATACATCAGTTCTTCTTTGATGATGATAATATCATTATTAGATTTCTAAGGAACAAATTCAAATTATTTGATGGATAGTTTCTAAAACTAAAGGGGCGAGTAAGTAGTTTAAATTTATTACGCAATTGAAATTACACTATTATGGCTTCCACCTCCTCCTAAATTATATTATCTATTATTAGCAAGAGAATAATTAGATTCAAGTTTGTAATTTTCGCTTGTAAATTAATTAGAGAAGTAGGAATCATTTAATTTTTTAAAGGATCCATCTACTCCTAAAATGATTTTGATATCCCAATTAGGTAACATTTTCATAATTACCTAAAATATCTACAGTCACAGAGGTTGAATTTAATTATAAAATCTAAATATCAATTTGAAAATACTTTGAGATAAAAATCCACTTTTCTTTTAAAACCAATACTTGTTATAGAGACATATCCTGATAATGTATTAGGGTTGTTGTTTAAAAGGTTTTTCTTTTAATTTCAGTCATGTTATAACAATTTATTACTTATATTCTTTAGTCATCAATTGCAAACCATTTAAATTGAAGCATTTCCACATTTCCTGATTTCGGGCAGGCAATATTTACAAAAAATGCTCTTCAAAATATATTTAATTTTTTACATTGATTTTCAATCTATGAAACAGAGGCTTGTACTTCATTTTCATCCCTGGGCATATTGAGTTACCAAACCTTAAAAATTACTTAAGGCAGTCTATCGTATTCTTGAAAAATAATTGAGTAAGATAAGGAGTTTGATTAATTGCACATTCTTGTTTATTTTCATTGAGAGGATAATCAAAATCATGAAGTAACGTAACTGTATAAATTTTGTCTATGAACATTAGAAGAATGATATTTAATAAAAAATACATAATGTTTATTTATGATCTTATTTCCTTTTATCCTTATAAATTATTCTTACTGATTTTTGAATAGTATTATAATTAACAGATATAATTTCTAAAATCAAATAAACAAATGGATTCTATTTATCTTCATTGATTCATCATTTAAGTATCAATCCAAAATATCTACCGCTGTTATTGTCTTGATAACAATAAACCATAATAATTTTACTTTAAAGTTTCATGAAAAAGGATTTTAATGAGATTAATTATCTAGAGAATGCTTTTAAATTTTAGTAATAATTTTTAATTTAGAAAATATATGAACATTTCATATCAATTACTAATAAAATATCATTCACAAATGTACACTATAGAAGTTTGGTATTTTTAAGCAAAGAATCTATGATGATTGAAAAATTATTTGGACTGAGGTATAAATTTATAAAGATGTCAATTTTGATTGCTACAATTATAATAATACTCTTCTTAGAGATTGTTTGGTTTATGGTATTTGTCTAGAAGAGTATATTATTTAGATAGATTTTATTATAAACTCACCTGAGAAGATATATTAATTGTTATTTGGAATTGAGTGAGCATGGTAATTTAATACCATATGACAGACTTAATAGTTACAATTATTTTATGAAATTACAATATGGGCGATATTGAAGTAAATCAAACATTTTTTTGTACCTAGATTGTAAAATATTCTAATTTCTGATAATGTGTAAATTAAGAAGGCTCTTTATGTTTATTTAAATTTCTTAGAGCTGTTGAATTTCTTCTCAAGAATTTATCAGATGAAATTAATTAAATGCAAATTTTAGAATTAACTTCCACTTATACATCAATTAAATTTTGATTAATATATTCTTTAATTTAACAATCACAAATTATTTTAATTATCATTATCATTCATAAAACACATTTTTAATAATCACAATTCTTTTCTTAACAAGCACTTTTACAGAACTGAATACACTGATTCTTAATAATTTTTTAGATTCTTTTGTTTTATTTGAGAAAAGCAGCTGTGAATTTCTTAATTCAATTTTAAACTTGTACGACAATCTTGTTTTGATAATCTTCTTTTCAAGTCACTCCACACATACTCAATAGGGTTTAATTATGGACTATATGGAGGCAAATAGACATGATTAACATATTTTAAAACCTCTTTAGTCAGGTTATTTTCCTTATGAACTGAAGCATTATCAAACACGAAGACATAATTTCTCAATCCATATTGCTAATTACAAACATGAACTAATTTAATTAGGTAATTTTTAATGAGCTCTGCATTCACATTGCATCTTACGCACTAATACAATAAAAGATCCTTGCTGATTCCCCCAATTCTGTTTATCCTATCTCTAATATCCATTCTATCAATAAAAAATGATTAATTTTTCTTACACCAAACTTTAGGTCTAATGTAATCCTTACCTAATCCTGTTTCATCAATATAAATTATCTCTTTCTATTGTTTTATATGGTATAATATAGTTAATGCATATACATATTATTTACTTTTATTAACCCTTGTTGTGGCTTTAAAATTAATCTTTGATGCTAGCTTATAAGAAATTCCCATAGATTTGACTATTTTGATGAAGCTAGACTGTGATATCTGATTTTTACTTAATTTAAAATGATTTAAAAAATCATTAAAAATATGTTACATTGAACTCAATTAAGTTTAATTTGAGTTAACTAAGTATTGATTAATCCAATCGCTATGTTATTCTTCAATCCAAAATAAATTTTCGTTTGTTTGATTGCACTCTAAATCCAATTCGAAATTTAGTTATTTCAATTTTTTTAAGATAAGCCAGTGCAAACTGCTTAGGTGAAAATAGGAATTTTATTGTAATGAAGCTTTTTGATTATCTTTTTCATATTGTTGTGTTGCTTATATTGATTTTGAAAAGGCAGTGGGTGTTATTTAATTATCTTTTATTTTACGGTCTTTTGTTTTCGTTTGGCACTTTGTTGAATAAGTTAAGAACAAAATTATATTGCTTCATCATGTTAGAGTGAGTAATTCAGATTTCGTTCTTGAACTAATCGCAATTTATTTATTGTTCCAAATGATCTATAATAATTCAAACATTGGCCAGAGCAATCATGATCATTCAACAAGATATTTTAGCAGAGATAATGTTTAGAATCCAAGCTTTATCTGCCTAATTCTCTATCGCTTTCCAACTCCTCTACTTACATCTTTAATTAGAAATTAAATAAAAAATGTCTGTTAATAATGTAAAAAATTTCATAATATAAAAACATTATTCAAAAATAAACTTACTACTTCAATTATTACTAGCATTATTATCATGCTCTAATTAAATAATTCAAATTTTCAATTTTTAATTCAAAAATCCATTTGTTAATTCAAAAATCCAATTCTGAATTTGAAAATAAAAAATTATATTTACATTTAACGACCATGCAATTTCTATCAAGGAAGCCAATGCTGCCATAGGTTCTGTAGATTCAGCCTATAATGGCATCTTATTGAAAGGATACTACATTCCTAAAAGATCAAGCTCTCTAATAACAACTGATTATTTATTTAAGGTAATGACTAATAAGGTATTCCGCATGAAAATTTCTGATGTGAAGATTGGATAATTAATATAAAAAGCTAGTTCATAAAAGCTATTAGAAGGCTTGGAGTAATTGAATATTGGAAAGCCATGGGGATTTGATTAAGATCACCATCCAGACAATTAATGGATGGTGAATGTTTTATTCACATTAAACCCAAACCATAAACTGTTTAAAGATTCTGTTCATGAATGCTAATCTATATTAACTTAAGAAGACTTGAAGTAATTGTTTTTGCATTATTAATATAGAATGATATAATCTTTTAATACATCCAGCGAACGACAGTCACAAGGAAGGTTTTTTAAATAATAGACTCTTGAATACAAATTATAAATGAAATAGATAAGAGCCTAAAATAAATAAAATAAACTTAAAAATAAAAAATAAGAGATCATTAAATTGAATCAATAGATTGAAGAACTAGAAGATGCTTCTATTTAAGAAGAGCACTAAACATGAATGTACTACAAGATATTTAATTATTATATATAATACATATTTTGAAAAGTTATAACTATTTTAATTATAAAGTATGTCTTTAGCTCTCTATTAGTATTGTTGTAAGTAAGAGATCATATCTTAAATTTACTTGCTTTTAGAATGCTCTTAAAGAATATTAAAACTAACTGGATGATTTCATTATTTTACTGAAAAGGGATAGAAATTATAAGTACCTTTATATTAGCATTTAGTTAATTGAATAAACACCATAATGATATATGACTTTAAAAAATAGTTCATTATCATACACATGAGTTAATTAGCAAAGCAGTTTCAAATAATCATTTAATATTAGAAAGTAATTAAATAAGGAATATTGGATATTATACATTTTAATATTGATTTATAGATTCTCAGTTAGTAGTAGTACGTTAGTTGTAAAAAAAGAAGAAATAATCATCTCAGTTAAAGCAGTGATAACAATTAATTGATAAAATATAAGGAATATTACAAAAAAAAAAGAATAGAAAGCATCCTAGATGAATAAATCACATTGAGCTTTATAAATAGAAGAAAGTATAATAAACTTAAATTACTGAAGACTTAAATGATTAAAGTAAAAATAAATAATGCAGAGATGGAAATTAACTGTAAAATTTGACTGATGATAGTAAAGTGAACATGATAATTTAGAAAATATAAAATTAAACCAATGAATATATAATCTAAATTTAATTCATGTATAATATATTTTCTATACATCTATTTTTAACCAAATTAATTAATGGGCTTATTGAACTTATTTCTTACAGGGTTATCTCTGGGATCAGATGGATTAACGCTAATGTTTCTTAAAGATATGATACAACCTCTCATAAATAATGGATGTTCAAATTTTGCCTCCCTCTTATTTTATTGATCTCAATACTTATTCCTTGTTACTTTTTCTTTGGGCTTTATTCAAATAAAAATAGTTTAGAAAGAAGAAGGGTAAGATTAAATTGGGGTTATCTTTATAATGAATATAAAGTTTAAGTTTATTTTTGGGAATTGATTAAAATTATATAAAAAGAATGAATCATTCTTTCAATTGTCTATTATGAAGATACAATTGTAGTGAAAGGAGTGCTTGCGCAATTTATAACATATATATATTAAGAGTTAAATGCTCATTATTCTCCTTATAAACTCGATAAACTTAACAAACTGATTATTCAGCAAATATATGTATGATTACTATTGGTTTAGCCATTGGAACTTTTATATCTTAACAAACTCATCTAGATGAACTTCAGATACCATTTTTCTTTATAATGGGCCTTTTGAACTTATTATTTCTTTGTAACATTACAACAAAAATTATATTAGATGAAGAGTTTATATGAGCCTTGATTAAGGCATTTCTAAAATTAGAATCTTATCAACTATAGAT